>CM069134.1:11873538-12341966 GCA_035221665.1 Okamejei kenojei
AGATTTGGAGACCAAAACTGTACGCAATACTCCAGGTGTGGTCTCACCAAGACCCTGTACAACTGAAGTAGAACCTCCCTGCTCCTGTACTCAAATCCTTTTGCTATGAAAGCTTTTTCGCTTTTTTCACTGCCTGCTGCACCTGCATGCCTACTTTCAATGACTGGTGTACCATGACACCCAGGTCTCGCTGCATCTCCCCTTTTCCTAATCGGCCACCATTTAAATAATAGTCTGCTTTCCTGTTTTTGCCACCAAAGTGGATAACCTCACATTTATCCACATTATACTGCATCTGCCAAACATTTGCCCACTCACCCAGCCTATCCAAGTCACCTTGCAGTCTCCTAGCATCCTCCTCACAGCGAACACTGCCCCCCAGCTTAGTGTCATCCGCAAACTTGGAGATATTGCCTTCAATTCCCTCATCCAGATCATTAATATATATTGTAAATAGCTGGGGTCCCAGCACTGAGCCCTGCGGTACCCCACTAGTTACTGCCTGCCATTGTGAAAAGGACCCGTTTACTCCTACTCTTTGTTTCCTGTTTGCCAGCCAGTTCTCTATCCACATCAATACTGAACCCCTAATACCGTATGCTTGAAGTTTGTATACTAATCTCTTATGTGGGACCTTGTCGAAAGCCTTCTGGAAGTCCAGATATACCACATCAACTGGTTCTCCCTTATCCACGTACTTCCTCCTCTTTGAATCTCATAGTTTCTCCATCTCCATAGCATCTCCGACAAAAGTCAAACTACCTACCCCCAACATGTCTGACACTTCCCCTTTTCTGGGTTTCTCCATCTCCAAACACAAACTAACCATGAATACTATTACAAAAGCCACTGACTCTATACCTCTTCCCACCGTCTCCGACATAGATGCCACCATCTCTTTCTCTCGGTTTCTCATCTCTGCCCCCTCCATTCTCAGGAAAAGTTTTTCTGTTCTAGGACTTCCCATAATGTCCTCCATTTTCAAGAAATGTGGTTTCCTCTCAACTGTTGCCTGCATTTCCCACACATCTGCTCCCACACCTCACCCCCAGACAGAACACAGTTCCCTTGGGCCTCACCTTACATACCACTAACCTTAGCATTCAGCACAATGCCTTTCTCATCTCCACCTGTTCCAAAAGGATCCTTCCAACAAGTCCCATCTCCCCCTCTCTTCATCATCCCCTTCCTGCACCTCCCCTCCCTCAGTTTCTATCCACAGGCACCACTCTCCCCCAACTCCTTGGTTTGCTGAGCCCTTCCCACCCATTCAACATTCCTGCTCCCTGGTATGCCCCCCTGCAACTGCAAGTAGTGCAATGTATCCCAACCAACCATCTCCCTTACAACACCAGCCTACCCTTCTTATGCACTTCCAGAAGGTTTCTGCACTTGGAGCCATTGGGACCGGCCTCTCGCTGCCAGTCGAGGATTGGCAATCAATACTGGCCATGTCAGCTTCAACCATATATGCTGAAGATTTGTTCTAGAATTAGCCATATCTTTACCCAAATTGGTCAAATAAAAAATATGCCTCAATGAGTGCAAGGAGGAACTGCAGATGCTGGTTTACACTGAAGATAGACACAAAAAGCTGAAGTAACTCAGCGGGACAGGCCGCATCTCTGGAGAGAAGGAATGGGCGACATTTCCTAAAACGTCACCCATTCTTTCTCTGCAGAGTTGCTGCCTGTCCCGCTGAGTTACTCCATCTTTGTGTCTGTGACTCAATTTACCTGACAATGGAGAAAACTATCCAGATTGTTCCATCCACAAAACTTGGAATTCATTCCAGATAATTACCAACCAAACTAACTATTCTCTGCAATGGAAGCGCTGAAATGCATTACTGAAAATAATGATCCCAAATTCAACTTGAACCAGGGGTGGACACAGTGAGGCCAAAAGCAAATTGGAGGAAGAGGTGAATTACAACACAGCAGTATGAATATTGATTTCTCTAACTTCAAGTAACTCATTGCAACCCCTCTCTCCGTCCCACCCCCACCCAAGTTGTTGTACTAGTTTCACTGTCATTCTGGCGAGTTTCATTGTCTATGTAACGCGTTATTAACTCGACAACAATGGACCATTTCCTTGATCATCGTTACTTTTTTGGATATATTCCATTCATTTGTTCTATATCCCTCGTTTCCTTTCCCCGACGCTCGGTCTGAAGACATCACACATTCCTTTTCTCCAGAGATGCCTGACCTGCTGAGTTGCTCCAGCTTTTTGTGTCTACCTTACTTGAAAATGCATTTGATACATTTGAACAAAATTGAAACAATTACTCTGCACACCAATGCTCAGTTGGAGTTTAGCCAGGACCATTCACTTCCAGACCAGAGCTTTATTCCAAAGGGATAAATTGCTAAGGCGAGGAGAATGAGATTACCTTCATATCAAGGAAGCATTTGACCAAGTATGGCATTAAGGAGTCATGGGAGAAATTAAGTCAAGGGAATAAAGGGGAAAACGTCATTGGATGAAAGTGAAAATGGCACCTTGTGTGTAGCTAGTAGGCCTATTACATCATCTCCTGCAATCCAGGTTCCAACCTCACCCCTAGTGCATCCTGTGTGAAGTTGCCACATGCCCCATGACTACATGGGTTTTCCTGTAGTGCGCCACTTTCTCACACACCCAAAAGTTATGTTGATAGGATTATTGCCCTCTGTAAATTGCTCCTATTATGTGTGCGGTAGAATCTGAAAAATGTTCATGGGGTTGTGGTGAGAATGGAGAAAATTATGGAGAAATTACAAAGCTCCACGGAAATTAGATCGGCTTATAAACCGCATGTGTTTGCATCAACTGTCAGGCAATGACATAATCATCTTACCACCTACCGCTCAACATTTGTTGCTTCCCCACACAACAACCACAGACAGATAGGCAGTGGCATC
Source organism: Okamejei kenojei (assembly GCA_035221665.1). NCBI lineage: Eukaryota > Metazoa > Chordata > Chondrichthyes > Rajiformes > Rajidae > Okamejei > Okamejei kenojei. Next base: position 11,876,448 of record CM069134.1, read on the forward strand.
GGGCAAGAGAGCAAGGACACCTTAAGGGCCTGTCCCACTTGGCCCTTTAATTTGCGCGTAATTTACCCGACATCATTTACGCGTCACGACGCACGACGCGCGCATCGTGACACGCACATATAGGGTTTTTAAATTTTGAGCTTCACCCATTGAATACCCATTAACTTCATCACATTTTACAGAGATCCCATTTTAAAAGTAAGATATCCAATATCACACTATCATCCGTCCATCTAGTGTGTAACACCTTCCCAATATAAATCTCTGAAAGCTTCTTCAATGCTACAAAACATTTACCAATTATAGTTTTTCTTCCTTTTTGTCAGCATGCTCTTTTTACCAATTTATCTTTTTTTGCTGGACATTAACATAGTGTTGCATTTCACGTATTTTCTCTTTAGTAAAGAGAAGGTTGAAGATTACTAATTAAAGTTTCCAGTACGCCCCAAATCTTTTCAATCTATATCCTGCGTCTCAAATTTAGCAAAGTTTAATTACAATTCCGAGGCTCCACAGCTCAGAGCCTAACCTCATCAATTCATGGATGGAACATGGAAACTTTATTGTCATTCAGACCTTTCGGTCTGAACGAAATTTCGTTGCCTTGCAGTCACACATATAATAAAATAACAAAACACACAATAAACACATTTAACACCCACCACAGTTAACATCACCAGACACCTCCTCGCTGTGATGGAGGCAAAAATCTTAAGTCTTTGTCTCTTCCCTTCTTGTTCTCCCTCTGTGCTGAGGCGATCCAGGCCTCCGATGTTGTGACCCCACCGGGTGATGGTAAGTAAGTCCCGCGGCTGAACCGCGCTCCGCGAGCGGGCCGGTTCAACTCCGCGGCCCGGGGCGGATGAAGCTGCCGCCCTCCAGTCCAGCGGACACAGCTGTTGCCGCGGGAGCTCTGGAAAAACAGGTCACCAACCTGTGACCTGCGAGCTCCCGACGATGTCGTCCACTGGGCCCGCGGCCGGGCCTCCGAAGTCGCTGCCGCCGCCACCGCCACCGGAACGCAGCCACAGCTCCGAGTCGGGCCGCCGGAACGCCGGAACCCGCCACAGCCCCAAAGCCGGCCAGCCTCACGCTGGTAAGTCCTGGCTGGCTCTGCCTGCGGACCCTCGAGGTCGGTCGCAGTTGGAGGCCGCCAGCTCCGCCATTAGGCCTCAGCGCAGACGGAGACGGAGACGGGGGATACGACAAGAAAAGTCACGTCCCCTCGAAGGAAGAGACTAAAACGTTTCTCCCACCCCTCCCACACACATACACTACATAATAACTCAAATTAACAAGCTAAAACAAGCAAAATTAAGGCAGAGATAGGTAGATTCTTGATTAGTATGGTGTCAGGGGTTATGGGGAGAAGGCAGGAGAACGAGGTTAAGAGGGAAAGATAGATCAGGTATGATTGAATGGCAGAGTAGGCTTGATGGGCCGAATGGCCTAATTCTGCTCCGATCACTTATGATTATGAATCGTCATCAGCATGGAGCACTCAAAGCTGTGTGCGGTCCCCTGCTCCATGTCCATGATGGTATGCTATACCCGTGCAGCTTCATTGCCCCCTTCAAATTCAATGACACCGCCATATTTGATGAACAACAGGTAATGGTGGATCAGAATACAGGGAGATTGAAAATCTGATTCAATGGTGCCAAACAGCAGTCTTGCTCTCGACGTTAGCGAGACCAAGGAGCTGCTTGTTGACTTCTGGAGGGCAAAGCCTGAGATCCACAAACCAGTCTTCATTAATGGGACAGCGGTGGAGAGAGCCAACAGCTTCAAGTTCCTGGGCTGGCATAACTCTGAAGGGGTGGCACAGCGGTAGAGTTGCTGCCTTACAGCGCCAGAGGCCAGAGTTCAATCCAACATGGGTGTTGTCCCTACGGAGTTTGGACGTTCTCCATGAGTTTTCTACAAGATCTTCGGTTTCTCCCAAAGACATACAGGTTTGGTATATTGGCTTGGTATAAATGTAAATTGTCCCTTGTGCGTAGAATAGTGTAAATTTGCACGGATCACTGTTCGGTGCGGACTCGGTGGGTCGAAGGGCCTGTTTCCACGCTCTCTCTAAACTAAACCTGCCCTGGATCCAACCCATTAATTCAAAGATTTCATCATGTTTATTACATATTTATCTATGTGTAATTGCATTTACGGCCCATTAAAAACGTAAGTAAAACATTTATTGCCCCATTGCCAGTGCATATATCAACTAAACACTCCTGACCAAACAATCGTCAACAAATGGCCAACCGTGGACATGGATGTTATCTAATCAGAACAACCTTTACCACACTTAGAGAATGGCAAGCATATGTGACGCGATCTGTTTCTACACAAGCAGTCCCCAGAAGACAAAGGTCCCTTCCCATCGGCTGATTTCTCTGTATCTCAGGAATATCTTTCTATGGCAATTCATTTTGTATCGCTCTACACGCACTAGTTAGAATTCTCCCCTTTAATGGAGTAACCACCCTATCATTGCTCATAATTGAACTAATAATATATAATTTATGCATCATTAATGAATACTGTGAAACATTTTATTCTTACTCAACTTCTTCCCTTTGTTTGCAAAGCAATTTTAAACCTAATAAAGTTAGATTTCCATAAATTATGTCATTCATAACCTGTAATCGAAAAATCTGAATTGACAAATTGTCCACATGGCAGATGACCAGTTATTTTTTTAAAAGATATCATGCCTTTAAATGAATATAATATGCACTGCTCTTCACATAAAATGAAATGTGATGTTAGTATACCTCCCACCCTTTTGGAAAAACTAAATTGCCAACTACCTTGACTAAACTGAGTCATAGGGCCAGATGTAGGGTACTGAAATGTGTCCCTCCAAATGGGCATATATTTGCCCATTTTCTCTTTTGCCCTGCTAATTTAACTATCTAATGTTACTCAAATGTAGTGATCGTATAGATTCCACCACCTCTTCTGGAAGCACATTCCAATGTCAACCCTTATTGGAGATTTAAAAAACATACCCTGCTGATTCCTTTTAAAACTTCTTCCAGTTGGCTATAACCTATGCCCAATTGTTGATTCACTTAACTTACTTTTGACTATTCACCCCATCTATGCATCACAATCTTATGTACTTCTATCAGGTAATCCCTTAACCCCCTTTTTCCAGGGAAAACAAGTCCAACTTGTCCAATCTTTCCTCATGATGGAAGTCATCATCCGAGTGAACCCCCTCTGCACTCTCTCACAATCTTTCTCTTGTGCGGCAACCGTAAGTAAGTAAGTAAGTAAGTTTATTGGCCAAGTATTCACATACAAGGAATTTGCCTTGGTGCTCCACCCACAAGTAACAACATGACATACAGTGACAGTTACGAATGACTCAGAAAACACTAAACATTAATAATAATAATAAAACATTAATGATAAAACACCATTGATCAAGCATGTGAACCAACAAATACCACATCAAAGGGAGGCTACAGATTTGTGGCTGTTGAGTAGAGCAACTACTCGTGGATAAAAACTGTTTTTATGTCTGGCTGTGGCAGCTTTGACAATCCGCAGTCGCCTTCCAGAGGGAAGTGATTCAAAGAGTTTGTGGCCAGGGTGAGAGGGGTCAGAGATGATCTTGCCCGCTCGCTTCCTGGCCCTTGCAGTGTACAGTTCATCAATGGAGGGAAGGTTGCAGCCAATAATACTCTGGCTCCAATACAATACTCTAATACAATAATAATAACTGAACAATACTCTAAATGTGGCCCCACCAACATGTAACATTATGTCACAACTATATGGGGCGGATGCCATATGTCTTCTTCACTATGCTATCAACCCCTGTCGCCGCTTTCAGGAAAATATAGACTTGGACTGTTAGGTCTCTCTGTGCATCCACATTTCTTAGTGCTCTAACATTAACTGCACTTCCCCGAATGACTTTCCCCATGATGAAAGTCCCTCAATCCAGGCAGCCTAGTGAGGCTCTAGTGAGTAGTCTGTAACTCATTTCACCTTGCACACAGTTAACAATGGCCCGTCTCCTTTATTGTTGTTCCTTTTTTGCATAACCTTCATTCATATTTTCTATACCTCTGTATATCACCATCTATATCTCGTTTCCCTTTCCCCTGACTCTCAGTCTGACCAAGGGTCGGCACCAGAAACGTCACCTATTCCTTCTCTCCAGAGATGCTGTCTGACCCACTGAGTTACTCCAGCTTTTTGTGTCTCTCTTCATATTTCTCCAAATGTGGCCCCGCCAACATGTAATGTTATGTCACAACCTATATGGGGAGGGTGCCATCTGTCTTCTTCACTATGCTATCAACCCATGTCGCCACTTTCAGGTAAATATATAGGTGTCTCTGTGCATCCACATTTCTTAGTGCTCTATCGTATACTGCACAAGTCCTACCCCTAATTACTTCCCAAACGTTATCAACTGAACAGGCCACATCACATGGGATCCAGGGAGAGCTAGCTAACTGGATGCAGAATTGGTTTCAGAGAAGAAAGCAGCGGGCAGTGGTGAAAGGGTGCTTTTCAGACTGGACGCCTGTGACAAGTGACTTGCCTCAGGGATCGGCGCTGGGCTCCATTGTTGTTTGTCTCAATGACTTGGATGAGAATGTACGAAGCATGGTTAGCAAGCTGGCAGATGATGCAAAAGTAGGTAGAATCATAGAGAGTGAAGTTATTTAACAAAAATTACAACCAGCTCTTGATCAACTGGGCAAGTAGGCTGAGGAATGGTGAATGGAGTTTATAATGCAGATAAAGTGTGAGGTGTTGCATTTTTTGGGAAAATAAACCAGGACTGGACCTTCACAGTGTACGGTAGGGCCATAGGGAATGATGTGGAGCAGAGGATCTAGGAATGCAGGTAAATAGTTTCCTGAGAGTGGCATCACAGGTCGATAAGTTGGTTAAGAAGGCATTTGGTGCATTGACCAACATCAGTTAGTGGTAGACACAAAATACTGAAGTACCTCAGCGGGACAGGCAGCATGTCTGGAGAGAAAGAATGGGTGACGTTTTGTGTCGAGACCCTTCTTCACTGTGGAGGCGGGAGGTATAGGGACAGGTGCTGCATCACCTGCGGTTTCAAGGGAAAGGACCTCGGGAGGGGGTGGTTAGGGGTCTTGAGTATAGAAGTAGGGATGTTTTGTTGGTTGTACAAGGTGTGTGCGAGGCCACATTTGGAGTATTGTGTTCAGTATTGGTCATCCTGCTTTAACGAGAATGTCTCTAGGCTGGAAAGAGCGCAAAGAAGATTTAAGAGGATGCTATCAGGACTGGAGGGGCTGAGAAATAGGGAGAATTTAGGCTGGCTAAGAATTAATTTATTGGAGCAGAGGAGGGTGAGCGATAATCTTATAGTGATGTATAAAATCAAGAGGGAAATACATGGCGTGAATGCAGTCTTTTACCCAGGATAGAGGAAATGAAAAACCAGAGGATATCAGTTTAAGATGAGAGGTTCAAGATAAGAACACAAGCAGCAATTGTTTTTCCCCATTTGGAGGATGGTGGGTATATGGAATGATCTGCCAACATAGTCGAGCCGGGTACTAGTATAAAAGTTAAAAGACAATTAGATGGGTACATGGATAGGAAAGGTTTAAAGAGACATGGGCCAAGCGCGAGTGTGGGACTAACTTAGATGGGACTTATTAGTTGGCTGGATGAGTTGGGCTGAAGGGCCTCTTTGCATGCTGTCTATGACCTTACACTTGTCAGGGTTAAATTCCATATCCTGACATTTTCTGAATTTTAATCGGATTGATATCCTCCTGCAGTCTGGGACCACCTTCCTTGCTAACCACAGCGTCACCAATTTTGGGAAAAACAATATTGCTGCCGTAGGCGCGGTGAATTATAAAGTTTATCAATACTCTTCACTATTTCCATACTTGGTAACACATTTACACTTAGTCCTTTGCGTATGATTTATTCTCTTTAGTAAATACAACATACAGATTACCCCCATTTACCAGTTTAAGAATAATGGTAATTTTTTTAATTCAGCATTCTTACATTTTAGTCAATATTGGATGGCACATGACCGATTACATACAATATTTTTGGCTAGGTGCCTCATTCTCTGAGATGGTTGCGTTTTGTTAGATGTAGGAAAACGGAACTATACATCCAATTGCAACTGGGCTTACCTTCACCGATTCGGTTTCTGGCACGTGAAGAGTCTTTGGAATGTCATGTGATTCCACAATTCTTAAAATCTTTTCATCGTTTGAATTCAAGACCTCTGGATCACCAAGTACTTGTAGGCTTACATCTTCAGTACAAACAGCATGATCCACACCATTCTGGTTATTACAATGAACAGCTGTGAAATGGAAGTTTAACAATAAGACATAAGTAAACAGGTCAATCCGGCCACCATCAGTGGAAAAGCAAATTGCGTGAACAGTCAGGCTGGAGGAGAAATAAATCTTCCATTATGGAAATCTCTCCACATTCAAGCTTATAGGCACTGCTAAAGTGAGGGTGCAGAGAGAGCACAAAGCAGAAACCAAAAAAGCAAGATGTGCATTTAGTACATTTCTGAAGCTCTGATGTCCCATGTGTTTTATACTCTGAAGTCAAGGCACTTGTAATGCTGGAATCACAGCGGCCAATTTGCGTTCAGTGAGCCCGTAAATAGCAATATAATAATGGCCAAATATTCTGTGTTTAATGATGGTTACTGAAAAATATATATTTGCCAGGACACCAGGAATAACTTGCGTTATTTAAAAACAATAGCATTTGAGAACTTGAACAAAATAAATGCAACTTTAGATTATTATCTCAATTCAAAAACGCTAAAGTTCCACTTAAGCGATGTTTTCGGCGACTGGCTGGCCGGCACCCGTCATAGTCGCAGCAGGTCACCGAAAATTTTCAATATGTTAAAAATCCAGCAGCGACCAGAAAAAGGTACGACTCTTTGGGCGACTATTCACGACCAAACAGGCGTCGCCCCGTGACATGTCGCCTGTATGGTCGTGAGTAGTCACCCAAAGAGTCGTACCTTTTTCTGGTCGCCGTTGGATTTTCAACATGTTGAAAATTTTCGGCGACCTGCTACGACTATAACTGGTGCCGGCAAACCGCCGGGAAAATCGCGTAAGTGGGACAGGACCTTAACAGTTCAGCACCCTATCTATTCTTTATGGAATAGTCTAATGTGAAACAATATAATATTCAGAAAGGTGTTAAATAATAACTACAGCAGGATTTATAGAATCTGGTCCTCAGTTCACTTCTATGACTGTAATATCACATACTTTCTAAGCAACTTTCATTCAGTGCCATTGTAATATTTAAGAAATGTGGCCAAGTTCCCCAAGTATTCACTATTAGCTTTAAGAGCATTTTCTCATCCTAGAAAGATGTTATTGTTGTCTCAATGTTTGAACATCAAGCAATTTAGAAATGCAATAACGTAGAATGGAAGCAATAAGATCAATTGTTACAACTGTTCAAAAAGCAGGTGAAACTGCACTTGGTAGATTGTGGTACCCCGGATTGCCGAGCTATGGGATGTCATTAAGGTGGAGGGGATGCAAAGATGCTTCACAAGGATGTTACTGGGGTTGGAGGACTTGCGTTATAGAGATTAGATTAGATTAGATTCCTTTATTGTCATTCAGACCTTTCGGTCTGAACGAAATTGTTACCATACAGTCATAACATATAATAAAAAAACAAAACACACAATAAACACATATCCAACATCCACCACAATGAGTTCACCAGGCACCTCCTCACTGTGGTGGAAGGCAAAAATCTTGTCATTGTCTTCATCCCTCCTAGTTCTCCCTCTGCGCTGAGGCGATCCAGGCCTCCGACGCCGCTGGAGCACCGCAGCTCTAAGCTGGGCCGCCGTCGCCGGAAACACCGCAGCTCTAAGCTGGGCCGCCGCCGCCGGAGCACCACAGCTCCAAACCAGGCCGCCGCCACAGCTCCGCCATTAGGCCTCAGCACAGATGGTGACGGGGGACACGCATCCCCCCGAAGGGAGAGACTAAAACTCTGTTATCTTCAGCACCTTGCAGTGGAGAGTGGCCCTCCCCACAGGAAAAGTACGCCACCCCCGTCGGGGAAGGAGGTGATGGGGAGGTGCGGACCCGGTCTGGTCGCCTGGTCAGGCCGCCGGTCCGTTACGGCGATTACGTGTGATTCTGTATTACCGTGCTTTACTGCTTGCATTTACCCTAGCGCATGAGACGTGGTCGCCCTGTCACTCATTGTTTGTTTTGGTAGAGGAAGGATGTAGATGATGTGTATACACCTTTAATTGATAGTGACGCTGTCCATGCTAACCACCCCCCCACCAGTTAGTATAATTGTAACCCACACGCCCCTAGCTCTCTCTCTAGTGATCGTGACGGACCACGTACAGCTAGGGCTATATGATGTATGATTAATAAAGTAGTGAAGACCTTAAGGTGTCTGTGTACCTTCTCTACATGTTTCTCCCACCCCCACACCCCACATACACAACCTAATAAAACAAAGTTTTACTAAAACAAACACTAGAAGACAACAAAAAAAGAAAAAAACAGACGGACTGCAGGTGAGCCGCAGCTGCCAGCCAGCGTGGCCACTTCCGGATACTGGATAGGCTGGGGCTTTTTTCCCTGCAGCATAGGAACTGCGGAGTGACCTTACAGCGTCATATCAAATGAGGAGCATAGATAAGGTCACAGTCTTTTTTCCTCAGGACAGGGGAGTGTAAAACTAAAAGGCATAGGTTTAAAGGTAAAAGGTTTAAAAGATGACTCAAAGGGCAACTTTCCGCAGGCAGAGAGTGGTGGGTATGTGGAACGAGGTAACAGAGGACGTGGTAGAGGTGAGTACATTGACAGACATTTGAACAGGAACATGGATAGGTTTGGTTTAAAGGGACATGTGCCAAATGGGACCAGCACAGGGAGGCAACCTGCTTGGCATGAATGAGTTGGGCCAAAGACAGTTTCCATGCTGCATTACCTCGACTAAAAGTGGCTTGCACATTAATAACAAGGGTTGCCGAGATGGATATTTACCATGGTACACCTCTACAATGTGTACCACATTGTATTAAAAGCACAACTTAGAGCACCAAAAAGGAAAAAAAGCTGAATAGAGCAGAATCTGTTTAAAATTAAAGCGGCCAATTTGTGACCCAAACTCAATGTCGTAGTTTGAACAGTATCAAGACCTGATGCGACCTGGTTTTGAAGAACTCATTCCTACTTGTGCAATAAAAACAAGATTGGATTAATGCAAAAACAACTATTTCACTGAGCCTGGGAATCTGATTGAATTATCACTGGGCATGCCAATTACACATGATTAATTTGGAATGTGATCTTAAGTAGAGCGACCATCTCCAGAAATAAAACCCCCCTTGCGTTAACTCTGCAGGAGGAGTTTATCCCAACTACCAAAGATAACATTCCCATAAATGCTGAATTGACATGTAAAATACTGATGTCTCAAGACATCCTATTCTAGTAATAACCACGATCATAATTACCTGCCATTTCCATATTTACCAATATACTTACATGCTCTATTACCCCTCCATAATTTTTCCAATCAACCTTTATTGCAACAGATTTGCATACAAGAGTATAAGGTGCCTTGATGAAGCCACATCTCGAACACTTGATACAATTTCTCTATTTACCTTAAAGATATATTTGTTACAAAGGGAATACAGTAAAGTCACTTGACTCATTCTGGGATGATGAGTCTGCCAAAAATGGAGACGAGGTTTCTATTCTTTAGGAAAATGAGAGATGGCTTCAGTGAAACATGCAAAATTCTTTGAGCATTTAGTGCAAACATAGGAAGGCTGTTTCCCTGGCTTAGTTGCCAAGAATTAAAGGCCACATTCTAAAAATGAAGGTGGACCACATAGGACTGAAACGAGGAGATATGTCTTTACACAAAAGGGTGGTAAATCTTAAGACATCTCTACATTGGGAGGGCTGTGGGGAGCCCCACAGCAGAATACATTTTGAACATGTTTTTGGATATTAAATAAAAATCAAATAATGTGGGGATAAGACTGGATAATGATGTTGAGGTAAAGATCAGCCATGATCGTGTTGCCGGGCAGTTCAAAGGACTGAGCATCTTGGCCCTGTGTCCATATTTCTCAATAATTATTCCTTTGCTTGATCAGACTTCATCCCTTATCTTTCTGCCTTTTTTCTGCACCATTAGCTCTATGTACATGGAATGCTTTGCCAGCGCTTGAAATGTCTGGCAAAGCTCAAGATCTGACCGAGAGAGTAACTTACCAATCAGAAACCACATTTTATTTATTTTTTACATCTACATATACACACACATTGTATAATGCACACATTATATATACATATACGAACACTAAAAAGAACTTATCACAATACTGTTTTTTAATAACATCTCCTCCACAAAAGTTCAATACCATGTGTAAACAGAAATGTTACCAGAAGTAGTTTTAAAACCAAATTGAAGCAGTTTTGAACTTGGATATTATATTGTTACAGTTCAATAATAGTACTTAAAAGGAAAATCAATAGGACAGGCATTGGTCTTCAATTAACAGTGAGAATAACTCAAGCTACGGGCTCTCAGAGTTACAACGGAGGAAATCTGACAACTTCTAGAATATGCATGTGAAACTTGCAGAAGCTGGCATCAGCGTGTTCCTGCTTTCACAGGATGCAGGATCCAAGGGCCTTTTTTGGCACAGTCTGTGTGATTAGGGCAGCACGGTGGCACAGCAGGGACCTGGGTTCGATCCTGACTATGGGCGCTTGCCTGTTCAGAGTTTGTACGTCCTCCCCGTGACCATGTGGGTTTTCTCTGGGTGCCCCAGTTTCCTCCCACACTCCAAAGACGTACAGGTTTGTAGGTTAATTGGCTTGGTAAAATTGTAAATTGTCCCTAGTGTGTGTAGGATAGTGTTAATGTGAGGGGATCGCTGGTTGGTGTGGACTCGGTGGGCCGAAGGGCCTGTTTCTGCGCTGTAAATCTAAACTAAAAAAAAAAGTAAAAAATGAGCAAAACAGTGGAAAACTACAAAATATAACCTCTATTTAAATGCATCAGAGATCCAAAATTTTTGCCTATAATCAGGCAGTTTCTCAGAACGGAGAATTATTATCAACAAAACTAAAAATGTTTGCTCACTATTGGACAGAGGGATCAATTGCCCTAGTCCTAAACATCCATGTAAGTGATGGCTATCGTCAAGATTACTTAGCACCAGAGGAGTTTAAAAGGGTAGAGTGCAAATTTCTGCAGGTTTATAATAATTATAATAATTATCTTGCGAAATGAGCATGCTAATCCTGTGAAAAATTTGAACTGGCACAGGTATATAACTCCACTTACTAGATAATGGCCCTGTCCCACGATGCAAGTTAATTCAAGAGCTCTCCCGAGCTAAAAAAAAAATCAAACTTGTGGTAAGCACGGAGAATGAACGTCGGAGCAGGTACGTTGGAGCTCGGGGATGCCTATTAGTGGCTCGTAACGCTAACGCCAGGTACTCGGGAAGACTCGCTAATGGCAGGTAAGCTCGGGAAGACTTTTCAACATGTTGAAAAATGTCCACGAGAGCCCCGAGTACCGACGAGCGGCCATTACCGCAAATCTCCGTGTTCGAATCAGGGCAAACTCGGGACAACTCTTTGAATGAGCTCGTACAGTGGGACAGGGCTTTTAAGAATACCTGAGAAAGACAGGCAAATTTCAATTGATTCACATTTCTTTGTAAATGTAATGCATTTAATTTCTTTATTTCTAGTGTCATAACTGTTTATTCTTGTTTAAATCGAGTCATATAAAACAATGTATTTTTTAATGAATGAGGAGTTTTAATCGGAAAACTAAGCTATAACAATCGATTAACAACCATTTGGCACAATATTTCTCTCTAATTTCAAAATTCCAACTTTGTCTCTTGTGAAGGTTCTAATGTTTATTACTTCTACATAAGTAGCTAAATGTTATAAAAATTTTAAGAATTTTTTTTTTTTTTAAATTGCGGTTAGAATTTGAACATCTTCAATGCAAGTGACTGTTTTCAGACATTGTCTTGAGATGTCACAGAATCATTGGAAATTGCACCACTTTGCTAAAGGTTGCATCTTTATGTGGCTTTTGTTAATCAGCAGGTGGCTTGGGTTTGCTACTTGCCTAGAAGAGTGACAGTGGGCAGCACCAAAGATTGTAGAAGAAAGCTCTAGTATCTATCGGCAGCATTGTGTCGCAACAGTAGAGTTGCAGCCTTACAGCACCAGAGACCCGGGTTCAATCCTGACTACGGGTGCTGTCTGTATGGAGTTTGTACGTCCTCCCCGTAACAATAGACAATAGACAATAGTTGCAGGAGTAGGCCATTCGGCCCTTCGAGCCAGCGCTGCCATTCAATGTGATCATGGCTGATCATCCCCAATCAGTACCCCGTTCCTGCCTTCTCCCCGTTTCCACTGACTGCCATTTTTAAGAGCCCTATCTAGCTCTCTCTTGAAAGCATCCAGAGAACCGGCCTCCACCGCCCTCTGAGGCAGAGAATTCCACAGAATTCCACAATTAACCACGTGGGCTTCCCCCAAGTGCACCTGTTTCCTCCCACACTCCAAAGATGCACAGGTTTGTAGGTTAATTGGCTTCAGTAAAATTGTAAATTGTCGCTAATGTGTAAGGTATTATTTGCGTATGGGGTGACTGCGGGTCGGCGCCAACTCGATGGGCCAAAGGGCCTGTATCGACATCTAAAGTCTAAATGTGTAAGAAAGAACTGCAGATGCTGGTTTAAACCGAAGATAGACACAAAAAGCTGGAGTAACAAGACGGTTCTGAAGTAGGGCCTCGACCCGAAACATCACCCATTCCTTCTCTCCAGAAATGCTGGCCGTCCAGCTGAGTTACTTTTTGTGTCTATCTAAAGTCTAAACTTTCACTGCCGACTGTAAAACTAGTTCACACTGGCATTTTAAAATCAAAACTGTCGTTTAAACTTCAGTTGAAGGTCATATTTTGCCAAGTGGAAAGTTATTTCAGAACATTGTGACCTACATTTTGAACTAAATACATTGCTGCCACATAGTGGCCAGATAAGGATTTGCACTTAACATCTCCTCCGATGACTAAAAGTACTTGACTAGAAAGAGCAAATTTAGAGATACAATATGGAAATAACTTCTCCGTCCCACCAAGTCCACACTGATCATCAATCACTGCTCACACTAGTTCTATGTGAGCCCACTTTCTTATCTAATCCCTCCACATTCGGGGAAATTTAACAGCGACTGGTTAATCCACAAACCCGCACGTCTTTGGGAAGTGGGAGGAAACTGGAGCACCTGGAAGAAATCCATGCAGTCACAGGGAGAACGTGTGAACTCCACTCAGGACGTATCCAAGGTCAGGATCGAACCTGGGCTTCTGGCGCTGAGAGGCTGCAGCTCTACCTACTGTGCTGAAGACTTTAAATCTTCAGAAAGAAAACACTGGGTTGTAAGATTTCTAGATTGGAGCAGAAGCATAGATTATAAACTCTAAATGAAAACCTCTGCCACCATCTATATAATAACCAGTCTCAGCTTATAGTAGAAGACAGAGAAATAGTCGGGTGGTATACCTAATAGGAACCATCCATAATAAGCCAAAGCCAACCTTCAAACTACTGCTATTGTACCGTATCTCAATAATCACAGAATCACAATTCTTCTATTGATATCACAAACAATAAATAAAATCACCGGAACATAACTGCATGAGAGATCCATGATGTTGCTATCGCGTGTAATAGAATCATAGAAAATAGCTTCAGGAGGAGGCCATTTGGCCCCTTGAGCGAGCACCGTCATTCATTGTCATCATTGCTGATCATTCACAATCAATAACCTGTGCCTGCCTTCTCCCCATATACCTTGATTCCACTAGCCCCTAGAGCTCTATCTAACTCTCTAACAATCCAGTGAATTGGCCTCTACTGCCCTCTGTGGCAGAGATTTCCACAAATTCACAACTCTCTGGGTGAAAAAGTTCTCATAGACAATAGGTGTAGGAGTAGGCTATTCGGCCCTTCGAGCCAGCACCGCACCATTCACTGTGATCACGGCTGATCATCCACAATCAGTACCCCGTTCCTGCCATCTCCCCATATCCCTCGACTCCTCTAACTTTAAGAAATCTACCCAACTCTCTTGAAAGTCTCCAGTGATCAGCCTCCACTGCCCTCAGAGGCATTTCATATTTGCTGTCTGTCTCAATAGTGAACCAATGTACATCTATATATCTAAATATTTTTTATACACATACATTTGTACACATATGTACACACACACACACACACACACACACACACACACATATACATTTATTCACACATATTTATTCATAAATGGGTGCACAGTGTTTAGGACAAGACTTCAGGGGCATATTTGTGGATTAAGTTAGCCAATAGTATTGTAACAAAGAAATACCAAGGAATTTATCTCAAATTTACACATTGGAAGATGGGAAGTCCCAGACTCACTCACCAAGTGCACACACGGTGCCAGTGCCACATCTAATGGACTTTCACTTATCACATTTCATCATTGTTAACATGTACAAAGTAATGAATCTTGATTCACAGAAAGACTGTTCCACCTGGTACAGGCATGTTTATTTAAGATTGAATAGTCTGTTGCAGACTGCTAGCAGTTTTTTCAGTAGCACTCGGCCAAATCGGAAAGTTCATGTTCCTCTTCAAAGATGTGGTATCATAATTAGAGTTGGCACTTTGGTACAGAGTGAATTCCATAGGGCTTCAAATAACTTCTTAAAGTAGATATTACATAAAGGCCTCATTTTATGATTCAAATAGGTATAGAACATACCATAGCACTTCAAAGAGCAGGTAAATTTGCCCCATGTTCTGGCCAATTGTTGCTCATTAACCAACACTACTAAAATGAAAATGAATAAAATGAACCTTTTCAATTATTCCACTGCATTAGTGAGTTTGGCTGCTGAATTCCTGACTTCACAATGGCAAGTTTATTTCAGAAGGTAATCCATTAACTCTAGATCTTTGCAGAATATTTAAGGGGTTGTCTCACTGTGGCCACCTAATCAGCGCGTTCTGAAGAGTTTGCCCTCGACTCACACCCGCAGCATGTTTGACACGAGGTCCTAGGAGGTCTTTGTAACTCTCCTTCATGCTCGAGAGTAGTCTCCGCGTATGCGAGGCCTCTATTAGGTCGCGGCGTATTTTTCACCACGCTGAAAAATGCCCGTGAGTGAAAAAAGTTCACATGGAAAAAAAAAAAATCGCTACTTTTTATACTCGTAGGTTTAGTCGTAGTAGGTCGGCACGTTATTCCTAGATAATCGAGGGTAGTTGAAGGTAGTTGTAGATAGTCTTCAACATAGTCAAGAGAGGTCAAAGCCAGTCTTCAACATAGTCGAAGGAGGTCTTCAACATGACATTTTTTTCAAACTCTCCTAAAATTGTGAATTAGGTCACCACGGTGGGACAGCCCCTCTATGAGGCATGAAAACCAATGCTGACAGTGTCTCATGCAAGTTCTTGATAGAGTTCTCAAAAGATAAAGAGCAAATTGGGATGAGTGAACTTTTGAACCATTTTTATCTGTTCCCTCAGTGATGCTCCATCATTTACGGTGGGAAGGGAAGTTTCTGAATGGGAGAGTTTCCAAAGTTGTGAGAGGGGAAAGCCCCATCTTGAGAGCAGATACAGAGAAATGGAGTGAAAAGGACAGAGAGACGTGATGGGAGGAGGTGTAGTCTAGATAGAAATGAAAATGGCTGTACAATAGATATTGGAGGATAGTTTGTCTCCAGAGATGTTGATAAAGAGATCTAGAAAAAGGAGAGAAGTATCAGAAATGGCTCCAGCAAATTCAAGATGGAGGATAACAGTAAATCGTGTTTATATCAATGGGACGATGGTGGAGAGGGTAAAAAACTTCAAATTCCTGGGTGTGCATATTTCCGAAGATCTTTCCTGGACTCAGCACTGGTGCAATTATAAAGAACGCACAGCAGCGCCTCTACTTCCCGAGAAGATTACGGAGAGTCGGTATGTCAAAGAGGATTCTCTTGAACTTCTACAGGTGCACGGTAGGGAGCATTCTGACTGGTTGCATCATGTCCTGGTTCGGCAACTTGAAGGTCCAGGAGCGGAAAAGACTGCAAAAAGTTATGAACACTGCCCAGTCCATCACCGGCTTTGACCTCCCTACCATCGAAGGGATCTATTGGAGTCGCTGCCTCAAAAAGGCAGCCAACATCATCAAAGACCCACGCCATCCTGGCCACACACTCATTTCACCATTGCCATCGGGAAGAAACATAGAAACATAGAAAATAGGTGCAGGAGTAGGCCATTCGGCCCTTCGAGCCTGCACTGCCATTCAATATGATCATGGCTGATCATCCAACTCAGTATCCTGTACCTGCCTTCTCTCCATAACCCCTGATCCCCTTAGCCACAAGGGCCACATCTAACTCCTTCTTAAATATAGCCAATGAACTGGCCTCAACTACCTTCTGTGGCAGAGAATTCCACAGATTCACCATTCTGGAAAAATGTTTTTCTCATCTCGGTCCTAAAAGACTTCCCCTTTATCCTTAAACTGTGGCCCCTTGTTCTGGACTTCCCCAACATCGGGAACAATCTTCCTGCGTCTAGCCTGTCCAACCCCTTAAGAATTTTGTACGTTTCTATAAGATACCCCCTCAATCTTCTAAATTCTAGCGAGTACATGCCGAGTCTATCCAGTCTTTCTTCAGATGAAAGTCCTGACATCCCAGGAATCAGTTTGGTGAACCTTCTCTATACTCCCTCTATGGCAAGAATGTCTTTCCTCAGATTAGGGAAGGTACAGGAGCCTGAAAATTGTAACGTCCAGGTTCAGTAACAGCTTCACGGTGCCAGAGACCCAGATTCAATCCTGACCTCAGCTGCCGTCTGCGTGGAATTTGCACGCTCTCTGTGAAAAGCATAGGTTTCATAGAGTCATACAGTGTGGAAACAGGCCCTTCAGCCCAACTTGCCTACAGCAACCAACATGTCCCATCTACACTAATCCCACCTGCCTGCATTTGGCCCATATCCCTCTAAACCTATCCTATCCATGTACCTATCAAAATGTTTCTTAAATGTTGCGATAGTACCTACCTCAACTACCTCCTCCAGCAGCTTGTTCTATACACCAACCACCCTTTGTGTAAAGCATTATCAATCAGGTTCCTATTACAGTTCCTATTGAACTGGCCTCAATGGCCTTCTGTGGCAGAGAATTCCGTCAGGGACCAAGACCACCCTGGCGACTCTCATTTCAAATCTGCCATTGGAAAGGTGGTAGGTAAAATATTTTTATGGAATAACAATTCCAAAAACCTGGGATCTGGTTAAGTTACCAACATCAACGACGGAAGTTGGTAGATGGTTAGCCATGCTAGTATGGCTAGCACTAACTGCAACACTCTAGATGTAGTTTTTCCTTTCTTTATCACATTACTAACCTCTTAATCTATTCTTTGTTCTTTTCTTATATAATCTATTATGGTTTTCTTCAATTTGAATGGAGTTATATACTGGATCAATGGAGATATATACGTGAGAGACATGTACGAGACTTAAAATTCATCTATTCGATGTTCGGGTGTAAGGTCGGGTCTGACGTGCTGAACCATAGACTCTATTGCAGACTTCCATAGTCATAAGATGCAAGACCCAAAAATAAATATAGGGAATGAGGGAATAACTTTTTGTAGTTGGAACGTTAAAGGTATTAATGAACCGATTAAGAGAGGAAAAGTTTTTGCACATTTAAAGGCAAACAAAGCTGATGTGATTTTTATTCAAGAAACACATCTAAAAAAAGATGCTGAACATAGATTGAAAGCTAAATGGATAGATAAAATGTATCACTCTTCTTTTACACATAAATCAAGAGGCGTAGCAATATTATTTCGTAAAGGTATTTTATTTAAACATACATCAACTATAACTGATAAAGATGGAAGATATATTATCGTCATAGGAGAATTAAATACACAAAAAATGATTTTCGTTAATGTATATGGACCAAATTTTGATAGCCCATTGTTTTTTAAGAAGGTATTTAATAATATTCCGGAATTAGCACAACATAATCTAATTATTGGAGGTGACTTTAATTGTACACTAGATCCATACTTAGATAGATCTACAAGGCAAAGGAAAACTAAATCACACTCTAGTGATTTATTAAATGCATATATGGAAACTACTAATATCAAAGATGTTTGGAGAATTGAAAACCCCACTGGACGAGAATACTCTTTACTCGTCAGTACATAAAACTTACTCAAGAATAGATTATTTTTTTGGTGGACGCTAAACTTATCTCGCTTACTTATAAATCCAATTATCATAATATCATAATTTCAGATCATGCACCATTAACATTCAAGATCAAAATAAATGGTAAATTACAAAAATCAGAACAGTGGAGATTTAACCCACAAATATTAGAAAATAAAATTACCCAGGAATATATCACAGAACAAATTAAGATTTTTTTCGAAATAAATGATAAACCGGAAATATCCTGTTCCTTATTATGGGAAACATTTAAAGCATACCTCCGGGGAATCATGATTTCCTCTCAAGCATTTTATAATAAAAAGAATCGTAAGGAGCAGCAAGATTTGGAAAAGGAGATTAAACAATTAGATATACAGAATGCAATGAATCCAACTACTATATTACATAATAAAATTGCAGCATTGAAATATAAATTAAATAAAATATTTACAGACCAAGTCGTTAAATTTTATCAACATACTAAACAATTACAGTTTGAATTCGGTGATGAACCTCAAAAATTACTGGCTCGTCAACTAAGGAAAATGGAAGCTGAAAAAATAATCCATAGGATTAAATCACATAAAGGCGAACTGTTAACACAGCCTAAAGATATTAATGAAAGATTTATGCAATATTATAAAAACTTATACACTGCGAAAACAACAGATAATAAAATAGGAATTGAAGCATTTAAAAAAAAATGTAACTTGAAAGGATTGGACTCACAAAATATAGAGTTACTGAATGCTGATATTACGATAAAAGAAATCCAAGAATCTATTAGATCACTAAAAAAGGGTAAAACACCGGGACCAGACGGCATTGGCTCGGAATTTTATAAAGTATTTTATGATCAGATTGTACCACGTTTGAAATCACTATATGAACATATATATATACACAGCAAAAACTACCAGAAACATTAAATGAATCTACTATAACACTTTTACCCAAAATAAATAAAGACTTGGATGAACCAGGATCATTTAGAGCAATAGCTCTCCTAAATACCGATCAAAAGATATTAACTAAAATATTAGCACAAAGGTTAAGTTTAGTTGTTACTAAATTAGTTCACCCTGATCAAACAGGATTTATACCAAAACGATACTCTTCGTATAATTTGAGACGGTTATTCAATATTATATACTCGAAAAGAGATATTAATAAAGACCTAGTAGTTATTTCGTTAGACGCAGAGAAAGCCTTTGATCAAGTGGAATGGCCTTACTTGTTCTCGGTTATGGAAGCTTTTAAACTGGGAGAAAAGTTTATTAACTGGATCAAATTGCTATATATAAATCCGACAGCTAGAATAATAACAAATCAAATGTTATCACCTAAATTCAATTTATCTCGCGGTTGTAGACAAGGTTGTCCTTTATCTCCTTTATTGTTTGCATTGGCAATAGAACCGTTAGCTCTGAGGGTGAGATCACATCCGGAAATATATGGATACGATACTAGAGACACTAAAAATAAAATCTCTCTATATGCGGATGACGTGCTACTTTACATCACAAAACCAGAAACTAGTATCCGTAATTTGTTAAAATTAATAACTGAAATTGAATCCTATTCAGGATATAGTATTAACTGGAATAAAAGTGAACTTATGCCAATAACGGTAAACACTTTACATATATTACAACAATTCCCTTTTAAGATAACAAATGAAAAATTTAAATATCTTGGAATCTTTGTAACAAAAAGATTTGACTCCTTATTTAAAGCTAATTTCCCACTATTATTGAACAAATTAAATAAGAATATTATATATTGGAAAACTTTACCTGTATCGATGATAGGCAAAATTAATATAATAAAAATGGTGTTTCTCCCACAATTATTATACCTTTTCCAATCAATCCCGATATATCTTCCTAAAAATTTCTTTAAAAAGGTGGACTCCTTAGTCACTAACTTCATTTGGGATTATAAGTGCCATAGAATAAACAAAAAACATTTATGTAAATCAAAAATAAATGGAGGTCTAGCTCTACCAAATTTTATGTTTTATTATTGGGCAGTTAACATTAAAAATATGAATTTTTGGTTAGAAGAAATAGATAACCAACCAACTTGGTTAAATATGGAAAAAGAAGATTGTTCTCCCTTTGAAATTAGTTCTATAATATTCACTAATATTAATTTAGCTAAGAAAACATATAGTGATAACCCAATAATAGGAAGTGGAATACGTATTTGGAAACAAATAAAGAAAACATTAAAATTAAAATCTATACCACTATCTCTTAGCATTGTAAATAATGTTACGTTTAAGCCTTCAATGATGGATAAAGCTTTTTCACAATGGAAAAAAAAATGGAATTATTAAGATTGGGGATCTCTATAGGGAAAACTCCTTCCTTTCATTTCAAGGCATACAACAAATTTATGGACTACAATCTAAAGAGTACTTTAGATATTTACAAATTAGAGATTATGTTAAAGCAAATACGCAAGAGCTCAGAAATAGAAAGATAGAAATATTAGATGAATGTTTGAATAAACATCCGAATACAGAAAAAATGATTTCATATATATATGACATCTTATTGGAAGGTGATGTTCCATCAACAGAAATACATAGACAATCTTGGGAAAATGAATTATGTCAAACTATTAGACCAGAAATATGGGATGATAGTTTACAACATATACATCATTGTTCGCTAAATGCTAAACACTCTCTTATACAGTTTAAAATATTACATAGATTATATTATTCAAAAACCAAATTACATAATATGTTCCCAAAAGTATCTCCTATATGTGATAAATGTCAACATCTAGAAGCCAATCTGTCACACTCATTTACAAAATGTATAAAAATTACAAAATTCTGGATTGAAATATTTAGGATAATTTCAAATGTTGTTAATATAACTTTGACACCCGATTCAAAGCTAATAATACTAGGAATATTGGAAACAGAACAAATAGTAACAACAAACCAAAGAATTTTTATTGACTATGGGTTAATAATTGGGAAAAAATTAATATTAAAATTTTGGAAAGGCCCTACATCCCCTACAATCAAAATGTGGAATACAGAAATGTCGGAGACTCTTCATCTGGAGAGATTGAGGCTTGTCCTAATGGACAGGTTAGATCTCTTCAGAGGGATATGGTCTCCATATATTGAATATTTACAGTCATAATGGCTCGGTACGAGGGCTTGATTGAGGCCTGAATATTAGAATGGATGAAGAAAGAAATATAATAAATCATGCCTATATCTCCAATGACGGAATAATGATTAATACTCCATTCGCTTTCATATTTTTTTCAATATCTATCTCTATCTTTTCTTACTTTATAAAAAATAATTAAAAAAGCGTATAGAAGCATATAGTCTTAAATTTCAATATTAGTAATAATATTAATAATATTAGTATTAATATTATTAATATTATGAAAGTATTTAATGATGTATTTTCGTTTATGTAAAATATTGTAATTTTCATAAATATGTTTCTATAATAAAAATATTCAACAAAAAAAAAAAGGAAAGGTGGTAGGTTCTGAAAACTAATGTGCAAATTCAGGAACAGCTTCTTTCCATCATACATCAGGCTATTGAACACTACAAACTCCAACTAAGCTCTGGCTTTGTTTTGTTTTTGCACTATATTGGGTTTTTTGATTTAGAGAAATTATTTTGTTTGTTTGTTGTGATACCAATTGTGTGTATGCATTCACAAACCTGTTGTGCTGCTACTGAAAGAACTGTCATTGTTCCGTTTTGTGACATATGGCAATAAAACACTCTGAACGAGGACCAATTTGAGAATTCGCTCACACGGACTATCAAAGGGAGGGACCTGGGTCAATTATCATTTTTTTAAATTGATAACAAGGTATGTTTGTGTGTTGGTGGTGAAGCTTAGAGAAACTTGAAAGGAAACAATGGGCTGGATTTGATCATCTTTAGATTCATAACATGCTCTTTTTGAGTGTTTACTGCTCCGAACTAGAGATTAGAGACAATTATAGCTGAATTTAAGTAATAGTTGGAAGCTGTGTAAGATCATTGGAGTACAGATTATTAGTGTATTGCATTTAGCAACATTTTATAATCACAATTGTTTTACGAGATGACATTTTATTATAATATATTTGTAGTGCTTTACACTATAATAGCTCATGTTTTAAAAGTTTATTAAAACACAGTTTTTGGGTGTGCTGCTTTATCTCCAAGGGCTTTGCTGAACATGAATGGGTGTAAGCTGAACTCAATTGATATCAGATACAGACCCATGATCGTTACCATTGTGGGTCTTCTATTTTACCTCCCAATACTTTAAGGGGCTGCCAAATAGGTCACGACATAGAAAGATGTCACACTTCACAGTTTAGGAGAAAATGTTGAGAACTGGAGTAATGGCCAGTAAATAGATCAGAGCACACAACAGATGTAGAGCAGTCACCTGCACCAGAATCACACCTCATGCCATGCAGCACCAACGGAAGTCATTTGACTGCTTATGTCTTTCTGCCCCTCACTACAAGCTAACCAACTGTTCTTACTCCCTGCCTCTTTGCCCACAGCTCTGAAAAATGCAGTGTTCAAGTCAAACCAGAACTTTGTAAGTAGACAAAAGTGCTGGAGAAACTCAGCGGGTGCGGCAGGATCTATGGAGCGAAGGAAATAGGCAACGATTCGGGCCGAAACAGTTCTTCAAACTGATGTCGGAGGGGGGGGGGCGGGAACAAGAAAGGAAGAGGAGGAGCCAGAAGGTTGAGGGAGAGCTGAGAAGGGGAGGAGACAATAAGGGCTACCGGAAATCAGAGAAGTCCATTTTCATGCCGCTGGGGTGTAAACTGCCCAAGCAGAATACGAGATGCTGCTCCTCCAATTTCCGGTGGTCCTCACTCTGGCCATGGAGGAGGCCCAGGACAGAAAGGTCGGATTCGGAATGGGAGGGGGGGTTGAAGTGCTGAGCCACCAGGAGATCAGATTGGTTATTGCGGACCGAGCGGAGGTGTTCGGCGAAACGATCGCCAAGCCTACGCTTGGTCTCACCGATGTAGATCAGCTGACATCTAGAGCAGCGGATGCAATAGATGAGGTTTGGGTCCTTGAATGGAGTTGAGGGGGAATGTAAAGCGACAAGAGGAGGGGGTTGTGCGGGTGGGAAGGGAAGAATTGACCAGGGAAAAACCTTTGTAAAGTAGTCAATAAATGATACTTCATATGCCATCTTCAGCATTCAGACAATATTTCAAGGTGTTAGCAGGAACAAAGTCTGCCAACATTGGGACACATTCCAGGATGTTTCTGTGAATAAGATGCATTGCCCATTTAGAGGGCTTAGCTAGTTAACACAGATTCAATGCATAGAAAAAAAAAAATTAACGAAGTCCCTTGTGGAACCTTAAAAGTCAATCGGAACCTGCCCTTGTAGACTTCTGCGGGTGAAAAACAAAAGGTGAAACAACGGCATATGAATTTTCCACGTGCTCCCCAATAGTTTTCACATATCAACCACAGGACATTTTGTTACATATCAAAACAGCCCAACATAAGTGGATGCTCTGGCCCCGAGCACCAAATCCCAAGTAGATGGGCATGGCAAGAATTGTGCAGCTAGCATGTCCCTGCCATTGTGAGTACTACCTTACAATTTCATCCTGAGAAAAAACTCATGAGTATTTCTAGGTGTGTTTATCAGAGTGCTAACTGGGACATTAGTATTATTTCTACAAAACATTAGGATCATTTAAGAGGTCTTGCAATTCTATCAGTGTTACATACGTGCTAACGATGGTATGTTGCAAGGCATTTCATCTGACAAGAATTATTTGGCAGGATCTCTAATTTTATAATGTTTAGGTTTATTATGGTCACATGTACAGACAGAAGTTTGTACCAAACGTTATACGCTGCTGCTGCAAGTAAGAATTACATTATTCTGTTTCAGTACGTATTACAATAAAACATTCTTGAGGTATAGTGAAAAGTTTTGTTTTTCACGCTATCTAATCAGATCAGATAAAACTGTACACAAATTACAATCAAGTTAAAGTCGCGTACTATGAGTAGAGCAAAGGTGAAAATACGGAGTGCAGAATATAGTTCTCAGCATTGCAGTGCATCAGTTCCATAGGCAAAGTCCAATGCCACAGTATGGCAGAAGTGAATTGGATATTACCCTCGCTTCTGGAAGGAACAGAAGCCTAATAGCAGAGGGGAAGCAACTGTTCCCGAGTCTGGTGTGCATGTTTTCCAGCATTGAACTTTCTGCCCAATGGGAGCATGGAGAAGGAATGACTGGAGTGGAGCTTGTCTCTTATTATGACGACTACTCTTGGAGATAATGGGAAGTATAGATGAGAGTCGATGGTGGGGAGTTTGGTTGGTGTGATGGACCAGGCTACATCTACAACTCATACAAGCTCTAGCACAGTGAGCTAAATGTCAAATAATTATTCATCGTATATGTGGAACCTCCTGTGTTTGTGCTCAATTCCTACACCTACTGCAAAAGCAAAAGAATTCCACATATTCAAACAAACATCTTGTTTGCAAGTGGCAGAACCACAGTAGGCAAAGGAATGCTCACATCCCCCAGTGCTGCAGAAACGCCTTTGTTTTAAGGCATTCCTAAACAGAAAAAGTAGTATTCGAGGACATGAGCGGTGTCAACAGAATTAATACGATCTGTCCTTCTGAATAAATATTAGAATACTGTGCAGCACTAGGAATACCTGGGATTGAGCTGACCTTTGTGATAAAATAACAAATTTAGTTTAGTTTTAATGTAGTTTAGTTTAGATATACAGCGCGGAAACAAGCCCTTCGGCCCAACGTGTCTGCGCCAACCAGCGATCCCCGCACATTAACACAAGCCTACACATACTAGGGATAATTTACACTTATATCAAGTATACAAACCCAAGCCAATTAACCCACAAACCTGCACATCTTTGGAGTGTGGGAGGAAACCGAAGATCTCGGAGAAAACCCACGCAGATCGCGGGGAGAACGTACAAACTCCATACAGACAGCACCTGTAGTCAGGATCGAACCAGGGTCTCCAGCGCTGCAAGAGCTGCAAGGCAGCAACTCTACCGCTGCGCCACCATGCCGACCTATTGCTACACAATATTGCAAAATACAGCAATAAATGCAACTCAAAACTACCAATATCAATTCCAGAAACCATGCCGCATGTTATTCCAATCTGGACAGGACAATCCCAACCTACACAAGCCCAGGCCTGCTTCATCGTGGCAGCACTGGACTATTCCTTCAAGTCTCAAAAGCTCAAGGCATTTTGCTCTCGGGGCAAAGCTGCATGTTTCAGAGGAGATGTTAGGGCAGGAGGTGGCGACATCTGTGGAATAAAAGAGATTGCTTCCAACTTACACTCTTACGCAATGCAAATTAAATTCATATGGAATATTAAAAGGTCTGGGAAAGAGCGAGATGCAAGGTGAGTGGCTCACTAAACAAAATCAGGATTGCAACTAAAGTGAACCAGGACATGGGGACTAGAGCAAATAATTACACCCAGGGAGCATCTGTCAAAGCAAGTAAATAATCAAAATACCATTGACAGTGTTGCTTTGTCAGTCCAAGATCAATGATGATTTGAAACATATAAAATTATAGAAGGACTGGACAAGCTAGATGCAGGAAAAATGTTCCCAATGTTGGGCGAGTCCAGAACCAGGGGCCACAGTCTTAGAATAAAGGGGAGGCCATTTAAGACTGAGGTGAGAAAAAACGTTTTCACCCAGAGAGTTGTGAATTTGTGGAATTCCCTGCCACAGAGGGCAGTGGAGGCCAGGTCACTGGATGGATTTAAGAGAGAGTTAGATAGAGCTCTAGGGGCTAGTGGAATCAAGGGATATGGGGAGAAGGCAGGCACGGGTTATTGATTGGGGACGATCAGCCATGATCGCAATGAATGGCCGTGCTGGCTCAAAGGGCCGAATGGCCTCCACCTGCACCTATGTTTCTATGTTTCTATGAAGTGACTTAAAATAAGTTTGCAACAGGTAGGACAGGCAGCACTTGACAAGGCAGGTGAGCAAGGTGATCCGAGACATTGTCTGCTCCTTCTGCATAGTTGCCGTTTGAGACTGAAAGCACAGAGAAACAAAGTGCTTGGTTTTCAGCAGGGTCGGCTCATCGATTCATGCCATCATTTAGAAATTCAGCTTCACATAGAAATTCTCATTATTGCCATTGACATTTTTGGTCTAGACAGGAAGTGAAAGAATAGCATAGTGTTACTATTTGGTTTGGACAATGACAAACCCGAATATATAATCCCAGTCGCAAGCAAAATGACCACAGACAGAATTAGAGATCAGGTACAGGCAATAGTCTAATGAGCAACAATCAACAGAACCAGGAACAGAAGTCATAGGATCCATCATCTATCCTGCCTCAGCCTGTCTACCTCCCTGCAAGGCACAGCCCAGACCTGTTTTAATTAGATGCTACAGTGCCAACAAAGTCAACAGGTACAACCTGTTCTGAAGTACTTTCCACTGCTTGACCTTTAGGAACCCAACAATGGTGCAACAAGTTCACCTTGTAAGCTTTGAACATTTAATTCTCTTGCACCCACCTACACCAGGGACAATTTAAAGAGTCCAATTAGCCTACCATCATCATTGGGATGTAGGAGGAAACAATACAATAGAACTTTATTTATCCCAGGAGGGAAGTTGGTTTGTCAACAGTCATAAAACACAAAATACATGAAACATGACATTAAATCGACGAGTGTAAAGTCCAGGATTGGGAACATGCAGAGATTTGGGGGGGGGGGGGGTGGTAAGAGTTAGAGGTGTCAGTTTAGCCCATGACAGAAGGGGGAGAAGTCGTACAGCTTGAGGCCACAGGAAAGAAGGATCTCCCATGGCGTTCTGTGCTACATCTTGGTGGAACCAGTCTGTTGATGAAGGTGCTCCTCAGGTTGACCTCTCTTGCCCAGAGTAGGGGAATTGAGGACCAGAGGACATAGGTTCAAGGTGAAGGGGAAAAGATTTAATAGGAATCTGAGGGGCAACTTTTTCACACAAAGGGCAGTGGGTGTATGGAACAAGCTGCGAGAGGTGGTAGATGAAGCAGGGAATTTTCCAACATTTAAGAAACAGTTCGACAGGTACATGGATAGGACAGATTTGGAGGGATATGGACCAAACACAGGCAGGTGGGACTAGTGTAGCTTGGACATGTTGGCTGGTGTGGGCAAGTTGGGCCGACGGGTGTGTTTCAACACTGTATGATTCTATGACTGTGTCATGGAGGGGGCTGAGCTGTATTGTTCAGGATGCTCTGCAGTTTGAGGAGCATCCTCCCCTCCAAGACCACCTCCCATGAATCCAACTCCACCCCCAGGACAGAGTCAGCCTTCCTGATGAGATAGTTAATTCTGTTGCCGTCTGCGGCCTTCGCCCTGCTGCCCCAGAACACGGCAGCGAAGAAGATGGCACTGGCTACCACCGATTGATAGAACATCTGCAGTATCTTACTGCAGATGGTGAAAGAGTGGAGCCTCCTCAGAAAGTACAGACGGCTCTGTCCCTTCTTATGCAGTGCCTGAGCTTTCCTGGACCAGTCCAGTTTACTGTCCAGCTGTACTCCAGGGAATGTGTACTCCTTGGTAAACTGCAAATCCACACCCATGATGGCAGCTGAAATTCTGCCTTTGCAGCACTGCGCTGGCGCAACACCCTACTGCGCAGGTGCAGCACTCTACTGCGCTGGCGCAACACCCTACTGCGCAGGTGCAGCACTCTACTGCGCATGCGCAGCGTTAGTTTCTTGGCGGGGTTTTCAAATATGGATTGGCAATATTTTAAGTGTATCTTAGGAAACAGGGAGAGAAGAATGGAGCTCGTATACAAATCATGTGGTAAGTACATTTCTTGGTGATGTTTTTAAGTACCGTATTTCCCGGGGTGTGGGGGTGGGGGGAGAGCTCCTTTCACAGCGTTTGGGGAGTCTGGCCCGGGGTAAAGTAGCGGGGAGGGCACGAATGTTGTGAAGGAGGGGATCGAGATAATGCCACTTGCGACGCTCCTTCCTCGGGGAGCTGCGAGCGGCCGCTGGGACCCGACAGCAGAACTGGCCGCCGCTTCAACGCCTTCTGCCGGCCCGCTCACCTCTGGCAGCTCTCCGTCTAAAAACCTATCTCCTGCCGCTCGCTGGCCTCACTCATATCCCGCAAATCCTTAAATTCCAACAGCGCGATTGAGGTTACTCGGCTGTGGGAATTTAAGGATTTGCAGGAAGCGGCTGACATGAGCGAGCGGCTGGTGGGAGGTGTTCAAACGGAGAGCACTGCCAGAGGTGAGCGGGCCGGCAGAAGTCGTTGAAGTGGCGGCCAGTTCTGCTGTCGGGTCCCGGCAGCCGCTCGCAGCTCCCCGAGCTGCGTCTATCCCCGGCTACAGTGCGGTGGCTTCGCGCCCAGATAGCTGCAGCAGTGGTGAGTGAGTGAGTTACTGGCATTATCCCCGACCCCCTCCTTCTCCACACTCCTGCTCTCCCCGCAACTTTACCCCTGGCACAGACTCGCCACACACTGTGAAAGGAACTCTCCCCCCAATTGGTCCCTTGAACATGCTTTGTCATTCAATAAGATGCCAACTGATTCAACTTTTCCCTGTGCTCCCGTTTTTCCCACCATCTCTCCAACTGCTATCACCCCCCACCCATTCAGTAATTAAGAATAAAGGAGACTAGGAAGCCATGGGTAAATTGAATTGTTACTTTTTATTTTTATTTTTTATTTTTGTGGAGTGAACAATCTGCGCATGCGTGGTTTAATTTTTTTTTAAAGCTGACTGACTGCCTACGCTGAATAATTCCTCACGGCACGTGCCTGCATGACAGGGGACAGGAGTGTTCCTCTCCTCCTAAAGTCCCACATCTAATTCCTCAGTCTGGTCAGTGTTGAGCTGCAAGGATCCTAGCAGGAATTATGGTGGAACAGCAACAGCAGGAATTTCTGGGCATAATCCAGAAGATACACGATAATTTCATTCCAAAGAGGAAGAAAGATTCTAATGGGAGTAAGAGGCAACCGTGGCTGACAAGCGAAGTTAGGGATGGAATAAAACTAAAAGAAAAGATGTATAACATAGCAAAGAGAAGCGGGAAGCCAGAGGATTGGGAAACTTTCAAAGGACAACAGAAGGTAACAAAAAGGGCAATGCAGCTGAAAAGGTGACATACGAGGGTAAGCTGGCCAAGAATATAAAGAAGGATAGTAATACCGTCATTAGGTATGCTAAGAGAAAAAGATTAGTAAAGACAAATGTGGGTCTCTTGAAGGTGAAATTATTATTGGAAACAAGGAACTAGCAGAAGAGTTGAACAGGTACTTTGGTTCTGTCTTCATTAAGGAAGACACAAACAATCTCCCAGATATACGAGAGGACAGAGGATCTAGGGAGTCAGAGGAACTGAAAGAAATTTGCATTAGGCGAGAAATAGTATTGGGTAGACTTATGAGACTGAAGGCTGATAAATCCCCAGGGCCTGATGGTCTGCATCCCAGCATACACAAGGAGATGGCTCTAAAAATCACGGATGCATTGGTGATAATTTTCCAATGTTCTATAGATTCAGGATCAGCTCCTGTGGATTGGAGGGTAGCTAATGTTATCCCACTTTTCAACAAAGGAGTGGGAGAGAAAACGGGTAAATTATAGACCTGTTAGCCTGACATCGGTGATGGGAAAGATGCTGGAGTCCATCATTAAAGAAGTAATAACGGCACATTTGCATAGCAGTAACAGGATTGGTCCAAGTCAGCATGGATTTATGAGAGGGAAGTCCTGCTTGACTAATCTTCTGGAATTTTTTGAGGATGTGACAAGTAAAATGGATGAAGGAGAGCCAGTGGATGTAGTGTATCTGGACTTTCAGAAAGCCTTTGATAAGATCGCACAGGAGATCAGTGGGCAAAATTAGAGCACATTGTATTGGGGGTAGGGTATTGACATGGATAGAGAATTGGTTGGCAGACAGGAAACAAAGAGTAGGAATAAACGGGTCCCTGTCAGAAATGGCAGGAAGCGGCGAGTGGAGTACCGCAAGGGTCGGTGATGGGACCCCAACTATTTACAATATACTGTACATTAATGATTTAGATGGGATGAAAAGTAACATTAGCAAATTTGCAGATGACACGAAACTGGGTGGCAGTGTAAACTGCAAGAGGATGCCTCGAGGTTGCAGGGTGACTTGGGCAGGTTGAGTGAGTGGGCAGATGCATGGCAGATGCAGTATAATAATGTAGATAAATGAGGTTATCCACTTTGGTGGGAAGAACAAGGAGACAGATTATTATCTCAATGGTGTCAGATTAGAAAAAATGAAAGTGCAACGAGTCGTGGGTGTCCCTCCGTCACTGAAAGTAATCACGTAACGTCCCCTTTTTCCTTCGCTCCATAGATGCTGCCTCACCCATTGATTTTCTCCAGCATTTTTGTCTACCTTCGATTTTCCAGTATCTGTAGTTCCTTCTTAAATAAAAATAAAAGGATTTGTTCTACAAAATTTGGATTCATTCAAAAGGCCGCACTTAATGGCCTAGAAGGCCGCAGGTTCCCCGCCCTTGGGATAGACCATTTGGCGAGAGCTTTCTGGGTGACTGACCTCTGGCAGATCTTCCCAGACATTCTGCAGGTGTCCACTGGCCATGCGAGGGGAAATAACGTTCATTATCAGTCATAATTAGTTCAGTCCATACATGTAACAAATGTCGGGTGAAATTTCCCACAAATAGTTTCCTCAATCAAATTTGGGCTAAACATGGACTCTGTCCTGAAGATAGTTCCAATTTCCCCAAGCACATTTCCAAAATCAGGAAATCAGATTCAAATGCAATACGTTTCAGATTTAAAAATTAAGCGAGTAGAAGGAACCCGCTAATTTTTGCTTGTAAACACCAGTCGGCACAGCACATCTACCACGTCTCCCGAATGCTTCACGTTAGCCAGACACGTCCACCGCTCACGGTTATGACAAGTTTGCGTGAATATTAGAGAGCAATTACATGAAGTAGACATTCTACCGGTAATAAATGCAGACGTGTAACAAGTAGTGTTAACGAAGGAACTGCAGATGCTGGAGAATCGAGGGTACACAAAAGGCTGGAGAAACTCAGCGGGTGCAGCAGCATCTAAGGAGCGAAGGAGATAGGTGACGTTTCGGGTCGAGACCCTTCTTCAGACAGTAACAAGTAGTTCAGTCTTGGTCAAAATGTTAATGCAGGAATTGCATGGTATTCACGTCCTCATTGCCTCCCACCCAACTAATTTTGCTCTGTGCTGCCTGCATTTACAATTGGTTGTCAGGATAAGGAAGATCTATCAAAAAACATTCTGCTTTGGATCAATCCTTCGTTTCCAAATGAAAGTAATCCTCAAGGCGTGCACACTTACCGTAGGACATTATAGTTCAAGAATGATCATTTCTTCACGACCTTTCTCATTTGCCTTAACAGCATTGTCCCAATCCCATATCTAGTTAAGTAAGCAACAGCAAGGCCTGTATTCTATCCAATGTTGCAGCTCCGTGGTCATCTTTCATAAATTATTTTATATTGTGCCTTCCCAAAATAGTCATAAGAATTTAATTGTTCTGTTTTGGTACTCGTGACAATAAAACACTCTTGACTTCAACCGCCCAAGTATAACTTAGTCATGAGCAAGAGGAATGACAGAATCTGAGCATTTGGGTATTGCATACTGTCAGGTCAAGGTGCAGCCTTGCAACTGGTACCATGTAGTCCAGTTCAACCTGTGAGACATGCTCCTCTTACATGGAAAGTCTGCTTTGGCAGACCATGCGGAAGAGATCTTTATGAACCAACAGCTGGAAAGGCGACGCAGCAACACACTGTGGAATTATTGTGTATTGTGTGTTCTTTTTAAGTGTATCGCTGCTGGCAAATTCATTTCACTGCACTGTGATGAATAAAATTGACTTTGACTTTGAATGCGAAGGGCCAGTCAGAGCACTAAAGACAACATGGCCATCCACTGCAGCCAAGATGTCTCCAGCCGTGATGATTTTTCATACCACTGGACTCTGACTACTGCGGCCGAGAGGGTGGGGTTGTTACAGTGCAGCAGCTTCTCCACCTTAAACCCATTCACACGCAGGTGTTTGTGCAGCCCTCATCTCCGACTCATGAGCCATGTCAGAACTCACTAGAATTGAGACTGCACAAGCCGCCATCATCGTTACTGACTGGCTACCACCACTCCTGTCGCAAGGAACCACAAAATAAAAAAGTTGAAAAGTGGCTAGAGAAACATTTCAAAGGCTGAGATTCTGTCAAAGTCTTAAAAATAAGGCTCCAGCAAAATTTCCAAATCAGCAATTCCAATCTTGGCAAGAAGATTTGTCTGAAGATTCCCTGCTGGTTTTTATGGAACAAAAACAAAATCCAGATGTATCAGTTTATATTTGCCAGCACAATGTACCTGCCAAATTTCCAGATGTCACAGATAAAAAGACTGCAATTTAAGTGAGTGACTACACGGCCTCCAAGGTGGGCAACCAAAAGCAATCTGCTGATGGAGATGTCATGCAGAGATTTCTTACTATCCTCTTCAGCCAACCATTCACCTGGTAAATGATGAAAATGAACAGATGTGCAACTTTGATTTTTCCAGCATCTGCAGTTCTTTCTTAACCATTTTGTCTACTCCACTGCGAAATCTCCTCAAGGTATGCCTACTTTGAAGACGTTTTCCTCCTCTCTCCGAAAGAAGGGTCTCGACCCAAAACGTCACCTATTCCTTCGCTCCATAGATGTGAAAAGGTTAGATGCTTTTAAATATATAAAAGAGATATAATGGAATCTTGGACTAGGTTAAAGCTTATATTTCGTCTCAAGCAGGCCTTTTTCAGTGGATTGATAAGAGAGAGACAAACCCAGGCTTGCCTCAGGTTGCTGTGTATTGACACAATGACCCATGCCTTTGAAATGTGTCTACCAATTGATGAGAGAAGCTCAGACTTGTCTCAGTGATGTATATTGAGACCAGGCACGTGCCATGGCTGATTACTCAGGGTAGGCAGTCAGTCGCCTTTTAAAAAAATCTTAAACCGCGCATGCGCAGATTGTTCTCTCCGTAAGCTGTTTATCAATTTTTATAAAGTCTTCAAAAGCCAAATCTTTTAATAAAGTACCGTATTTCCGTGCCAATGAAAACGCACCTCCATTTTGAGTTGCTAAATTTTGAAAGAAGGCTGGTGGGACATAGAATTTCTCATGCTCAAAAATATAAAAATAAAGAAAGCAATTTGCCCAAGGCTCCCAAATCTCCTTCATTCTGAATTACTGAATGGGTGGGGGGTGGAGGGTGACGGCAGGTGGAGAGATGGTGGGAAAAACGGGAGCACACCAGAACAAGTTGAATCAGTTGTGATCTTATTGAATGACAATACTTGTTCAAGGGACCAATTGGGGGGAAGAATTCCTTTCAAAGTTGTGGGGAGGGCAGGAGCAATGAGAAGGAGGGGGTCGGGGATCATGCCAGTAACTCACTCACCTCTGCCGCGGCGCTCCAGTCGCAGAGCCACTGCATTGTTGCCGGGGAGGGAAGTAGCTCCGGTGGCTGCGAGCGACCGCTGGGACCGGACAGCGGACACCACCTCTGCGCCTTCTGCCGGCCCGCTCGCCTCTGGCAGTGCTCTCTGTCTGAACATCTCTCACCTGCCGCTCGCCGGCTTCGCTCACGTCAGCCGCTTCCCGCAAATCCTTAAATTCCGACAGCCGAGGAACCTCAATTGGTCCCTTGATCGCGCAAATCGGAATTTAAGGATTTGCGGGAAGTGGCTGACATGAGCGAAGCCAACGAGCGGCAGGAGAGAGGTTTTCAGATGGAGAGCACTGCCAGAGGTGAGCGGGGGCCGGCAGAAGGAGCTGAGGTGGCAGCCGCTCGCAGCCACCCGAGCCGTCCGCTCGCAGCCACCCAAGCTAATTCTCCCCCCGGCCACAATGCGGTGGTTCTGTGCCCGGAGCGTCGCGGCAAGTGAGTTGCTGGCATGATCCCTGACCACCTTCTCAATGCTCCTGCCCTCCCCGCAACTTTACCCTGGGCCAGACTCCTCACACGCTGTGAAAGGAACTCTCCCCTCCCGAGCGGCGCTGTCGTTTAACAGCCGCTTCCCATCGGCTGCCAGCAATGAGGGATAGACTTGGCTGTCCCTTAGTGCAGCAACATCGTTCTGGATATTGCTGTACTGAGGGATAACCAAGTCCATCTTTCTTGGCTAACAACCTTCCAACTTCGGCTTCCAAGACACATGTAAATTTTCGTGCCTTATCTTTGGGGAAAAAAAAAAAATAGCGTCTTCATTGCCGGGAAATACGGTATTTAAAAACATATAGCACCAAGAAATTTACTTACCGCATCATTTGTACATGAACTCCATTCTTCTATTTGTTTTTTAAGCCACTGTTATGATAATGGCAATCCATGTTTGAAAAACCCGCCAAGAAACCTGCGCTGCGCATGCGCAGTATGCTGCTGCGCATGCGCAGTACTGCAAAGGCAGAATTTCAGCTGCCTTCAGTCCCCTGGAAATTGATGGCTTGAAGCATCGTTGACGGCACGTGGGCTGCACAGACCTTTGCGTGTTACATGCACTGCGGATGAAAGGCACGGTGAATTATGCCTACCTAAGAGATTGATCTCTTAGGTAGGCATAATTCTCCTATGCCTTTACTATTTATATTTAATAATTATCATCATTTTATAATTTTAGCCTGCCTTGCCTACCCTGATGGCACATGCCTGATTGAGAAAATGACCGATGCTTGTGAGATGTCTTGTCTTGAAAGTACCAACTGATAAGATGCCTTTCAAATGTGTCTACTAATTGACAAGAGCTTAGACACATCTTGTGGTAATGTGTATTGACTGTATCTCTGACCATGACTAACATCTTTGGAATGTGACTAAGTGACACACACTGTATAAAACACCATGCAACTCTTTGTTCATTGAAGTGGTGGCACGGGGGAAGTCAAGTGTCTGTGTTGCTTACTTGACTGGTGCATCCTCGTCACTTCCCGGCAGATGATCAATAAAAGCTCGAGTTAGTCTAACTAACCTTTTTGTGAGTTGTCTGTTTATTAAGAAGTGAACCTTACCAGATGCTGTCTCACCCGCTGAGTTTCTACAGCACTTTTGTCTACCTGCAACCATAAAATGTATTTTTTGGATTCGGGCCTTGAGCCTGGGACCAGTATTTAGAGCCCATCTCCAATTTCCTTTGTGAAAGTGATGGTTAAGATATTCCCACAATAACGGTGGGTGGGGAATACCAGGATTGTGACTCGATGACCACAAAGGAACACAATATATTGCCAAGTCACGATGCTGTAAAATCAAAGAGGTTGTAGGTGGCGGTGTTCCAATGCCAGGTTGCCTTCATGCTTCTCAGAGAAAGATGTTTCTTAGTGAGAAGCTGTCAGACTCGCCAACAGAATATTTTGTAGCTGAAACACTGTAGCTTCCACTTCCTTCCTGTAATGGGGCAACCAGAACTGCACACAATATTCAAAATGTGGCCTAACCACAGTCCTATATAGCTGCGCCATGACTTCCCGACTCTTATATACAATGCTCTTTTATATCACCCTATCTACTTGTGCTGCAACCTTTAGCAAGCTATGAACATGGACTCCAAAATCCATCTGCACATTGTGTAGTAAAGGACCTGTCCCACTTGGACATCATTTGTGTGTCACGCAGATGGCGCGCAAAGATTTTGAACATCCCAAAATCCTGGGACGTCACGCGCGTCACTACCTACGTCACCACGCATGCATCACGTGCACGGCACGAGGCGTGCGTCGTGATGCTAAATGTCGCGCAAATGACGCCCAAGTGGGACAGGCCCTTAGGGGTTTCAGAATTAACTGTATACTCTCTCTTTACATTTAACCTCCCAAAATGCAACACCTCACACTTGCCCAGGCTAAACTGCATCTGCCATTTCTTTGCTCATTTCAAAAGGACACCACGCGACAACCGTTACACAAAATGTACGTGTATTCTGATGCCATTTTCGGAAAGTTGCCATCAATACACTTTATTTACTTATATTTTTTGCTGATACTATGTTAGCCATGAACCAATAAAGTGCTTGTCAACTTTTTTGAAGGAATTTGAAATTTTAGCCCTTTGTCACGTGTGCATTGCAGTATTGTAAAAAGACACAAATAGCTTTAAAAACAAATCGTTTATTAACCATTTAAATTCCACAAGATGGCATTGCAGGGTTTGAACTCCAATAGCTGGAATGTTATCACTACAAAACAATTATACTCATAGTACATAAACCTATTGAAACACAGCAAGAAATCACTAAAATACAGGAGACTGAAGGATGTCAACTATCAAAAGCACTTGCATTTGGCATTTTATATTCTCTACCGCTAGGAAACCGCTTTGCATCCTCTTCAGAATTCACAAACCATCCCAATTTAGCATTGCAGGCAAACATTAGAACAGCATATTTGGCTCCATCACCCACACCTTGTGCCATACTGTATTATGAATCGCTCAGACCCAAACACTGATCTAGACTGCATCCCACTAGTTACTGCTTAGAGAGATTGAGCAAAAGTACTATAGGTGCAATGTAATAAAGCTAAACCTGCCTCGTCCAGTAGTTGGAAAAGCAGAAAGGTTGGGAATTATTTAAATGGCGTTAGATTGAGAAATTATGATTTTTTTTTTTTTAAGGTGACTATGATGTCCTTGTACGCTGGTCACTTGTGGTAATCATTCAAGACAATAAATAGTTAAGGTCAATTATACATTGACCTTCACTACAGGAGGATTTAAGCACAAGCAAGAATATCTTGCTACAATTATTACAGGACTTTCATAAACATAGAAAAATAGGTGCTGGAGTAGGCCATTCGGCCCTTCGAGCCTGCACCGCCATTCAATATGATCATGGCTGATTATCCAGCTCAGTATCCCGTACCTGCCTTCTCTCCATACCCCCTGATCCCTTTAGCCACAAGAGCCACATCCAACTCCCTCTTGAATATAGCCAATGAACTGGCCTCAATGACCTTCTGTGGCAGAGAATTCCAGAGACTCACCACTCTCCGTGTTTTCCTCATCTCGGTTCTAAAGGAATTCCCCCTTATCCTGAGACTGTGACCCCGTGTTCTGGACTCCCCCAACATCGGGAGCAATCTTCCTGCATCTAGATTGTCCAACCCCTTAAGAATTTTGTAAGTTTCTATAAGATCCTCCCTCAATCTTCTAAATTCCAGTGAGTACAAGCCGAGTCTATCCAGTCTTTCTTCATATGAAAGTCCCGACATCCCAGGAATCAGTCTGGTGAACCTTCTCTGAACCCCCTCTATGGCAAGAATGTCTTTCCTCAGATTTGGAGACCCAGACTGTACGCTATACTCCAGGTGTGGTCTCACCAAAACCCTGTACAACTGCAGTAGAACCTCCCTGCTCCTATACTCAAATCCTTTCGCTATGAATGCTAATATACCAGCTTTCTTCACTGCCTGCTGCACCTGCATGCCTACTTTCAATGACTGGTGTACCATGATGCCCAGGTCTCGTTGCATCTCCCTTTTCCTAATCTGCCACCATTCAGATAATAGTCTACCCTCCTGTTTTTGTCACCAAAGTGGCTAACCTCACATTTATCCACATTATACTGCATCGGCCATGCATCTGTCCATTCGCTCAGCCTATCCAAATCACCCTGCAGCCTCCTAGCATCCTCCTCACACCTAACTATACCCCCCAGCTTGGTGTCATCTGCAAATTTGGGGATGTTGCATTCAATGCCCTCGTTCAAATCATTAACGTATATTGTAAATAGCTCGGGTCCCAGCACTGAGCCTTGCGGTACCCCAGTACTCACTGCCTGCCATTCTGAAAAGGACCCGTTTACTCCTACACTTTGCTTCCTGTCTGCCAGCCAGTTCTCATTCCACATCATTATTGAACCACCAATACCGTGTTCTTTAAGTTTATATACTAATCTCTTACGTGGGACCTTGTCGAAAGCCTTCTGAAAGTCCAGATATAACACATCCACTGGTTCTCCCTTATCCACTCTACTAGTTACATCCTCAAAAAATTCTATAAGATTCGTCAGACATGATATACCTTTTGTAAATCCATGCTGACTTTACCAATGATTTCACCACTTTCCAAATGCGCTGCTATCCCATCTTTAATAACTGACTCTAGCAGTTTCCCCACTACCGATGTTAGACTAACTGGTCTGTGATTCCCCGCTTTCTCTCTCTCCCTCCTTTTTTAAAAAGTGGGGTTACATTAGCTATCCTCCAATCCTCAGGAACCACTCCAGAATCAAAGGAGTTTTGAAAAATTATCACCAATGCATCCATTATTTCTGTGGCTACCTCCTTGGGCACTGGGATGCAGACTATCTGGCCCTGGGGATTTATCGGCCTTTAGTCCATTCAATTTACCCAACACCACTTCCCAGCTAACCTGGATTTCATTCAATTCCGCCATCTTATTTGACCTCCGGTCCACTGCTATTTCCGGCAGATTATTTATGTCTTCTTTATTGAAGACAGAGCCAAAGTAGTTATTCAATTTGTCTGCCATGTCCTTGTTCCCCATGATCAATTCACCTGCTTCTGACTGCAAGGGACCAACATTTGTTCTAACTAGTCTCTTTCTCTTCACATATCCTCCCACCACTCTGTTTTTAACGGCACTGGATCCTAGTGCCCGTCTCCCCAGCCCCAGTAACCTTAGTGGCTATTCCACTGGGTCTTCCCCATCACCCCCCCTACCATGTAACCACTGCACTTCCCCACCCATACCACAGCCCCCATACCCCCCCACCCCCTGACCACCCTCCACCCCCCAACGCTCCGGCCTCAGTGCACTCACCTGCCTTCCTCCGGCCACAACCCCCATCCTTGCCGCGTGTTCTTTACCTCCATCCCCCCTGACCTCCCTCTCTCAGACACTGAAAGGTCGGTCCTCAGCAGAGGTCTTACCTTTTGTCCCTCGATTCTCCGTCTGCACCTTCTGAGTTCTCTTGCGCCCACCACGACTGGAGCTCTTTCCTACCGTCAATACCTCCGCCTCACGTTGCGTTCTTCCACAGGAAGAATCCCTCCCCACCTATGTTCAAGACACCCATTATAACACCGACAGACCTGATGTGGGCCTCTGGCTGTTACATCTAAAATGAAGCTCCAAGCAAGACATTTAGACTAATATGACATTTATTTACTCTGACCGGTTAACCCCCATCCTCTCATCTTTACCATGGACGTCCAGTCACTCTGGTGTACTTGACCGAATGGCCATCTACCACACATATATGTAGAGAGAACAGGATTGAGATGGTCTCTAAAGCAAAGCCTTGGTCCGGTTCTTCAATTTACATTTTAATTAAAGTGAGCAATATGGTCAGCATTAATGTTTGAGTTGTGGATAAACAACACTTTACTAATATCGCATCCCGTCCACTGAAATGGAGGGGTTGGAATGCTGCGACCCTTCTTTTGGCATCCTCCCCCGCCTAACGGAGTTGGTCCTTACCCTCAATAACTTCTCTTTTGACTCCTCCCATTTCCTCCAAACACAAGGCGTAGCTATGGGCACACGCATGGGCCCCAGCTACGCTTGCCACTTTGTCGGGTACGTCAAACAGTTCTCGGCGTAACAGGGCCCCATTCCGACCTCTACCTCTGTTACATCGACGACTGCTTTGGTGTCACCTCCTGCACCCACACACAACTGACTGACTGACTACATCCATTTCACCACCAACTTCCATTGAGGTAGATGCCTCAATTGTTATATTTATTTCAAGCCATCCCTTTATATCTCCCTAAAATGTTTTTTAAAAAAAAATAGATACTTTGGTTAATAGTTTTATTTGGGACTATAAAAATCATCGAATAAGTAAAAAACATCTATGTAAATCTAAAATAAATGGTGGACTAGCACTACCAAATTTCTTATATTATTTCTGGGCAGTTCAGATTAAAAATATGAATTTTTTGGTTGGTAAATTTAGATTATGAGCCAAGCTGGCTAAAGATGGAAAAGGAAGACTGTTTGCCTCGATTCTTTTTGCGCCAAGGGAAGTACAAAAAAAAACGTATGGTGGTAACCCTATAATTCATAGCAATAGACGTATTTGGAAACAAATAGTTAAAACCCTACATATGGATAATTTGTCACTTTGTTTGCCAATTATGAATAATCCTTTGTTTAGGCCCTCTGTATTGGACAAGGGGTTTAGACACTGGAATGATTTAGGAATTAAAAGGTTAGAACACCGTTACAAGAAAGGAGCATTTCTTTCATTTCAAGAGTTACAGGATATCTATGGATTGCAGTCAAATAACATATTTAGGTATTTACAAATTAGAAACTATATTAAGTCAAATACGCAAGACTATAAAAATAGAAAACCAGGATTATTAGATGAATTGTTTAATAAACACCCAAATACAGAAAAATTAATAGCGTATATATACAATACTATCTTGGATAGGGAAATCCCAACTTCGGAAATATATCGACAAACATGGGAAAATGAAATAGGTTTATCTATAACGAAGGAAACTTGGGAAGAAAGCCTACAATGTATACATCGTTGCTCATTAAATGCTAGACATATATTGATACAATTTAAGGTATTATACAGATTACATTATTCAAAAACGAAATCAAATAGAATTTATCCCAACATTTCTTCTATTTGTGATAAATGTCAGAACTTGGAAGCTAACAACACATAGTTTTGTAACATGTATAAAACTCAACTAATATTGGACAAAAATCTTTAGAGTTATCTCTGAAGTTCTTAAAATTAAACTGGACCCAGATCCAAAATTAATAATATTAAGAGTTCTGGATTCAAATCTAATATTAACAGTAAACCAAAGAAATTTCCTGGATTACTGTTTGATAATAGGGAAAAAATTAAAATTGAAATTTTGGAAGGGAACATTATCCCCCACAATTAAATTGTGGACAGTGCAAATGTTGGAGACATTTGGAAAGAATCAGATTTGTCCTAATGGACAAATACGAACTATTTGAACAGATGGTCTCCATATACAGAATATTTGAAGGGTAGATGTTCTTGGTATCACAACTCAATGGGTAACCGGCAGGATTAGATGAAAATAAT
The DNA here is from genome assembly GCA_035221665.1 of Okamejei kenojei. NCBI lineage: Eukaryota > Metazoa > Chordata > Chondrichthyes > Rajiformes > Rajidae > Okamejei > Okamejei kenojei. The sequence continues at coordinate 11,917,982 of CM069134.1, forward strand.
TCTTTTTTTTTGATTTGTATGCATGTCTCTATTGATATCGTTATTTGAAATTGTGTTATTCACTATTAAGATGAATAATATACTATAATCTTTTTTTTCTCTTTTTTCTCTTCTCTTTCTCTCCTTTTATAATCAAAATTATTATTTAATCACCATTCTTATTGATTAAAATCTATTCTTTTCTTTCTAAAAATACTTTCTAAAAAATAGTTTATAAGAATTATTTGTAACATCCGTGTACTTATTGAAATAAGTTGTGCATTTGAAAAGTTGTTATACCGTTGTTATGATGGATTACTTCTAATAAAAATATTATTAAAAAAAAAGAAAACTGGAAAAATAAATGCGTCTATTTACACTAAATAACATGAATTGTCGAGTTTGCAAACAAAGGCTGAGCTGGCAGACCAGAAGGTCACTTCGGAGTTGCAGCAGTAGGCAAACAGCTTTCTCCATCTCATTGTTGTCCCCACGTCAATCTATGGAACTCAACAACCATGACATATCTGCTTTTGCCTTGCACTGTGCTGCGACCAGCTAGCAACAAAACATATAGACTTTTGAATGGTTATTGTCCAGTGGATAGACAAGATATATGCAGATCTGAAATATATGGTGCAGATCTTCCCAGCAGGCATCCCAGGGTTCTCTGGATGCCTCGAACATACCAGCATGATTTGGCACCAAATCCAGACTGCAAGAAAAGAAAAGAGAGATCTGCATGTCGTTTTTCTTGACTTTGCCAACTCGTTCGGAACTGTCACTCAGTTTCCTCTGGGCATCCTTTGACTTCTTCAGGATACCAGAGACTATCGCAAGCCTTGTCAAGGCTTATTTTCAAGATTTGCAGCTCTGTTTCACCACGCCTGACTTCATGGCACTGCATGGAAATTGGCATTATGGCAGGGTGTACCATCTCCCCATTGATTTTTACAATGGCTATGGAAGTCATCATAAGGGCCTCCAAGTGGGTAGTGGGTGGCGAGCGGCTGAAGTCTGGAGTCCGTCTACCACCCATCAGGGCCTACATGGATGACATGACAGTCATAACAACAACAGCACCTTGCACCAGGCGCCTTTTAGGGAAGCTTCAAGAGAACATCACTGGGGTCAGAATGAAATTCAAGCCATCCAAATCGAGGCATTTTTATAATCAGAGGCAAACTGACAGATCAAAGGTTCTTCTTTGATCAAGAACCTATCCCAACTGTGTCAGAGAAGCCAATCAAAAGTCTGGGAAGATGGTATAACTCTAAACTGAAGGACCCTGATCAGGCTAACGAGTTTAGGCAAGAGGTCATCAAAGGTCTGGCGAACATCGACCGATCCATGCTGCCTAGAAAGCTGAAAATCTGGTGCCTGCAGTTTGGGTTACTACCTCGCCTTATGTGGCCACTAACCATGTATGACATCACCCTCACAAGAGTCGAGAAGATAGAAAGAACAATCAGCTCTTGTGGTTAGGTGTTCCTCGTTGCCCGAGCAGCGTAGGCCTGCACAGTCAGGGGATACCCCAGCTGCCTCTCTCTAGTCTCACAGAGGAGTTCAAGTGCACTAAAGTCAGACTAGAGATGACCCTGGCAGAATCAAGGGACACTGTCATCTGAGCTGCTGCTCCAACCCTGGCAACAGGAAAGAAGTGGACGGCTAAGAATGCGACACAGCAGGCAAAATCTGCTCTCCAGCAAGGCGACATAGTAGGGCAAATCCAACACGGAAGAAGTGGCTTGGGGCTTGGCGGAAAGCGACCTTGCTGGAACAAGGCATCATCACTGGAGCGCCGGAAGTTGGTCGCGGCCGAAGTCCGCCGACAGGAGGAGTTGAGTAGGCGTGCCAAGGCTGTGTCGCAAGCTGAACAGGGCCAGTGGATGAGATGGGAGAGTGTGGAAAAGAGGAAGATCAGCTGGAAGGACATGTGGGAGATGGAGGCGAGCAGGATAAGTTTCCTCATTCGGACAACCTATGATGTCCTTCCTAGCCCAAAAAATCTCAACCAATGGATGGGCGAAGATCCATCATGCCCCCTGTGTTCAACACCAGCCACACTTAGGCACATCCTCACTGGGTGTAAAGTAAGCCTCTCCCAAGGACGGTACACCTGGAGACATAATCAAGTGCTCAAATGCCTGGCAGCGACTCTGGAACGCAGGAGAACAGCCAACAATGCCCTGTCGCCCAGAACAACCAACCCAGTTAAGACAATTGCCTTTGTTCCGGGGGGGGGGGGGGGGGGGGGGGGGGGGGGGACCAAAGGCAAACTCCACCAAGGACCAGGTTTGGACAGCTGGAGGCAGCCCGGGATTGGCAGATGCTGGTGGATGTGGATCAATGGCTTACAGTTCCATCAGAGATAGCCATCACCAACTTGAGGCCTGATCTTGTGCTCTGGTCGAACTATCAGCGCATGGTGTATTTTGTGGAGCTCACAGTCCCTTGGGAGGATGCTGTGCAGGAAGCCTTCGAAAGAAAGAAACTGCGATATACAGAGCTTGCAGCGGAGGCAGAACAGCGGGGCTGGAGAGCTAAGATCTGCCCGGTAGAAGTTGGATGTCAAGGATTCATGACAACATCTACCTTAAGACTGATGAAGGACCTGGGGATTAGCGGACAGGCCCAACGCCAGGCCCTCAAAGAAACATCACGGGTAGCAGAGCGGAGTAGCCAGTGGCTCTGGCTGAAGAGGAAAGACCCCATTTGGTCTCCCAAATAACCGACTAGACAGATGCAGAGGGGGGTGGTTCTGGGACGCCAGAATGCACCGCTGAGCCTACTGGAGACGTCGTGGGTTCAATCAGCGAAACGTTGATGAAAGTAGGTGCCCACTTGATAACCCCAATGACGTGTCTGCCTAGCCTTTCTCAACATCGGAGGAGCATAGGCGAGTGCAGAAGGCTCCCATCACTATCGGGAGTAAATTGATATTTGGCACTTTAACATCACTTTAACATCTAGTCCTGTGTATTTGTAAACAGGATAGGAACTTGTATTAAACCTCCAGCTGCTCGACCAACGGCAGAAACCCAGCATCACCACCATGCATTTACAATGTTCTTGGAATTTTATCAACCCCCAAAACAGCTTGACCCCCTCAACCATGGCCAATTAATTTGGGTTATTGGGGCATGGGGCAGGGAGGGTAAAAGAACGAAAGCATAATTAAAACAAAACGTACATGTTCAGTTTAGAGATACAGCGCAGAAACAAGCACCTCGGCCCACCAAGTCCACTCTGACCAGCGATCCCCGCACACTAACACCATCCTATACACACACCAGGGACAATTTACATGCATACCAAGCCAATTAACCTACAAACCTGTGCGTCTTTGGAGTGTGGGAGGAAACTGGAGATCCCGGAGAAAACCCACACACATCATGAGGAGGAGAATGTACAAACTTTGTACAGACAGCACCCGTAGTCAGGACTGAACTGCTGCGTCGCCTTGCAAAGCATGGGTCAAAGCGAAGAAATCCCAATGGGCGACGAAGGCTCAGTCATCAAGCATAACAAGACCGAGATGAACACATTATCATTAATTTAAGTACCAGGACAGAATGGAGAGTTTGTAAAATTTCTGGCTTGCACAACAGGCTTATGGACTGCAACGGCCTCCTTGATATATAGCAGGGGTGAATTTGCCTTCTGCTTTCTGTCCTTAACATCACTGTCAGTCATTGACATTTCTTTATGATACTCAACTCAAGTGGAAGAGGTTCTTCAGATTCCCACATGTCTAAAGTCAACACCCAGCTCCAGTTCCAATTTACACACAACTTGTTTTGGACTCAACATGCGGATAAACTCAGTTCTAATATACTGTATTAGTGTGTTTAAAAAAAAACAACCTCCCATGAATGGCCACGCACCTCTTTGGCATTCACACAAACAAGCATCCACACAAGGTATCTTCTAATGATAGCTGGTTAAAACCTCAAATACCTTATATTTGGCAGTCATATAATTGCATGCATGAAAATTTAAACCACAAGTCTGCGTAGGTCCATTTAAATTATAGATAGAAACAAGGGAATGCAGATACTGAAATCCTGAGCAAAAACAGCGGCAAAGTAACTCAGTGGGCAATGCAGTATCTGTGGAGGAAATGCTTAGGTCAGGACCCTTCTTTAGACATGTCCCGGATGACACTATCCATTTGCTGCAGTAAATCAGTTGGTCCAAAACGGTTCACCTTACTTGGCTCCAGTCTCCAATACCTTCCATAGTTTATCAGTATTGTTTCCAGGTGCAGTTGGTAAATGAGAATTGAGCTATCCAGTAGTTTAAAAAAAAAAAAAATCCTATTTAATTCTAAAATGGGAAGAAATGTTAAAGACAAGGGCAAGGCTTTGAGGTGAGAGGGGCAGAGTTTAAAGGAGATGCGAGGAGCAGGGGGTTTTTTTGCACAGAGGGTGGCGGACACCAGGAACATGCTGCCAGTGGTGGTGGTGGAGACAGATGAGATTAGTCTATCTCTGCATCATGTCCGGCTCAGACATTATGGACTGAGGGGCCTGCGTGCAAGACGATGGTGGCGATGGATGCAGGGAGTAAAGATGCCGGGAAGTGGATTGGTGTCTTGCCTCATAAACATTCTGCACGCTAGGAGGTCACTGCAGGAGATGCCTCTGGGGCTCGGAGATGGAGCGGTGGCTGAGCGCGGTGAGGGACGATGGTTTGTGGTCGATGTGCCCAGATCCCGGCATTGGTGGACTGGGCCACAGGAGGCCCTGCAGCAGCCTGGGTCTCGTGTGGATAGGAAGCCACTCCAAATAGTCGAGCGCATGGATTGGATGTAGCTTGCAGCGGCATGGAGCGGTGGAACAGCAGGTGAGGACCAACAACTTTGCTTGGCCAGGCCGACCTTGCAATGTCGCCAGTAGAAGGGGCCCTATATGGCCAAGTTAACAACTCTACAAGTATGACCACTTGGACTTGAATCATGAAAAATGGTGCCTAAACATGGCGACTTTCGTATATGGTCCCAGAGTACTATTCCTGTACACTTATACTCAACTAAGATTGGGCTCATGTATAGTAATACTGCATGCTAAAACTGAATTTCACAGTAGCTCGGTACATGTGACAAACTACCATTGGTTCTGTGCTGCACGCTCCATGTTAAGTTACTTGTATTGTGTTGACGTGACCAATTCTCTCTGCTTGAGATACTCATTTAAGGATAACGGAATGTGTAACTTAACCTGAATCTAACGGGTCTATGCCAAATGTGTCAGATCCTGGTCTGGATAGCTGTGCAGCTGGATTCAGTGACAGGCCGACACCAGGTGGCGAGGATCAGAGACTACACCTCCACGGCCCTCACCCTCAACATCGGCGCACCTCAGGAGTGTGTCCTCAGCCCCTTCCTGTACTCCATGAACACCCACGACTGCGTGACTCAACATGACACCAACACCATCGTCAAGTTTGCGGACGACACGACGTTCGTGGGTCTGATCGCCATTGGGGATGAGTGGGCCTACAGAGAGGGGGTAGGGGCCCCCGGTACTACCGGTGGTGCCAGGCCAACAACCCCTCGCTAAACATCGACAAGACCAAGGAGGTGATCGTCAACTACAAAGGGGGGGGGGGGGGGGTAGATGCACCCCTCCCCCATCAACGGTGTAGCGGTGGAGAGCTTCAAGTTCCTCGGTGTCCACATCACAGAGGACCCGACCTGGACCACACACATTTCCACCAACACAAAACGGGCGCAACAGAGCCTCTACAACCTCAGGCGACTGAAAGCATTTGGCCCGAGGGATTTTTAGAGGCACCGTGGACAGCATCCTGACAGGCTGTGTCCCCACCTGGCATGGCATCTACACCAGACACGGCCAAAGGGCTTTGCGGAAAGTGGTGCGGACAGCCCAGCGCTTCACCGGGTGCGAGCTGCCCTTCCTCCAGGACATCTACTCCAGGCGGTGTGTTGGAAAAGCCCCGAGGATCATCAAAGACCCCAGCCACCCGGACCACGGTCTATTCTGGCAGCTCCCGTACCACCAGACACTCAAACAGCTTTCCCCCCCCCCCCCCCCCCTAGGCAATCAGGCTGCTGAACCACCCAGCCCTGAAACTCACCTGAAATGGACAGAGTCTAAAATTTAATGTTCACTTTAAAATTTCCGATCAGCATAGAAGGTTATTGCCTGCAACCTTCCCTCCATTAATGAACTGTACACTGCAAGGGCTAGGAAGCGAGCGGGTCAGATCATCTCTGGCCACAAACTCTTTGAATCACTTCCCACTCAAAGGCGACACTGCTTTCAAAGCTGCCACAGCCAGACATTAAAAAAAGTTTTTATCCACGAGTAGTTGCTCTACTGAACAGCCAAAAATCTGTAGCCTCCCTTTGATCTGGTATTTTGTTGGTTCACATGCTTGATCAATGGTGTTTTATCATTAATGTTTTATTATTATGAATGTTTAATGTTTTCTGAGTCATTCGTAACTGTCACGCTATGGCATGTTACTTGTGGGCAGAGCACCAAGGCAAATTCCTTGTATGTGAATACTTGGCCAATAAACTTACTCATTTACTTAATGCATGCACTTTATAATTTAATGTTAAATTTACTGTACAGAAACCTCCAGCACAAGATCGTCACACAGGATTGTACCATGTTTGGAACTGGCATGACAATAAACCCCTTGAATCTTCAATCTGTTGATGTGGGGGTATAATGGGGGCTACGGGTGCTGTATGTATGGAGTTTGTACATTCTCCCCGTGACCTGCGAGGGCTTTCTCGGAGATCTTCGGTTTCCTCCCACGCTCCAAAGACGTACAGGTTTGTAGGTTAATTGGCTTGGTATTTTGGATCAGCTGAGTTATAGGTACTGCAATTAATGCATAGGTCATCCTTAAGAGATTTGGTCACCTCCACAAATAAAGTGCATGCAACCTCTCGAATCATCTTACAAAGGACGTACTGCAGTACAGATTTACAAAAATCATTTTCAAATTTCTTTTTTTGATTCCACACAACAAGACTGCCATTTCCTATTTTTTGTTTGAATTATTCAAAGATACGGCCTGGAAACAGCTCTTCGGCCCACCGAGTCCACACAGACCATCAATCTCACGTTCACATGAACTCAACGTTAGCCCACTTTTGCATCCATTCACCCACACACTAAGGGGAATTTACACACAAACCCACACGCCTTTAAGATGTGGGAGGAAACCAGAGCACCCTCGTGTGGTCACAGGAAGAAAGTGCAAACTCTGCACAGTCAGCATCCAAGATCAGGATCGAACCCAGGTTCACTGGCGCTGAGGTGCAGAAGTGCCATTAGCTGCACCACCCGGGGTCAGATAATTAGCATGGGGAAGATGGTGGTTAGAGTAGAAGGCCAAATCACTGGATGGATGCAAGAGAGAGTTAGATAGAGCTCTAGGGACTAGTGGAATCAAGGGATATGGGGAGAAGGCGGGCACGGGTTATTGATTTGGGACGATCAGCCATGATCACAATGACCTCCTCCTGCACCTATTTTCTATGTTTCTAACAAGCATCCTTAGTTCCCCATGACAAATTCACAACCCTCCAAGTAAATAAAATCTTACCAGTTCCCAAAGGCTTTACCTGGTACTAGCCAGAAAAAAGTCTCACAACCTATCCAGTTAAACCTCTCAAACACACACATTTCAATAAGATCACATCCAATTTCCAGTGAACATTGACAATTGTTCCTTGTAGGAGGATTCCTTCACCCACCCACACATCTGAATCTAAATCTAAATCTACATTCCACCTTGAGATCCGTATATCCCTCCTTTGGTACTGCAGTACTCCAAATTTGTCAGAGTACTCCAAATGCACTACTCTGTGGAGCCATCTATAACTTTGAACATTGAAGGATGGAGAGTGCAGAGAAATGCAAGACAGCAGGAAATTAAAAAAGTATAAATCTAAAACATCAATTAAATCATAATAGCAGAGTCAACTGGCACACGTTGAAACAAGAAAGTCAAAGTGGACTACTTCACAAAAGTAATTAAAACGCAAAACTAAATTTACAGGAAAACAGAAGCAGAAGAAAAACTTAAATGGTTCGTTGAAAATGTTTGTTTCAGTGAAACAAGATGAGTTAATCATCTTCCTCAATTATGAACTTCCATTTTTTTTAACTTTCATAACTGTTGTAAAGAGATTTTGCAACAGAGCTCTTAAACCAGGCACTTACAAGAGGAACATAATTACATTGGCAGTTTTGTGAAATGTGGTTTTAATTCTAAAATTACCCCTTGTCATAGCTCAATGCCAAATATCTAGATGATTGCTACACACCGGAATTGCACCCAACCAAGGAGCTCAAACTAGATAGAGTATTGCTTATTTCTCCAATTCCCCCCTCATTAAAATACGGTTCCAGTCAATATATCCAAAGTCATTTCGAGTCAGAGCACTCGATGTACAGCATTGAAACAGGCCCTTTAGCCCACCTTGTCTGTGTTGACCATACTGGGCTCGTCCCGTTTGTCTGCATTTAGTTCATTGTTCTCCAAACCCTTCCCATCTACATCACTGTCCAAATGGCTTTCAAAAGTCATAATTGCATCCACTACTATAGCTTCCTCTGGCAACAGCACATTCCAGATAAAATCTACCCTCCAAGTGGAAACAGTTAAGCTTGTGCATCTTAGGCTTATGCACCCTAGTTTTAGAATCTACTTCCCTGGGAAAAAGATTGAGTGTTCACTTTATCCATGCCCCTTATGACCTTGCAACCTCAATATGGTCACCCCTCAGCCTCCTATGTTCCAAAGCAAAAAGCCCCAGCCTAGGCAATCTCTTCCTGTAACTCTAGCCTGCAAACCCAGATAACATCCTGGTTATTCTCTTCTAGAAACATAGAAATTAGGTGCAGGAGTAGGCCATTCGGCCCTTCGAGCCTGCACCGCCATTCAATATGATCATGGCTGATCATCCAACTCAGTATCCTGTACCTGCCTTCTCTCCATACCCCCTGATCCCTTCAGCCACAAGGGCCACATCCAACTGCCTCTTAAATATGGCCAACGAACTGGCCTCAACTACCTTCTGTGGCAGAGAATTCCACAGATTCACCACTCTCTGTGTGAAAAACGATTTTCTCATCTCGGTCCTAAAAGACTTCCCCCTTATCCTTAAAACACTATCTGCACCCTATCTAAGTTAATTACATTTCCTATAGTTGCGCAACCAGAACTACACGTGTTACCTCAAGTGTGGTCTTACCAATGACTTGCACAGCTGCGTCCTGATGTCCCAACTTTTGTGCTCAATAACCTTCTCGCTGAAGGCAAGCTTTTCACATGCCTTCCACACTGCACCATCCACCTGACTCGCCACTTTCAGGGAACCATGCAGATGTTGCTGTTCTGTAACCCTCGTCATCGCTCTACCTTTTATTGTGCAAATCCTAAATGAACAGTCTTTGTGACTTCTGTGCCCACCAATTTGTCAATCAGTGATTGAGTCTGGGCTACTCATGCACGGGGCCAGCAGATTTCACACTAGGGACTAGCACGCCTGCATACGTAAAGGGCAAGGGAAGACGAGGGTGGGCAAAACTGTGGCCCTTTCATTGTCCCCACTCTGCTACCCACCCTTCCTTGGCCATAGGTCATAGATGTAGCGATGTTACAATACTTACCTTCAGCGGCGCAGCAGTTCTGCCACTGGCCGTGTGCAAGACTTTGGCGCCTTTGGGGGGGGAACTTGACTTTAGAGAAGGCACTGTTAGGCCTATTTTAAAATACTTTTAAACACCTAAAATCTTTAATAAACGGAACAGTCTGTACCTGTTAACTATTTATGTACTGTCGTTCAAAGTAATTAGTGGATTGTAATTTACTCATAAGAACCCTGGACATATTGAGCAAATCTTCCACTCAGTGCAGGTCTGGGCCACAGGCACATTTCCAAGTGAGGATGCCCTGATTTCCTTCATGCTGCCGGCGTAAGCCATTGAGGGCATCTTCCACCATGCATCTGGCCTCTCGAATAGACTCCAGCACCGCAGTTCATGAACGTCTGCAGACTGCCGAGCTCTCTGCTAGTGATATACTTCCCAAGTCTGCACCAGGTTAATGCAAGAGCAAATGCAAGAGCAAAGAGCTGCCTCAAAAAGGCTGGCAGCATCATCAAGGACCCACACCATCCTGGCCACACACTCATCTCCCCGCAACCTTCAGGTAGAAGGTACAGGAGCCTGAAGACTGCAACATCCAGGTTCAGGAATAGCCGCTTCCCCACAGCCATCAGGCTATTAAACACAACTCAAACAAAACTGTGAACATTAATAGCCCATTATCACTTTATTTGCACTTTATCTGTTTATTTATTCATGCGTGTGTATATATTTATATAATGGTATATGGACACGCTGATCTGTTCTGCATTCATGCCTACTATATTCTGTTGTGCTGAAGCAAGAATTTCATTGTCCTATCTGGGATGGGACACATGACACTAAACTCTTGAATCCTGAACATCACAGCGCCATTCAAATGAGTGGGAGGCATCAGATGCCAGGAAAAAGTAAAACATTTTATTTGATTGTAAATTTAGGAATTATGATTTTAACATCAGTTCATTGTATCTTTTAAATAGATCTTCAATGTTTATATTCTTACCACAACAAACCAGTGTTGGCACAGGGCACCCAGTGGAACTGTGCCCAGAGCCACACAGATACAAAGTATGGGGGTACTTTGGATATTGGCAATATTTGCAACAACTAATATTTTGACCACAGAGAAAGGGTTACGCTTCTCAAACAAGGGTGGAGAATTAATCTCCACCTCAAGGTGGGAGCAGGATGCAATGTGCATGCAGTGACATGCACAAATTGTCGAATTCTCAATAATGCAAGCAATCACTTGCAACTAAAGCAGCTCAGGAACTTATGCGTGGGACTGCAATTGAGTCACGAGAATTATCACTCCTGCAAGATGCTCATTGTCTGCTGAATGTCAGCAAGCTTGCACAATACTTTTATCTTGTGGCAACCACCATATCGGAGCAACCAATCAGCAGTTGTGGGTTATATAAAGGCTATCTCCGTTTATCCGATTCTCAACCCAAGCCCACACAAAACAAGGGAAGAGTGCTCTTACAGCAGTGCTGTCAGTGAAGGGGGCAATCACTGGTTTGTTGAAGAAATTGCTCTGCTGCCCAGCCTACTGTGGGGCACAGATACGGCCTCCATTTGAGGGTGGTTGATTAATGCTTGCGATGTCTTTCACAATCTTGCTGTGATGTGGACGCAGACATTGCTCCCTGCTTCACAGCAAGAAGAGGATAAGATACACAGGTCGTGGGCTTTCTCTGGCTCTGGAATTTAAATACAGATACATGTACTTACAATTTCAATAAACAACCAGAGCTGGAACATGAACCTCATCACAATCCTGGAGATCATTCTGCCCCAATTAACATTTCATAGATTGGTGAAATCAGGAGGCAGCTCGAATGTCGGCGATACATCGCTCCCTGATGAGCTCAATGCGTTTTACGCACGTTTTGATAGGGAGAACACCGATGTGCCTTCCCGAGCCCCCGTTTGCTGTGATGGTATTTCAGTCTCAGTCACAGAGGCCGACGTCAGGAAATCCTTCAGAGGGGTGAACCCTCGACAAGCGCCTGGATCTGATGGTATACCTGATCATGTTCTAAAAACCTGTGCGGACCAATTGGCTGGAGTTTTTACGGACATTTTCAACCTCTCATTTCTGAGGTCTGAGGTTCCCACCTGCTTCAAAAGGGCATCAATAATACTGGTGCCCAAGAAGAGCAAGGTGACGTGCCTCAATGACTATCGACCTGTGGCACTAACGCCTGTGGTGATGAAGTGCTTCGAGAGGTTGATCATGGCGCAAATCAACTCCTACCTCGACAAAAACCTGGACCCACTGCAGTTCGCTTACCGCCACAACAGATCAACGGTGCATGCGATCTCGCTGGCCCTCCACTCCGCTCTGGACCACTTGGACAACAAAAACTCATATGCCAGGCTGTTATTCATCGATTACAGCTTGGCATTTAATACAATCATCCCCTCCAAGCTGGTTACCAAACTCACAGAACTGGGTCTCTGCTCATCCCTTTGCAATTGGATCCTCGACTTCCTCATTCACAGACCACAGTCTATTCGTATTGGTGGAAATGTGTCAGACTCATAACAATCAGCACGAGAGCACCTCAAGGCTGTGTGCTCAGTCCCCTGCTGTACTCACTCTATACTCATGACTGCGTAGCCGGTCACAGTGCGAACTCCATCATCAAGTTCGCTGACGACACCACTGTTGTGGGACGTATCACTGATGGGGATGAGTCGGAGTACAGAAGAGAGATCGAGCGACTGTCCATATGGTTCCAGCACAATAACCTGGCCCTCAACACCAGCAAAACCAAGGAACTGATTGCGGACTTTGGAAGGAGTAGGATGGGGACCCACAGTCCCGTTTACATCAACGGGTCGATGGTTGAAAGGGTCAAGACCTTCAAATTCCTGGGCGTGCACATCTCTGAAGATCTCTCCTGGTCCAAGAACACTGATGCAATTATCAAGAAAGCTCACCAGCGGCTCTACTTCCTGAGAGTCGGTCTGTCAAGGAGGACTCTCTCTAACCTCTATGGGTGCACAGTAGAGAGTTTGCTGACCGGTTGCATCGTGGCTTGGTTCGGCAACTTGAGCGCCCTGGAGATGAAAAGACTACAAAAAGAAGTAAGCACTGCCCAGTCCATCATCGACTCTGACCTTCCTTCCATCAAGGGGATTTACCGCAGTCGCTGCCTCAAAAAAGCTGGCAGTATCATCAAAGACCCACACCATCCCGGCCACACACTCATCTCCCTGCTACCTTCAGGTAGAAGGTACAGGAGGCTGAAGACTGCAACGTCCAGGTTCAGGAATAGCTACTTCCCCACAGCCATCAGGCTATTAAACCTTGCTCGGACAAAACTTTGATAACTAATACCCCATCATCTGTTATTTGCACTTTATTAGTTTATTTATTCATGTGTGTATATATTTATATATGGTATATGGACACACTGATCTGTTTTGCAGTCAATGCCTTCTATGTTCTGTGTGCTGATGCAAAGCAAGAATTTAATTGTCCCATCAGGGACACATGACAATAAACTCACTTGAACTTGTAGGAAGAAACTGCAGATGCTGGTTTACACCAAAGAGAGACACAAAATGCTGGAGTGGGACAGGCGAAGAGAAGAAATGGGTGACGTTTCGAGTCAAGACCCTTCTTCAGACTGAGAGTCACAAGGTTATAAAGTAATAAGTGATAAAAAACAGAATTAGGCCATTCAGCTTATCAAGTCAACACCACCACTCAATCATGGCTGATCTATCACTCAGTCCTAGCCCCATTCTCCTGCCTTCTCCCATAACCCATATAGAGCCAGGGGAGAGGGAGGCTGGAGATATGGAAGGGGAAGGTGTGAAAATGACAGCTCAAAGCAGACGATGATTAAGGATCAAGGAAATGTTGAATGGGTCATTGTTAGCTGGGGGAAGGAGACAAGGCATACAATCAGTAAAATTAATCAGGAGGTCAGAGAAATGAGTCAGAGAACTAGGTTGGGGGGGAGAAAGAAAGAGAGAGAAAGAGAGAGAGAGAGAGGAAAGCAAGGGTTATTTGAAGTTAGAAAAAAAAATATTCCTACTTGCTGGGTTGTGAGCTGCCTGTAAAATATGAGGTGCTGTTCCTCCAATTTACGCTGGGCCTCACTGACAGAGGAGGCTGCCCAGGACAGAAAGGTCAGTATGGGAATGGGAGATGACGTAGGCGTATTCATACTGGTTTGCACAATTACTAGTCCAACAAGCATTTGAGTCATCAGAACTAAGCAGCCAGCTTTGGCGAGACTCCATCCATTACTCCAAAACATTAGCTCTACACCTTTGTTGCAATACATACTATCAGGGACGAGCATAGAATTACACTGATTGCAAGGCTTATACTTATAACAACATTCAAATCTCGTCAACTCCACTTCCTGAAGGACAAGGTCAGCAATTGTCATGGGAATGTGATCACCCACGCAGGTTTAGCTCCAAGGTCCACACCATTCCGACTTGGAAATATACCTTCACTTCTCCCAAGAATCAACACCCCAGAGTTCCTCACCAGCAATCTTATAAGCCTTCATTATGTACACCACAGGAGGCCAATGTAAGAACTCACCCTCACCTTCCCAAGGCCAATCAAGGATGATCATTTACTGACAAAAACTATGATACACTTACATCCACAAAATATTCCCATTCCACCATATTTCCCATTTTATCGTCACACTGTTTATTATAGTATCTGGTTAACAATTAATGAATACAAAACCCAACAGAAGCCTCCAAACCATATTAAGCCTTGCAACTATGACTAGAACTGTTAATAGATTTCCCCTCATCCATTCTTTCACTACTATTTGGGTTTCACCAACAAGATGACTCGGGCCTCTCCTTGAAGGAAAGACATAGGCTTGTCTCTAACTACCCTGCTTCTAGCATCAGTCAATACGATTTTTTGCTCAAGTAAGAAAGGGTTTAACATCTCTGCATAGTGTGTGGAGCGACATGCTTGAATAGCTGGTGTATAGAAGGTGTGAGATATAGATAGGAGGTTTATATAGATAGGAGCAAGACATATGTATGCAAGAGGGAAATAGAGACCACATAAAGGCCTTGAAAGGTGGAGAGCAGTGTTAGCTAACCTTTGGGATACAGCGCATTGTGCAGAAATCCCAATGCATGATTTCCAGCAATATCCTTTCGCTCCCATATGCAAATACATTTTATCAAAGACAAATTATAGAGTGATAGAGTGTGGAAACAGATCCTTCAGCCCAACTTGCCCACACCGACCAACATGTCCCATCCTACAAGTCCCACCAGCCTGCATTTGGCCCATATCCCTCTAAACCGGTCCCATCTATGTACCCGTCTAATTACTTCTTAAACGTTGCAATACTCCCTGCCTCAACTACCTCCTCCGGCAGCGCGTTCCATACACCCACCACCCTTTGTGTGAAAATGTTACCATTCAGATTCCTATAAAATCTTTCCCCCTTCACCTTAAAACCATGCCCTCTTGTTCATGATTTCCCTTCTCTGGGCAAGAGGCTCTGTGTGTCTACTCGATCTATTCCTCACAATTTTATACACATCTATAAGATCGCCCCTCATCCTCCTGCACTCCAGGGAATAGAGTCCCAGCCTGCTCAACCTTTACCTCAGACCCTTGAGTCCTGGCAACATCCTTGTAAATCTTCTTTGCACCCTTTCCAACTTAACCTTTTTCCTATAACATGGTGACCAGAACTGAACACAATACTCTAAATGTGGCCTCAGCAACGCCTTATATAACTGCAGCATGACCTCCCAGCTTCTATACTCAATTCTCTGACTAATGAAGGTCAATGCACCACAGCCTTTTTGAGCACCCCATCTACCTGTGACACCACCTTCAGGCAACTATGTACCTGCAATCCTAGATCGCTCTGCTCGACAACACTTCCCAGCACCCATTCACTGTGTAGGTGCTGCTCATGTTAGACTTTTCAAAACAACAGCTCAATTTCTCTGAATTATATTCCATCCATTGGAATTCGCTGGTCGGTGTGAACTCGATGTGCAGGAAGAGCCTGTTTCCGCACTACATCTGAAAAATAAACTGATCAAGAGATCCTGCTGCAATTTTTGATAACCATTTTCACTATCTGCAATACCACCCTACTTTGGTATGATCTGCAAACACGCTAATCTTGCCATGTATATTCGCATCCAAACCATTGATGGAGATGACAAACAGTAGTTACATTTATTGTCACATGCACCAATTGGTACAGTGAGATTTGAGTTACCATACAAATGGGTCCAGCACTGAAACCCGAGTCAGTCACATCACTAGTCTCAGGCCTCCAGTCTGAGAAGCAACCTTCCATCACCCTCTGCATCCTTTCATGAAGCCAATTTTCTATCCATTCAGCTATCTCTCCTTGGATCCCATGCGATCTAACCTTCCAGAGCAGCCTAATTAAAGGCTTTGCAGAAATCCATATATACAACATCTACAGCTCTGCCCTCATCAACCTTTTTGGTCTTTCCCCCTTCACCTTAAACCTATGCCCTCTGGTTCTCGATTTCCCTACTTCAAAAACTCAGATGCATGGGACATGACCTCCCAGGTACACATCATAAATGTAGTGGAGTCAGGGGACATGGGGAGAAGGCAGGAACGGGGTACTGATTGGGGATGATCAGCCATGATCACATTGAGTGGCGGTGCTGGCTCGAAGGGCCAAATGGCCTCCTCCTGCACCTATTGTACAAGACCATGCTGACTATCCCAAATCAAGCCGTGCCCATCCAAGTACATGTATATCCTATCCCACAGAATACTCTCCAGTAACATTCCAACTACTGATGTTAAGCTCACAGGCCTGTTGTTCTCAGCATTTGCCTTGCAGCCCTCCAACTTGCCACACTCCACCCTATAATGATATTAAATTTTGAAAGAATGATTAAATTCCATGTAAAAAGGAATGCCTACTATATGGCAGAGACTACACCTAAAGTAGAGTTTTGTTGGAGTTTAATTTACAGCAACTTTCAATCTTTAAGTTTGAGCTGTCTCATTGCTGATGGATTAACAGAACATGTATGTTATGCGCAGCGGTAGAGTTGCTGCCTTACAGCGAATGCTGGGCCGGAGACCGGGGTTCGATCCCGATTATGGGTGCTGTCTGTGCGGAGTGCGTATGTTCTCCCCGTAACCTGTGCGGGTTTTCTCCGAGATCTTCGGTTTCCTCCCACATTCCAAAGACGTACAGGTTTGTAGGTTAATTGGCTTGTTAAATGTAAAATTTGTCCCTGATGGGTGTAGGATAGTGTTAATGTGCAGGGGATCGCTGGTCCCGTTGGGCCGAAGGACCCGTTTCCGTGCTGTATCTCTAAACCCAACCAATTATATTAAGAAGAGTGAATGATCTATCGACTTAGTAGAGCCCTTAACTGAATTGCTGTTACTCACTTTCAATAAGAGCACCGTCATTGAAATACACAAAAAATATTTGACAATTCCTCAGCTAGACTGTCTAAAATGACAGGTCTACCTCAAATGAAGACCTTGCCCATTTGTGAAAGAGACTAAAAAGGATTTTGTCACCCAGAGTATGAGGAACCGTTGAAACCCACAAAACAGGAGAGTTGTGGAGGTACAGTAAAAATTATAAGCAAAAGTGTCAGATCATACAATGTATTCAAAAAGATTATGACATGGCAACACAACGTTAAATCCCATTTTATTTTATTAGGGCAAAATAAAACAAAATAGTCACAGAATTGTCCAGTACCATTAAACTGGACCTTGCAGAAGGATTTAGCAGATTAGGTA
This sequence comes from Okamejei kenojei, assembly GCA_035221665.1. Lineage (NCBI taxonomy): Eukaryota > Metazoa > Chordata > Chondrichthyes > Rajiformes > Rajidae > Okamejei > Okamejei kenojei. The sequence continues at coordinate 11,935,385 of CM069134.1, forward strand.
GAGAAATTAGGTGAGAAATTGTCAGGAATTTTAAATATGCACAAAATGTTACCCCCCCAATACCCAAGTCCTTGAGTCGTATCTTCCAACACCAACCATTATAAAATACTAATGGCTGAATTCAACTAGATGCTAAAACTAACAAAACCAATTTACCCCATTGCAGAGATGGCAACAAAGGTAGAGATTCTTTGGAGTTTGGTTCACAGATTTCAAACAAAACCATCCAGATGTCAGTATTCAATCTTCAATATTATTCCCCATAGAAAATAGGTGCAGGAGTAGGCCATTCAGCCCTTCGAGCCCGCACCGCCATTCAATATGATCATGGCTGATCATCCAACTCAGTATCCCGTACCTGCCTTCTCTCCATACCCCCTGATCCCTTTAGTCACAAGGGCCACATCTAATGCCCTCTTAAATATAGCCAATGAACTGGCCTCAACTACCTTCTTTGGCGGAGAATTCCACAGATTCACCACTCTGTGTGAAAAATGTTTTTCTCATCTCGGTCCTAAAAGACTTCCCCCTCATCCTTAAACTGTGGCCCCTTGTTCTGGACTCCCCCAACATCGGGAACAATCTTCCTGCATCTAGCCTGTCCAACCCCTTAAGAATTTTGTAATTTTCTATAAGATCCCCCCTCAATCTTCTAAATTCTAGCGAGTACAAGCCGAGTCTATCCAGTCTTTCTTCATATGAAAGTCCTGACATCCCAGGAATCAGTCTGGTGAACCTTCTCTGTACTCCCTCTATGGCAGGAATGACTTTCCTCAGATTAGGAGACCAAAACTGTACGCAATACTCCAGGTGTGGTCTCACCAAGACCCTGTACAACTGTAGTAGAACCTCTGCTCCTATACTCAAATTCTTTTGCTATGAATGCTAACATACCTTTCGCTGTCTTCACTGCCTGCTGCACCTGCATGCCTACTTTCAATGACTGGTGTACCACGACACCCAAGTCTCGTTGCATCTCCCCTTTTCCTAATCGCCCACCATTCAGCTAATAGTCTACTTTCCTGTTTTTGCCATCAAAGTGGATATCCTCACATTTATCCACATTATACTGCATCTGTCATGCATTTGCCCACCCACCCAACCTATCCAAGTCACCTTGCATCCTCCTCACGGCTAACACTGCCCCCCAGCTTCGCGTTTTCCGCAAACGTGGAGATGTTGCATTCAATTCCCTCGTCCTTTAATATATATTGTAAATAGCTGGGGTCCCAGCACTGAACCTTGCGGTACCCCACTAGTCACTGACTGCCATTCTGAAAAGGACCCGTTTACTCCTACCCTTTGCTTCCTGTCTGCCAGCCAGTTCTCTATCCACATCAATACTGAACCCCCAATACTGTGTGCTTTAAGTTTGTATACTAATCTCTTATGTGGGACCTTGTCGAAAGCCTTCTGAGAGTCCAGATATAACACATCCACTGGTTCCCCATTATCCACTCTACTAGTTACATCCTCGAAAAATTCTATAAGATTCGTCAGACATGATTTACCTTTCATAAATCCATGCTGACTTTGTCCAATGATTTCACCACATGCCAAATGTGCTGCTATCCCATCTTTAATAATTGACTCTAGCAGTTTCCCCACTACCGATGTTAGACTAACTGGTCTGTAATTCCCCGTTTTCTCTCTCTCCCCCTTTTTAAAAAGAGGGATTACATTAGCTACCCTTCAATCCTCAGGAACAGAATCTAAAGAGTTTTGAAAAATTATCACTAATGCATCCACTATTTCTGGGGCTACTTCCTTACGTACTCTGGGATGCAGCCTACCTGGCCCTGGGGATTTATCGGCCTTTAATCCATTCAATTTACCCAACACCACTTCCCGGCTAGCTGGATTTCACTCAGTTCCTCCATCTCTTTTGACCCCCAGTCCCCTGCCATTTCCAGCAGATTATTTATGTCTTCCTTAGTGAAGACAGAACCAAAGTAGTGATTCAATTGGTCTGCCATGTCCTTGTCCCCCATGATCAATTCTGACTGCAAGGGACCTACATTTGTTTTAACTAATCTTTTTCTCTTCACATATCTATAAAAACGTTTGCAGTCAGTTTTTATGTTCCCTGCCAGTTTTCTTTCATAATCTATTTTCCCTTTCCTAATTAAGCCCTTTGTCCTCTTCTGCTGGACTCTGAATTTCTCCCAGTTCTCGGGTAGGCTGCTTTTTCTGGCTAATTTGTATGCTTCATCTTTTGTTTTGATACTATCCCCGATTTCCCTTGTTATCCACAGATGCACTAACTTCCCTGACTTATTCTTTTGCCAAACTGGGATGAACCATTGTAGTTCATCAATGAGTCTTTAAATGCCTTCCATTGTGTAGATGGTTTATATGCAACCAATAACATAGTTACCTCAGTACCATTAACCCCGCCTAGTTAACATCAATCATAACGCCTTCCCCTTCGTGGGTACAGTTCAGTAGAAGAATGTAGCCAGTCCTTGAGGATGTATGTAATACCCTGTGCTATCATTAAAAGATGTTGCACACTTTAAGAGTTTGTGAATTGCTTATTTCCATGGTGTCAAAGCTGGAAGACACTTGCGTCTCCTGTCTATCGGGTTCTATTTCTTTTTTTTGATTTGTGCCTTTTTGTGCTTAATCTTTCTGGCCATGGTGTCCTCTTGCAGAAAGCCCGCACAGCTTGTCTTTGATGCTGACATCTCTGAGCGCTGGGCCACGTTTGAATTTGATTTCACACACTTTGTCAACGTCGCACACCGCGCTGATCCTGACTCCCTTAAAGCCTCCCTCCTACTCAACCTTGTCGGACCCGATGCCACGAAGAGAGCCAGAACTTTCACCTACGCTCCAGAGGTCCTGGACGACAACAATGTGGTGACTATTCCTGCAGAATCTGCCAGTGACCCCGCTTGCCTGCTACGTAAGTTCAGGGAGATTTGTGACCTGCCCTCGAACCGCATTCTAGAGAGGGCACGGTTCTTTACAAGGAAACAGTTGCTGGATGAACCTGTTGAATGTTTTATTGCTGATTTGCGTTATCTCGCCCAGCGGTGCCGTTTTGGTGACATGACAGACCAGCTCACTAGAGACATTTTAGTAACTGGCATGCCTGACCAGAAGCTGCGATGTGAGCTTCTAAGGGATCCAGATCTAACGTTGGAAAAAGCTATGCATGCCTGCGGATTGTCTGAGGTCGTTATATTGCCAGATGACCACCGGGAGTCGGGCAATAAATCTGTCAACCTGGCTGGGTTTAGGAGACCACAGCCTCGGATGGAAAACAATGCTTTTCTGCCGTGTGCCAACCCAGGTCCTGGTGAAGTGCCCCCAAAAAGGTGCCCAAACTGTAACTACATGCACCACAGACCGTCGATGTGCCCCACCTATGGCAAGGCCTGTAACTTTTGTAAAAAACTGAATCACTTCTCTGCCGCCTGCCGTTCATTCCATTCCCGTGGGAGACGGGTACAGATTTCCAGACCCAGTCTAAACATGCTGAGACAATCTGATGTCTGTTACGACTCACAGCCCAACATAGCTGAATCCTATGATGCAGATCCAATTAATCCTCCCGAGGATTCGAATGTGTTCACCCTCCTACAGGCACCCGGCCAACGTTCTGATCCCTCCGTATCTGTGACTGTCAATGATGTAACCATCCTTGCAAAGTTAGACACAGGTGCGAAGGTCAACGCTTTGTCAATAAATCTTTTCAACAAGATAAGGAATAATGAGCCCCTGGTTGCTGACAATGCTACCCTGCGCGCCTATGGTGGAGAATTCTAAGGCCTGCGGGGAGGGCCACTTTAACTTGCGTGCTGCAAAAGGCCAAGAGAAATCTGGTTTTCTATGTTTTGAACTCTGACTATGTAACCCTGCTGGGCAACCGTGCGTGCCAAGATCTTGGCCTGGTGTCCTTCGACCGCACGGTCCACAAAGTGCAACTGTCGTTTAACCCGGTTGCAGAATACCAGGACCTGTTCAACGAAGACCTGGGAAAGTTACCACTGACGTACCATATTTCCATTGACCCAAATATACAACCCGTGGTCCGCGCACCTCACAGGGCGTCTCACGCCATGAAAGACAGGGTCGAGGCGATGCTTAACAACACGGTCGAAAAGGGGGTGCTAGAAGCGGTTAGTGAGCCCACCGATTGGGTCTCCACCATGGTTGCCACGATAAAGAAAGACAAGAATGAAATACGTGTGTGTATCAACCCGAAGGACTTAAACCTTGCCATCAGGCGACCACACTACCCCATGCGGTCTGTTGAGGACGTGGCGGCTCAGGTTGGGCAAGCCACCATCTTTTCGGTCCTAGACGCTAAGAACTCGTTTTGGCAGATCCCATTGGACAAAGCGTCTTCTGACCTGACGACCTTCGCCACACCGTTTGGCAGATTCAAATTCCTGCGAATGCCATTCGACATCAATTCCGTCAGTGAGATGTTCCAGCGAACGATGGAGCAGATATTCCCGGACCTGCCATGTGCATCATCGTGGATGATATCCTGGTTTATGGGAAGGACATTGCCGAGCACGACCTGAACCTCCGCCGCGTCCTGGATCGGGCGCGGAAAGCCAACCTGAAGCTGAATCCCAAGAAGTACCGGTTTCGTGTCTCAGAAGTCACATATGTTGGACACATTTTCACCCCTAACGGACTAAAACCCGACCCCTTGAAGGCAGCTGCCATCTCCGAGATGGCAGCCCCCACCGACGTGCCAGGTCTACAACGATTCTTGGGCATGATGAACTACCTTGGGAAGTTTGTACCAAACCTCAGTGAGCTGAGTGCTCCCCTGCGGCAGCTGACAAAAAAGGATATGGCCTGGGTCTGGCTCCCACATCACCAGCAGGCCTTTGACTGCCTCGTCAAAACTGATTAACACTCCGACGTTGCGGTTCTTCGACGTGAGTCGCCCCATCACCGTCACCTGCGACGCTTCCAAGTTCGGTCTGGGTGCGGCTTGCCTTCAGTCTGTCGATGGATCGTTACACCCAGTCTCCTATGCCTCCCGCACCATGTCGGACACTGAGCAGCGGTACGCTCAGATCGAGAAGGAGCTGCTCGCGGTGGTGTTCACCTGCTCCAAGTTCAGAGACTTCCTGTTCGGCAGCAGATTTACGGTCGAAACCGACCACCAGCCACTGGTGACAATCCTGAACAAGCCAATTCACGCTGCCCCCGCCAGGCTGCAGCGTATGATGCTGCAGCTCCAGCATTTCGATTTTGACATCATCTACAAGAAGGGAATCGAGATGCACATTGCGGACACCCTATCGCGTGCCCCGCGGACCTCCTGTGCTCGCCACCCCTACGAAACAGAGGACTTGCTCGTACTGGGCATTAACTTTATTCCCACCAAGCAGCTACAGGTTTTGGCCAAGCACACCACTGCCGACCCAGTTTTGCAGCGGCTTGCCTCTGTGATTAAAGCAGGGTGGCCAACAAAACGCTCCGCTGCGCCGTCTGAAACACAGCCTTTCTTCCTGGTCCGCGACGAACTGGTGCTCCAGGATGGTGACATCGTCAAGGGACATAAAGTTGTAGTCCCGTCCTCCCTGGTCGATTTTTACTATTGCGCAGCCCATAGCGGACACCCTGGGGTCGATGCAACACTCGCCCACGCTCAGTGCCAATTCTACTGGCCTGGAATGGCTAAATATATCCGAGACCAAGTTTCTGCCTGCTCCACGTGCAACAGTCTTGCTCCACACCAGCAGCGACAGCCCCTGCTGCAACAACCTGCCCCTGCCTTGGCCTGGTCCTCGCTGGCTGCCGACATATTCGAGTGGCGTGGTAACCACTACCTTGTCCTGGTCGACTCGTACTCAAACTGGTTCAAAGTGGATTTACTGACATCCCTCACGTCGGAGATGGTGATCCGAAAGCTGCGGAAACACTTCTCCACTTTTGGGTTCCCTGTCAGGCTGCAGACTGACAACGGCAGGCAGTTTACCAGCCGAGAATTCAAAAGTTTTGCCGACAAGTGGAACTTCGTGCATTTCACCAGCAGCCCAGAGTACCCACAGAGCAACGGCCTTGCAGAACGGGCCGTCCGCAGCGCCAAGCTTCTGATGGAACAGGCGAGACTATCCAACTCTGATTTGTATTTGGATCTCCCGAACCTCAGGAATGTTTCCAGGGATCCGGCCATGGGATCACATGCTCAGCGTCTGATGTCCAGAACAACCAGATCTACCATCCCGATTGCCCAGCGTCAGCTGCAACCTCGGGTGCTGGAGTCTGCCTCCGTGCAGAGGCGAATTCAAGAGAAACATGACAGCCAGCGGCGTTCCCACGATCGGTTGTGCAGACCACTCGATCCTCTGTTGCCTGGACAGGTTGTTCGGTTGCAGACCGCCAGTGGTCACTCCCGTCTGGCCACCGTGGTTGGGGTGGCCGACTCACCTCGTTCGTATCTGGTCGACTATGAGGGTACCATCTACCGAAGAAGCCGACAACACCTGCTTGCGGTTAATGAGGTGAAGCCGCAGCCCCCGGGGCCCTATGCCCCGCCACTCTCATACCAGCAGCCGGCTGCCGTCCCAGCCAGTGTTCCCTGCATGCCTCGATCCCCATATCGAGCGCCCGGTTCCCCTCTGCGCGGGTCCCCTGTTGTCGGTCGCGGTTCTCACTCTCCTGTTTCTCCCACCCCACCGCCATTCCCTGGATCCCCAGCTGCCTCGTGTCCTGTTTCTTCTGCTCTTTCGGGGGAAGGGGGAGACATCCGTACGCGCTCGGGCCGGATCAGCAAGCCACCTGTTTGTTATGGCGATTGTGTTTAATTCTGCTGTTTAATTCTGTTGTTGTGACAACAATCTGTTTTGATTTTCTAAGGGGAAGGATGTAGATGGTTTATATGCAACCAATAACATAGTTACCTCAGTACCATTAACCCCACCTAGTTAACATCATTCAACACGCCTTCCCCTCCCTGGGTACAGTTCAGTAGAAGAATGTAGCCAGTGCTTGAGGATGTATGTAATACCCTGTGCTATCATTAAAAGATGGTGCACACTTTAAGAGTTTGTGAATTGCTTATTTACACATTGCATATCCACCGTCAACCCTTTAAGAATCAATTGCCAGTCTATCTTGGCCGAGTCACCTCTCATACCCTCAAAGTTACCTTTCTTTAAGCTCAGAACCCTTGTTTCTGAATTAACAATGTCACTCTCCATCCGAATGAAGAACTCAACCATATTATGGTCACTCTTGCCCAAGGGCCCACGCACAACAAGACTGCTAACTAATCCTTCCTCATTACTCAATACCCAGTCTAGAATAGCCTGTTCTCTCGTTGGTTCCTCTACATGTTAGTTTAGAAAACTATCCCGCATACATTCCAAGAAATCCTCTTCCTCAGCACCCCTGCCAATTTGATTCACCCAATCTATATGTAAATTGATTCACCCATTATAACTGTTTTACCTTCGTTGCACGCATTTCTAATTTCCTGTTTGATACCCCAACTCCACTACTACTGTTAGGTGGCCTGTACACAACTCCCACTAGCGTTTTCTGCCCCTTAGTGTTTCGCAGCTCTACCCATATTGATTCCACATCCTCCAAACTAATGTCCTTTATTTCTATTATGTTAATTTCCTCTCTAACCAACAACGCTACCCCACCTCCTTTTCCTTTCTGTCTATCCCTCCTGAATATTGAATATCCCTGGATGTTCAGCTCCCAGCCTACGTCACCCTGTAGCCATATCTCCGAGATCCCAACTATATCATATTCATTGATAACTATCTGCACATTCAACTCATCAACCTTATTACGAATGCTCCTTGCATTGAGACACAAAACCTCCAGGCTTGTTTTTACAACACTCGTACCCCTTATACAATTATGTTAAAAAGTGGCCCTTTTTGATTTTTGCCCTGGGTTTGTCTGCCTGCCACTTTTACTTTTCACCTTGCTACATATTGCTTCTACCCTCATTTTACACCCCTCTGTCTCTCTGCTCACACATTTAAGAAACCCACCACCTCTTATTCTGTGTTTATTATCTTGTTCTTCTTTCTCCCCTACATGTTGGGTCTGAGTGTTTCCCTTCTCTGCCTCACACACTGTCTACTAGCTTTCTCTATTTGAATCCCTCCCCCCAACCGTTCTAGTTTAAAGTCTCTCCAGTAGCCTTTGCAAATCTCCCCGCCAGGATATTGGTTCCCCTTGGGTTCAAGTGCAGCCCGTCCTTTTTGTACAGGTTACACCTTCCCCAAAAGAGGTCTCAATTATCCAGAAACTTGAATCCCTGCCCTCTGCAACAGTTCCTCAGCCACGCATTTATCCTCCACCTCGCTCCACTCCTACTCTCACTGTCGCGTGGCACAGGCAGTAATCCTGAGATTGTTACCTTTGCGGTCCTTCTCCTTAACTCTCCTCCTAACTCCCTAAATTCTCCTTTCAGGACCCCTTCTCTTTTTCTACCCATGTCATTGGCACATATATGTACCACGACCTCAGGCTCCTCTCCCTCCCATTTCAGGATACCTTGGACACATTCAGACACACCCGGACCCTGGCACCAGGGGGGCAAACTACCATTCGGGTCTCCTGACTGTGCCCACAGAATCGCCTATCTGACCGCCTAACCATAGAGTCCCCTATTACTGTTGCCCTCCTCTTCCTTTCCCTACCCTTCTGAGCAACAGGGCCAGTCTCTGTGCTGGAGGCCCAGCCGCTGTTGCTACCCCCAGGTAGGCTGTGCCCCCCAACAGTACTCAAACAGGAGTACTTATTTCCAAGGTGTACAGCCACCAGGGTACTCACTAGTCCCTGCCTCTGCCCCTTGCCCCTCCTAACCCACTTGTCTGCCTCCCGTGGTCTTGGAGTGACCACCTCTCTATGACCTCCTCACACTCTCTGACCAGACAGAGGTCATCGAACTACTGCTCCAGGCTCCTAATACAGTCCCTTAGGAGCCCCATCTTAACGCACCTGGCGCAGATGCGGACGTCTGGAAGGCTATCAGACTCCATGACCTCCCACTTCTGACATCCAGAACAGTAAACTGCCCTGGGCCTCATACTCCACCTTACCCTGGCTACACTACAAAGTACAATACAATACAGTACAAAGTGCTGGAAGAAATCAGCAGGGATCCGATTCCCAATCAGCTGCTTCCTCTAGTCCGCTTCCACCAATCAGCGGCTTCCTCAAGCCCACTTATTTTGAAATGTGAATGGAACGTTGCAGAGTTGGGTTCCTCCGACTCCAACCGCTCCTGGGCCTCTGTGAAGCAAAGCCTCGCGCTCTGTTTTTGTACTCACCGCCCGGACGCCGCTCCTCCCACTGCGACCGCTCCTGGGACAGCCCCTGGGACCTCCTTCGACTAGTTTCGGGAAAGTTGGACACCGAATAGTGGAGAGTGAATACGACCTCCTTCGACTATGTTGAAGACTATCTACGACTACCCTCGATTACCTACGACTAACATGCCGACCTACTACAACCTACTTCGACTAAACCTACGAGTAAAAAAAGTTTTGATTTTTTCCATGGCGACCTTTTTTTAACCCGCTGGCATTTTTCAACACGTTGAAAAATACGCCGCGACCTAGCTGAGGCCCCGAGTACGCAGGGACCGCTCCCGAGCATGAAGAAGAGTTACAAAGACCTCCTAGGACCTCATGTCGACCATGCTGCGAGTACGAGTCGAGGGCAAACTCTTCAGAACTCGCGGATTAGATTCGCCACGTTGGGACAGCCCCTTAACCCTACATCATGGGTTGTACAACGGAGGTGGGCATGCCCCTACTGCCAAGGCAGGTATTCATGGTAACTCCAACAGTGTGCCTCTTTATTGCTACTTATCAACAAGCACAGCATCAAAACAAATTTATTTGAACAGCATAGATTTCAAACAAAACTATCCAGATGTCAGTATTCAAGCTTCAATATTATTCCCATGTTACACCATCACAGAACCATATTGGCTCATATTGGCCTACCATGAGCTGCCAAAGGCAAAGTAGGAATATGACTTTGTCACATCACCTGCAGGCCAAAAACAAGTTTAAAAAATAAACAAGGAAATGCCTATGCAGGCATTGACTAAAGTAGCAAACACGACAACTACGAGTTAAACATTATGCAAACGGCAAGATGAATGGCAAGTTAGTCCACTTTGTAATAACAGCCTTTAGGGATCCTGGCAAGATCAAAACTCCTTGTTCTTCAGATAAGGGAACTGTGGATCTTTATCATCTACCTTGGAATTTAATGACCAAGCCCTAGCTCAGTAATGTAGGCATGACTACAAGCATCGACATATTTTCTTGCTTCATACCAGTGATCTATCCTCCACAGCTTGAGAACAGTGCTCCAATTCATACCAACCACTTCTCATCCACATTAACTCTTGCTTAAACAATGCCTCAACTTTATAATTCAAACCCTTACTTTCCAACCCTTCTCAATCTGCATCGTAGTCAAACAATAAATTAAAGTAAAAAGAAACGTTAAAAAGTCAAGATAACATTGAACGATGGGTTTGGCAGTGGCAGTACAAAGAGAAGCCACAAAGAAAAGGAAAGTTGCTGGTCAAACAGTTCCTTCATGAGAACTAGGAGATTTAGTATTCCTTTCCCCAATGCTGATGAAGGCCTTGTCTCCAAACATTAACTTTGCTTCTCTTTCCACCAATGCTGCTTGATCTGCTGCGCATTTCTCATTTTTTATTTTAAGAAATACATATGACTGGCATCATGCATGCACATATTCCGATGATGTATATGTATGAAATCCCCATCAACAAAGTGGAAAAGCTGGAAAGAATGATCAGCACACATGTGAAACAGTGGCTTGGACTTCCACGATGCTTAAGTGCTGTCGGACTGTATGGGAGTGGCAAATTGGAATTACCCATTACCGGACTTGTGGAAGAGTTCAAATGCACTAAAGCAAGGTTGGTCATGACCCTCACTGAATCTGAAGATACTGTTATTCGAACAGTGGCCCCCCATGTGGCAACGGGGAGGAAGTGGACCCCATCTGAAGCCGTTCAGAGTTCGAAGTCTACTCTTCATTTCCGGGATATGGTTGGCCAAGTCCAACACGGGAGAGCCGGGCTCGGGCTCGTCCCAAAAGCTCCTCAATGGCACAAGGCAACATCAGTGCAGAAAAGACGGCTCGTGGTGGAGGAGGTGAGAAGACGGGAGGAGGCAGAGTGACACGCCAAGGCCGTCTCAATGGCCAAGGGGCTAACTGGTAGAGTCTGGAAAAGAGGAAACTCAGCTGGCGTGGAGTCTGGCAAATGGAAGGATCTCGACTAAGTTTTGTCATCAGAGCCACTTATGATATTCTTCCATCACTGCAGAACCTGAAGAAGTGGTTCGGGAGAAGACCCCACTTGCTCCCTTTGCCAAGCACCTGGATCACCAAGGCACATTTTAACAGGATGCACTATGAGCCTCGGCCAAGGGCGTTACACTTGGCGGCATAGTTATCAGACAGCTGTCATCAATCCTTGAACAGAGGCGAAACGCACAAATGCTTCCCCACCAACATCGGCAGGAAATGTCCACTTCACAACATTTGTACCAGCAGGCCAATCCTCCAGAGCACCAGATAACATCAATGGATGCAAGCATTCTGCAGCCTGCTCGGGATTGGAAAATGGAAGTGGACTTAGAAAAAAGGCTTGTGTTTCCCCCAGACATTGTGGTTACAACACTCCGGCCAGACATGGTCCTGTGGTCCACAACAGCCAAGTTGGCATATGTTGTGGAATTGACAGTTCCATGGGAAGATGGTGTTGAAGAAGCTGATGAGAGGAAAAAAAAACAAGTACTCTGAACTGGCAACTGAAGCTTCCCAGAATGGCTGGAAGACCAAAGATTTTCCCTGTCGAAGTGGGATGCAGGGGATTTGTTGCTTCAGCTATGACCAGGCTATTAAAGAAAACGGGGGTGAGGGGTCGCTGCCTCCAACAATCATTATCAAATTCTGCGGAAAAAAGCAGCAATTGGATCTGGATCAAAAGGAGAGACAACAATTGGGCTGCAAGATGAATACAGGAGGGTATGGAATTGAGGGGGGTGTAACTGGGACGCCAGGTATCACCGTTGAGCTCTCGGGAGATGTTGTGGGCTTATCAATGAAACGTCAGAGAAGGAGGGTGCCCACCTGATGACCCCGATGACGTACCTACCCTACCTTGCACCACTCCAATCCCACTGCAAATAGCAAGAGTGCCGACTTATTACAGGGATTGAAACATCGAGTCCTATTAGTTCTACTATTTCTCCCGCTCACTTCCCTACTATTCTCAGTTCTCTTTCAGACTTAAACATTTTTTTGTTAAATGCATACAATTTATTGCATGCATTCACATACAAAAAGGCATTTCCAAGATTTGGAGACAAAAATTACACATCTTTTTCTTAACAGAAGCCTAAACAGGGTCTCGACCAGAAATGTCATTCCTTCTCTCTAGAGATGCTCTGCCTGTCCCACTGAGTTACTCCAGCTTTTTGTGTCTATCATATGTATGGATCTTTGCAAGTTTGACTCCTCTTTCAATTCAATATTATCCTACCCTACATTGTTTACTCAGCTAATTCATATTTGGGAATGGAAGGGGGTGTGGTTGGAATAGGAAATATACTTGTTAGAAATTAAAAGGTTGAAAATATTACATTGTTGACATTTCCCCAAAACAATGCAGAATGTGTCTTCCTGTATCGCAAAGGCGTCCTGAGGAATGACACTTTATAAACGTTAGCCTTCCTCCACCGGTTATGCTCCATCATAACGACAAGTTCATAAATTCCGTTTTTTTTTTAAGTTTTAGGGAAAAAAAAGGGATATGCTGTAACAAGAAAACACTGCATGAAAATGAAATATATGGACTGCTTCTATGTTAAAGGAGTTCTGTCCGGAAAACATCGATTGATTTGTGGACACTTTCAAAGCAATACTGTAAACTTGTTCTGGGACAATGAGGGATGGACAACTATTCTTGTCACTGCTGCCTATGACAAAAAATAAATAAAAATAACACCAGAATACACAATTACATTGTTTCATAACACTATCGTTAAAATTTGACAAACACGTCGCTATTTTTTTTTTTGAAAGGCAGACGTATAGATAATGCAATTGTGTCACAGGCAAATTCCTTCTCCCCGACTAACTCGTTGGCCTTGGATAGTTGGCTGACACTGCCGAATATCCACAAGGCGGCTTTGATTTTAGAGATGCATGTAGGTCAGTCTCCTCTCCCTCCAACATCTCACGCTTAGTTCTACCCATAGGTCCTATAGCAATGATCTTTGGTTTTACCTCTGCACAGGCAGACGTTCCCTCAAACATGAATGGGGATCACATGAATGGGCAGCGAGAGCTGATTTACCGTTCAACCGGGAAGGAAGTCAAAATACCCCCAATATTTGCTGTTAACGATACCCCCAAAACAGAGGAGGGGGGACGGGGGACGCGAGCAACACCTACCTTCAACAGCCATTATATCAAATTCCTTAATTGGAGCATTATTCCTTCAGTGATATGTTGAGCTGGGCAGCTGTTCCTGGGACACGGGCTGCCTGGAATGCGGGGTGTGTTGTTACTCGGGTGATGATCAGGTTGAGCGCAACCTGCAGCAGCCCAGAGAGCGACAGCGACAGCGAGAGAGAGCGGCGCGGGGCCCCGGGACTTGTAGTGAAACTCACACTCGCTCTCTGCACGGCTGCAGCAGCGAGAGACATCAGCGGCCGCGGCCAGGGCCAGCGCTGCCTCTACTGTACAGATAACCCCCGCTCCACACACACACACACAAAACCCACAAATAGACCATCAACGGCAATTTGCAGCCGCTTTCTCGGACGCGGTGGACATAAACTCCAATTCCCAAAGTGCTTTGTGATGGAAGCAGGTTGCTGGGGCTAAAGGGTGGTTCAACGCGCTATCATATCATTGACAATTCCCGCAGCCAATTGCGGCCTGATTATTTTAAGCATTTTTTTATATTGCCAGCAATGACGTGATCGATTTGCAGATAGCACCAGCAGCAGAACGTACCAAGACATTGTATTTATTTTGAAGTTACCTACCTGTCTGATGCAAACACTCGAACAATCTCGGTTCAATTCTGTATGATTATTTTCATAAAATTAATTGCTAAATGTGCATTATGTTTCAAAAGATTTTGCAATAAATTCCTTCAAAAGAGGCGTCCTATTCAGCGGGAGAAAAGTCTGATCGATTACGTCATTTATTTTAACAGAAATGTAATTTGCATGGGATTGTAATAAGCATTTGGACTTGAATTCCAACGATTTGTGGGGATTTATACAGCTAAAGAATGCATGCCCATTTAAGCTTGACAACAAATACATAGCAATATTGTAAAATGCAATTTGGTTTACAAATGATATTCTCATACAATTCACGAGCAGTCATTGACAGCATTAAGTTTGCACGTTAAATTATCTAGAATTTTGTATGGCTTTCATTTTTCAGAAAATTGGGAAAATTAATATTCACTTAAACACCTGTGCATCAATTGGAATCATAAAAGTTTACAATACAGGACACCATTACATCCATATTTGGTGAATTAAGTGTTTTACGCAAAGTGCTGCACTAATTCAGTGGGTCATACGCAGCATTTGTGGAGGGAAGGAACACGTGAAGTTTCGAGTTGGGACCCCCTCTTAGACTGATTGTAGAAGGAGGCACAAAGCTGGAAAAGACATGAGGGTGAAGCAACGCCTGGCAAGTGATTGGTGGGAGATAGACACGAAAAGCTGGAGTAACCCAGCGGGTCAGACGGTATCTCTGGAGAAAAGGAATAGGTGACGTTTTGGGCTGTGGCCTACGTGAGAACGAGTACAGCTAACAATGGCTTATTTCCTTTATCATCGTTATTTTTTTGCATATCTTCCATCCATTTGTTCTATATCTCTCTACATCACTATCTATATCTCTCGTTTCCAATTCCTCTAACTCTAAGTCTAAAGAAGGGACTCGACCTGAAACGTCATCTATTCCTTTTCTCCAGAGATGTTGTCTGACCAGCTGAGTTACTCCAGCCTTTTGTGTCTACCTTCAGTTTAAACGAGCATCTGCAGTTCCTTTCTGCACCAATGATTGGTGGGCAAAGATCTTTGTCAGTGGGTACAGGCAATGGGGGTTTTCATTGGCAGATGAAAACCCCCTGAGTCAGTGACAAAAGCTAGAGATTAAATATGAGATAAAAGGGCCTCAGATAAGGTGAGTAGGGGAGTGAAACCTAAAGCCAGAAGGAGAGATATATATGTGGAAGGGGGAGATGGTGCAGGTGATGCACCTATCACTCGTTGAGCTTTATCCTGCCCCATCTCTTCATGTTTTCTCTGCCTAGTACAATTGGCTGAATAAGAATCCCAACCCGAAATGTTGCCTATCCATTCCCTCCACAGATGGTGCCTGACCCACTGAGTTGCTCCAGCATTTTTGTGTTTTACTCAAGATTCCAATATCTGCAGTTCTTTGTGTCTCCATTTGGGGAAATAGATCTACTATAGTTTAGTTTGGAGATACAGTTTAGAGACGCTGCCTGTCCCGTTAGGTTACTTCAGCATTTTGCGTCCATCTTCAGTGTAAATCCGCATCTGCAGTTCCTTTCTACCCAATATAAATTATACTTACAATTACTGGAGTAATACAAATCTGCTATAAAAGTTAATATGCTCTTCGCTTCTACTTTAAAGACTACTCTCACACACACACACAGGCGCACACACACATAAACAGCTTTCTAACTCTATGATTAGAACTCAACTCATTTCAATGTTCACTCAGTCTGTTCCAAGTGATCAACCCTGTCCACAGCCCCTTTGCAATTTGTTAATGTTTGCCCTTGATTGCTAACTCTTTAGACATAAATATCCTATGAATGACATTTTGATTATTGCAACCCTCTTTTTTGATTTTGTCATCTTTATCCTGTGCATTTGTTGTTAAACCATGAAGTAGTGGATTTAGTAAATTGGTTCTGTTGATGCTTGGCCATTAACACCAGAAAACCCATCCTGTCCTATAAGGTTCTAAGTTTATCCGCACATCAAAAGATGGTGAATAGGTTTCACAGCATTGATGCTATTGATGTTAACACTTACACAAGCAGCTGGGGACAAATCCAAATGTGTAACCATGGTGTCCCTACTGTGTGTTAACTTGTAAATCCTATGGACAGACACACCAAATTCCAACAAAGACATTTGTGTGGTGCAATTGTTCTACTTATTGCCTGGGGTTTGTCTGAAGTTCATCCTATTTGTGTGCCTGTGTAAATACATTCTACTGTGTTTGTTCAAATCACACCCTGCTTTAAAACCAATTAGAAGTTCCACTGGTTCCTGAAAGAAACAATTTGTTTGTGTTAAGGTCACAGAACTGCTTGTGCATTGCAGCTGCCTTATCTCTAAAATATAACTTTATTGTGAATTAAATGGTTTCATGCTGTAGGTCTGTCACACATGTTACACCACAGTAAATGTTGGGAAATCCAGCTCCTGAACTATCAGTGGAATTTGTTTGTTCTAGTATGTTTCATCTGAACTCCAATAATAATTTCAACATTAATGCAACAAGCTAAATGCATTTATCGTGAGCTTTTCAATCCCATTATTCACAAAAATATAAGATAGACACAAAATGCTGGAATAAATCAGCGGGACAGGCAGCATCTCTGGAGAGAAAGAAAGGGTGATGTTTCGGGTTGAGACCCTTCTTCAGAATGAGAGTTAGGGGAGAGCTAGATAGAGAGATAAGGAAGTGTATTGTGTAAAAATTAGATGAAGCTGGAGATCATTGAAAATGTAGAATAGATGACTATCTGGGGAGGAGATACAGAGATTAGGACTGATCTTCATCCCCTTTGTTCAGTTCTCAGATCTCCATCCTCTTTGTTTAGTTTTCACACCTCACACTTCCTTACCACGGCTTCAGAACCACGGCTTTGGCAGCGGCGCAGCGCTGGGGCGCCATCGCGGAGCGGAGCGGGCGATGCCTTGCCTGGGTCGCCGAGCTGGAGCTCCGGTGAGCTTAGGGGGCGCCGTCCTGTACGGGTATGGCTGCCCAACCTGCAGCTGTCCGTCTTTTCTCTCTTTTTTTATTTTTAGTTAGTTGAGTTTTTCTGTTTTTCGGAGTCCCAGCCTTTTTTATGTGGGGGTGGGGGAGGGGAAGGGGGAATCTGCTCTCTAGGGTCCCTACCTGGTCGGAGAGGCAGCTTTCTCCGGGCTACACCGTCGACCCGTCCTCGCGGCCCACCAGCGGGCCTGGAGCGGCGTTTCCTGGGGGGACCGCCCAGAACCACGGCTTCGGCAGCGGCGCAGCGCTGGAGCTCCATCGTGGAGCGGAGCGGGCGATGCCTTGCCTGGGTCGCCGCGCTGGAGCTCCGGTGAGCTGACGCCCGCAGGTGAACATCGCGGAGCTGCGGGGCAGCCGGCCACGGGCGGCGGCGCTGAGATATAAATCGGGAGCCTGGGATCTCTCGGCGAGATCGCCAGTTGTGGAGCTCCATCCAGCGCGGCCTGTTGGCGTCGGAAGCCGCGGTCTCCAGCAAGGAAGCGGCCGTTACAGGCGCCCCGAGCCGCTGAGAGGGTTCTCCCGTCGCCGGAGCACCATCACCCGGCGAAGAAGGGCCTGGAACATCGGCCCCCATAGGGGCGACTGTGGAGGCCTCAATAGGCCCGACTATGGGTGAACTGGGGATGGGGCCTGGACTTTGTGCCTTCCCTCTTAATGGGAACCATTGTGGGGGGATGTTTTTCATGTTTTATGTTAAATTCTTTAATGTTATGTCTTATCTATGTGCTGCATGGCAAGACAAATTTCACTACACCAATTGGTGTATGTGACAATAAATGTCCTTTGTCCTTTGTCCTTATCTCTGCATCTCCCTCTGTCTTGACAGTCTGAGGAAGGGTTTCGACCGGAAACGTCACCCATTCCTTCTATCCAGAGATGCTGCCTGTCCCACTGAGTTACTCCAACATTTGGTGTCTATCTTCATTTTAAACCTGCATCTGCAGTTCCTTCCTTCACAAATATCTAAGTTCTGATTTACGCATGGGGCAGCCAAAGTAGACAAATCCTTTCACCTCTGAATCAGTGTTGATTAAAAAGTGGGCAGTCTTCATCCTCACTGAGTTCTCTGATCTCCCGTATCTTCACATACAGCTCCCATGAGCAACCTGAATCAGCTATTCCACTTCACGTTGGTGCAGATAAGTCTAATCTCTGCCGACTGAAGAAGGGTCTCGACTTAAAACGTCACCTATTCCTTTTCTCCAGAGATGCTGTCTGACCCTCTGAGTTACTCCAGCGTTTTGTGTCTATCTTCGGTTTAAACCAGCATTTGTAGTTCCTTCCTACATATCTCAAAGTTTGTTGCTCACCATTGCAGTAGGAAATATTCAAACTCCATGCTCTGGGAAAGAAGACTTCATAGAATCATAGAATCATAGAAAATAGGTGCAGGAGTAGGCCATTCGGCCCTTCGAGCCTGCACCGCTATTCAATACGATCATGGCTGATCATCCAACTCAGTATCCTGTACTTGCCTTCTCTCCATACCCCCTGATCCCTTTAGCCACAAGGGCCACATCTAACTCCCTCTTAAATATAGCCAATGAACTGGCCTCTGTGGCAGAGAATTCCACAGACTCACCACTCTCTGTGTGAAAAATGATCTTGTGTGAAAAATGATCTCTCATCTCAGTCCTAAAAGACTTCCCCCTTATCCTTCAACTGTGACCCCTTGTTCTGGAGTTCCCCAACATCGGGAACAATCTTCCTGCATCTAGCCTGTCCAATCCCTTCATCTACTTTTCCTTCAGCCCAGGGGAGCAGACAAGGCAGGCACAGACAAAGCATGTTTCCCCATCATTCAGAAATTTATAGTCCACAGTTAAGTCCTTTCAAAGAACTTTGAGGCAACCGGAGCACCAGAGTCACAACCGTGGACTGATGTATAAAGTATTTTCCACCAGCAGGCACTATGATTTATCAGCCTTATCAGATCCCTCTGACTCGCAGGAAGCAGCATCCTGCCCAGTCTTCCATAGAATTGCACATTTATCTGGCTGCAACACTGGCCTGGAACTGAATTATTGTAAATCTTCTTAAGATCTGACTGCGATGATCTCACCTTAACATAAAAGCCAGCAGCTGACGTATGCCAGTACGGCAGTAAAACTAATGCCAACACTGAAGTGGATAATGTCACACGGGACAACACTGTTCCATGAAACTTGCACATACTTGATCTGTATGTCCCTTTCACAAACAGGAAGACCCTTCATGCTATTTTAGCAGCTTTCACGATTTGCTGTACACTTGCACTGTGTTTCAATCATTTTCTTCTCTGCATTACTCCTTTATTTTTTATTCATTCTTCTGGGGATTCGGGATTCACTGGCAAGGCCACCATTTATTGACTGTCTGTAATTGTCCTTCAGAAGGTTATGATGAGCCATCTTCTTCAAGTGTATGATGTGTCTGGTCAACATATTCCCATTGTGTTGCTGGGCACGTTATTCCAGGATATAAGCAGCGGGATGATGAAAAAAGTGGCAATATATTTCCTTCCTAGAGTAACCTCCAAATTGAATGGACCCATGAAGCGTTATTGTTTTCTGCTGTTCTCCTTTGCAGCACAGTTCCCATGTAATGAAGTCTTAAGGGCCTGTTCCACTTAGGCGATTTTTTTCAGCGACTGCTGGCGACTGTCATAGTCGTAGCAGGTCGCCGAAAAAACGCCGACTGGAGCTCCCTACGACAATGTCTACGACAAGCTACAACAACCTACCACCTTGTCGATGTCAAGCCACGGCAAGCTACCGACAACCGGCGACCCATTAGAACGTCCACCTATGACCACACCTACGGCAACCTATGTCCACTCGCGACAAGCTACGACAAGGTAAGACAATTCAGTCGCCGCTTGACATAGGTTGATGTAGGTAGTCGCCAAAGGGATTCACCAAATTCAGCACTGGCGACAGCCTACGTCACCTGGTGACTACCTACGTCATCATGGCGACAACCTACGACAGCACCTATGTCAGGAGAGGTCAAGCTACGCTCATTGGCGTCAAGCCAACTGCTGCCGACTGTCGCCGGCAATTTTTGAACATTTCAAAATCCAGCGGTGACCACAAAGACACTACAACTCTTTGGGCGACTGAGCAGACTACTCACAACCATACAGGCGACACCGCGGCGACCATATGGCGACAGCCTAGTCGCCCGTAGTCACCTAACAAATTGCCTAAGTGGGACAGGTCCATTATTGTTTTCCGTTGTTCTGCTTTGCTCCATAGTTCCCCTGTAATGAAGTCTTAAGGGCCTGTCCCACTTGGGCTTCATTTGCGCGCGCGACCGCTCGTCACTGCCTACTTCACCACGCACCATGTGCGCGTAATGTGCACCATGCGCGCATCATGTGCGCGTAAATGATGCCGCGTTAATGACGCGCAAATGACGCGCAAGTGGGACAGGCCCTTTAAGGTTTTATTGATGGCTGAGGTAATGTGTTAGGAAAGTGCTGCCAGATTAGACCATTGAATAACTGCAGTGAATTTGTTACATGGTATTCCCTGCAACCACTGCAGGCTGATGAAAGCTGGAATGAATGTTTCGGGAAGTGGGTGGCATGCCGATTAAACAAGCTGCTTTGTCTTGAACTGGATTGATCTACTTGCATCAGCACACAATAACTCCATCCACGTAGGTGAAGAGTACTCCATCAAGCTTCTAACGTATGTCTCTCAGACAGTGGAAAGGTTTGAGGAGTGTCACAACGTCAGATATTTGCAACATGAGGCCTGACCTCTGACCTGGTCTTGTAACCACAATATTTATGTGGATAGCTCAGTTGGCGATTTAGTCGAAGGATGTTGATCCTGGCGGGTTGGGCAATAGTAGTCTTACTGAATGTTAAGGGTGGTATTCAGACACTTCTTTTATTGGTAATAGTCATCGCTTGGTACTTACGCGGCAAGAATCTTACTTCCCAATTATCAGACCATGATTGAACATTATATAGATTCTTGCAACATTAACTGTTTCATTTACTGAGGAACTAAATTAAAATAGGTGTTACGACACGGGAAAAGCTGGTAGACAGTGAAGGTGGTTATCAAGAATTACAGTAGAATCTTAATCAGCTAGTCCTGTGGGCCCAGCTATGGCAAATGGAGTTTAATTCAGATAAGCGTGAGGTAGTGTATTTTGGAAGGTCAAACCAGGGTATGGCCATCACAGTGAACTGTAGGACCCTAATGAGTGGGATATAGTACAAGCACCTAGTTCTCGGAAGGTGGTGTTGTAGGTCGATATGATGGTGAAGATGGCTTTTGGCACAGTGGCCTTCATCAGTCAGGGAAAGACGTTGTACGAGACGTTGGTGAGGCTGCACTTGAGTATTGTGCTCAGGTTTGGCCACCCTGTGACAGAAAAGATGCTCTTAAGCTGAAAAGATTTGCGAGGATGTTGCCTGGACTTGAGGGCCTGAGTACAAGGTTGAGGGATGATCTTATCGAGTTGTATAAAATTATTGGAAGAATAGATAGGGTGAATGCTAGAGTCTTTTTCCCACTGTAGGGGGATCAAGAACCAGAGGGTTTTGGTCTAATGTGAGAGGGGTATTTTTTAGTAGGAGCCTGAGGGGCAAGATTTTCATTCACATGGTGATGGGTATATTGAACGAGCTGCCAGAGGAAGTAATTGAGGCAGGTACGATAACAATATTTGAAATACATTTTGACAGGTACATGGATATATACGGCTTGGAGGGATATGGACTAAGCGCAGGCAATGGGACCAAAATCCATTATGAAGAGGTGCATTAAAATGAGGGTTTGCAGCATATCAAAACCAATAGTAACAAAAAAAAAATCCTGGCTCTGGTACTAAAGACATGCCCCCAAGTTAAGCTGTTGCATTACAATTACAACACTGGCATCTAGTTGACAATGTGAAAACCCCCCCGATACATCCAGTTTATGAAAAGTAGGCCTCATAAACCCTGGCTAATTACCACTCAGCCAGCCTGTAAACAAAGTCATGGGTTGTGGCATCAATCACGCTCTCAAGCGGCATTTTCCATCAAAATAGAATTTTGCCAGGACAACTCGGCTCCAATTGACATCAGTTTCCATCTGGGCAAGGCTCGAAGAACTGAATTGGGAAGTGACGTGAGGATGCCTGCCCATGATGTTATGTTTAATCAATTGTGAGATTAAATGAGAACTTACCAGTTCGAAGTTTGATCATTATTTTATGAGGAGTAACGATGAGGGATTACGTGAAGAAGCCCCGCCTGGCGCTAGAACGGCATACTTCAAAGCAGCGGCATGAAAAACACAGAACATAATAGCCGGAGTAAGATAGTAAGGCTCATCATAGATTTAGAACTACCAGATGATCATTTATTTTATGAGGGTGGGGAGTGGAGGGCACGTAATCCCTCATCGTTACTCCTCATAAAATAACGATCAATCTTCGAACTGGTAAGTTCTCGTTTAATCTTACTATTTTACTTCGGAGTCACGTGAGTGACTACGTGAAGATTTTGAAGCTTCTGTGTTTTTCATGTCGTAGAGTCATTCCATACGACAGTCCGGCTAGGTCAACACATACATGAGTAAAAAACCTTTTACCAGACCAGTTTTAGTTCTTTTCATAAATCTTTTAATGAAAAAAGAACATATAATAACCCCCTTTTTTACATCTGGGGAAACCATTACAAAGTGATAAAAGATAAAAGTGATAACATAATCGATAATATCAATCGATAGTGAAACAAAGCAGGTGATTATAGTGAACCCAACACCGCGTGTCCAAAGCCTGTCATTGTGTGAACAGGTTTATTGTAGAACTTTGAAAAAGTTTCTTCTTTACACCACCCTGCGGTTTCTAAAATGTGTTCGAGTGGTACGTCCTGTAACTTCGCCGCGGACGTAGCTGCTGCCCTGGTGGAGTGAGATTTGAACACATCAGTGTCTACTCCTGCTAAAAGTAACATCTGTTTTAACCACCTTGAAATTGTTTGTACTGAAGCTTTTGTGTGTGGTTTCTTATGCGTAATCATTAATGTTTTATCGTCACCTCGAAGCGTTTTGGTAACTTTTATATATTGATTCAAATGTTTAACTACACACAACGTTGGATCAATAGGGTAAGCTTGAAACATTACCTTTGCTCCAGTTCTCCCTGGTCTGCTTTGTTTGATCAGATCATAAACATAAAACACAATGTTATCTGCAGCCACATGCATACAGTCTAAACGTAGCATTTGTAATGTTTGCACCCTTTGTGCTGAAACCAATGCCATTAACATTACTAATTTAAATGGTAAACTTTCCAATGATAAAAACTTCGATTGGAGTCCATTGCCTAAGTAAGTACAATGCTGACATCCCAAATTTCTGTATATATCTTGGTTTGGGTGGATTTTTGTTTCCTTTCATATATTCCTTTCATAAATCTGGATATTAATGGATGTGATCCAATTGATTTCTGGTCAGAAATTTGTCCTAAATAAAATGATAAAGCACTACATGCACTATTAATGGCACTATAACTTAAGTGCTGCTCAAAATGCAACTCGGCAAGGAACTCCAATATGTTTGCAATGTTCACAGTATGATAAGATATATTTGATTGTCTACAAAAATTTTCCCATTTCTTTATATGTGTCATATATTGTCTCTTAGTGCTATCTCGCCATGATGCGACTATAACATCCATAGTTCTATCCGACAATCCAAGCTCTTGTAGTGGTCTGGTCAAAACCTGCAGATTAACAAATTCATATAAGCATGTAATGGATGAATTTCTTTGGTTACCAGTTTTATTAACAAATCACTGCTGCTAGGAATTGACATACATGGTTCTTTAATCATGTTTAACATCAATGGGAACCATGGTTGTGTCGGCCAATTTGGAATCACCAATAATCCTGTGGCAGAATCTTCACAGAATCTTGAAGTTGGTGAGATACCATATAATTAATACTGGCAGCTAGGTTTTCTTCCATAGCCTCACCACTTTCTTCAGGTATAGCAAAATTCTTTTGCCATATCAGGCACATATGGCCTCTTCTTTTTTATTTGTGGTGTGCACTCATAATCCACATCACCACTTGCAGGGTCTGACTTTTGCAGCCCTGATACACCTGGAATTATATCCAATGAGACTTCCTCCACCCTTGATCCTGGGTCTGGAGTTTCAAATTCCCAATTTGGCACATAGCCATATTCTGGATATTCAAATCCCTCAGGGCCATTTTGGGAAATTTCTGGGTACTGTGACCCTTGTCTCATAATATTTTGGAGCACTCTCTCCATATGTTCCATTTTAAGCCATATAGCTTTATTATCCGGAGGACTTTCATTATCAGAGTCATCATCAGAAACCACAGGCCTCACGGATTTCTTTTTACTTTTTCTAGGAACATTTTCCTCCGTGGTTTGCATTTCTGGAGAAATTATAGTCTCACTAACGGGTGAATCAGCGGCCACCGGTATCGGAACCGGATCCGCACTAATCTCTTGTCCCGACTCTTTAGCTTCTCCCGGGACGATCTTTTTACCCGCGAAATTTTCCTTTGAGACTTCTCCATTTTTCATTTTTATTATCTGGCTAAATCAGTACGCCAGCGTGACTCTGATTTTGAATTTTACTTTCACTTTTGCTGGTTCTACCAGCGTAACGTCTTTTTTAGAACGTCCCCTATTTTCCTTGCACTTACCTGCAGGTCCGTTCCGGCCGCTGCGAGGAGCTGCGCTCTGCAGCTCTTGCTTCTGCCGTCAGCGTCGACGTAATGCCATTCTAGCGCCAGGCGGGCCTTCTTCGTAGTCACTCATGTGACTCCGAAGTAAAATCAATTGTGACATTTAGAGGCCATGCTTAAAATATAGTCAATTGGCTTCCCATTGATAATTGTCGTACAAGCTTAAATTGTGCACTTGTTCGACATGGATGAGTTAGGCCAAAGGGCGAGTGTGCATTTAGTATGAATCTATGACTCTATAACTGAAAATGGAATTCAATTCAATTCAATTCAATTCAACTTTAATGTCATTGCACAGATACAAGTATGGGTACAACGAAATGCAGTTTAGTGACAGTACAAAGTGATAGCAATATATAGGTAAATACAGATGAATAAATACAGATGTGGAAATCTATCGGCGGGACTCTGAATGGAATTAAGCATTGTGCAATCATTAGCAAACATGTCCACGTGTGACCTTCCATGAATGCAATGGAAGATGGTTGGACCTAGTATCTGGTACTATGGCATTTCTGCATTGATGTCCTCATGCTGGGATGACCTACCAACATGCTCAAAAATCTTTTTTTGTGTAATGTATGACAATCATCAATAGCATGGTGACCCTTACCTGCACTCCAGCTTCCCGCGGGCCGCACGCAATGACTCCATCGATCCTCACCTCTCTCCCATTCGTCAGCAGGCCGAAGACATCAACTCACCTGGATTCCAGGCCCAGTTCCTGACTGAGATCCTGAAGAAGGGTCTCGACCTGAAACGTCACCTATCCATCTTCTCCAGAGATTCTGCCTGACCCGCTGAGTTACTCTGGCACTTATGTCCTTTTGTGTACTGGCCAGCTGCTGCATTTGTTTGTTTCATATTACCTTACTTGGTTATAGCAGACAGTTGGCAATAATGGACCCACTCCCCTCCCTCCCTCACCCCCATGGTCCACATGATGACGGTTTACTGTGTTCAGTGCTCTTTGACATTTTGTTTCATTAGATGGCTTGAAACTGGTTCAGCGATGGTGGAGATCACTGGAGACAGATAGGTTGGACCGTGCATTCCTCAGTTTTCACTGAACATGGCTGTAAATCTCCTGCATGTGGTTGAAAGATAACATCAAAAACAGGAATCTGGTTAGTATATCACACAGAGATATCTCTGAAGATCAAGAGTCAGTTCATTGATATGTTTGGTTCAGAGTGATTAGGAATTTAAACTGTTTAAACATTTGGAAGGGTGGGTCTCTTTTCTCATTTTACTTTAGTTTAGAGACACAGCGTGGGGAACAGGCCATGGAATCCACGCTGACCAGTGATCACTCATGCACTGTTTCTATCCAATACACTAGGGACAATTTACAGAAGCCAATTAATCTACAATCATGCACGTCTTTGGAATGTGGGATGAAATCTGAGCACCCAGAAAAATGCCTCGCGGTCACAGGGAGAACATACAAACTCTGTACAGACAGCATCCATAGTCAGGATCTAACCTGGGTATCTGGCGCAGTAAGGCAGCAACTCTACTGCTGCTCCACCGTGCCGCCCACTTTAAGCTAAGATCAAATTACCTGCATATGCTGGTATTCAGAAAATGGCCTGTCCCACTTATTCACGAAATTCTCCCGAGTTATTCACAAATTCTCCCGAGGTTTCCCCTTGATTCAAACTCGCAGAATGTTCGTAACGAGTCCGTAGGAGGCCATAGGAGTCCGTGGATGTATTGTAGCGGTTCGTTACGCCAGCCGTAGGTATTCGGGGCTATTTTTTTATTCGTGGGCATTTTTCATCATGCTGGAAAAAACGTCCCGACTTACCTGATGCCCCGAGTACCTATGGCTGGCATAACGAGCTGCTACGATATATCCTCGGCCTCCTACGACCTCGTTACGAACTTTCTGCGAGTTTGAATCAAGGGGAAAACTCGGGAGAATTCGTGAATAATCCGGGGAAGTGGGACAGACCCTAAATGAAAACAAAAAATATTGGAAGATAATCAATGTGCTGGTAACTGCCATGTTTCACAAACACTGCCTTTGTTTGTAATCATAATCATACTCATCATCATCATCATAATCATACTTTATTAGCCAAGTATGTTTTGCAACATACGAGGAATTTGGCTCTCCATGAACCTCCAGCACATTCTCTCCTATTGTAAACCAGTTTGCATCTCTCTCCCAATTCTAATCAAGGGTCACAGATCCGAAACATTAACTATTTCTCTTTCTGTAGACGCTGGCCCACCTGCTAAGTTTTTTCTCAAGCATTTCTGGTTGCATTTGTGGAAACGCTTTGAATAAAATTTAGGTGACTAGCTTTCTGAGCATGTTAATTTATAAAATTAATTTTAGAAACCTATATTGGAATGAGTTATAAGATTCTAGCATTCTGACAGAAAGTACAAGTTTTTACACAATGTTTGGAGACAAAATTAATATTCAGAAGTTGAGAGCATGTGATGGAATGTTTCTGGTTGATATTAATTGATAATAATGGAGAAACATGTACAGAATATCCAAACCCTTGGTTCCTCTGCTCTTTATCCAGTACAAGTGCAACAGGAGGCCCATGAGGTAGAATTGTACTTGGATATGCTGTGTTCTATCATCTTGCAGGAACTTCTGCAGAACTTGCAAAAAACAGTGTCTGCTCACTTCAATGTCAATAATTGGTGTGTGATACAGCATCGGGGCCTCCAGATGTGTAGTTCTTAGGAAAGGACTGCAGATGCTGGTTTAAATCAAAGGTAGACACGTACTGGTGGAGTAACTCAGCGGGACAGGCAGCATCTCTGGAGAGAAGGAATGTGTGACGTTTTGGGTCGAGACCCTTCTTCAGTCAGTCACCAGCATTTAGTGTCTACCGTGCAGTTCCTATATTCCTGACCAAGTCAAGCGCATCAGTGCATCAAGTGAAATTGGGCGTACTTGCACATGACCTGAACAAGTGAAGATTTAGTTACTCTGGTTCCCTGTGTAGCCCTACCATTTGGTCAGCATCAGTGATCATGATCAGGCAGGCCCTGACATTATTATAGGTAACCAGTCCTGAGCCTGGGACTGTGGGCTGAGAATGACTTCAGTCAGTATTGCAAACTCAATTTCCCACACATAAGCTCCTCTCTTCTGCTTGATCAGTGGTCCTGATCTTGAACTCAATTGTTTGCAGCCTTAATCAGACTTCAGACAATAATTTGGAGCTCACATTGATGCGTCTTCTTTCGTGTCCTAACGCTATATAGTGGCTCGCTACTGCTGTACACATCGTTGCGCTTTTGGAGTGTTAAGCGCGAGGTCTGCAGTAGCGCATGGATTATCCAGCAATGGGCATTGCAGTAGGTGTTGCATGCTATCAGTAAGGTTGCCTCTTTGCACCAATATACATGCCAGTCTGATTGCTCTGCCCCAGTCTCAGCTCACTTGGTGTCAAACCTTCATCCATACCTTTGTTAATGTTACTATTCTAATGCATTTCATCTTTCTCATCTCTGTAAACCTCAGGTCTCCAAAATGTTGCTCCTAACTCGTATCGAGTGCCTTTCACACAGGGCCCACACCTTCTGCATGTTTTCAATTATATAATACCTCAAATTTTTAAATGTTCACGTTTTTTTTCAAATATTTTCATAGTCTTGCCACATCTCTGCGATCTCCTGTTGCACCTTAACCATTTGAGATACCATATTCTACCAATGTTGTTCTTATGCTGAATTTATGAATTCAGGTGTCAAAGCTGTAAACTGGATTTTGCTCATTTAATCTCTACTCTTCCCTTCCTTAATACATACTTTATAATGTAGCGGGTATACAAAATGCTGGAGAAACTCCTTTAACTATAAACCTTTATAACGTAGCCTTTGCTTTTACGTTCATTTTAGGATCTGACGAGTGCCAGCACTGCCAGAATTTATTGGACATCTTTAACTGCCCTGGAAGAGAAGGTGGTGAGCTGTTTTCTCAATTGAGAGATAGATACATAGACAATAGGTGAAGGAGTAGGCCATTCGGCAATTTGAGCCTGCACCGCCATTCATAGAAATATAGCAAATAGGTGCAGGAGGAGGCCATTCGGCCCTTTGAGCCTACACCGCCATTCAATGTGATCATGGATGATCATCCACAATCAGTACCCCACTCCTGCCTTCTCCCCATATCCCTTGATTCCGCAAGCCCTAAGAGCTCTATCTAACTCTTTTGCATGCAACCAGTGAATTGGCCTCCACAGCCTTCTAAGGCAGAGAATTCCACAAATTCACAACTCTTTGGGTGAAAAAGTGTTTCCTCATCTCAGTTCTAAATGGCTTACCCCTTATTTTTAAACTGTGGCCCCTGTTTCTGGACTCCCCCAACATCGGGAACATGTTTCCTGAATCTAGCGTGTTGAATCCCTTAATAATTTTATATGTTTCTATAAGATCCCCTCTCATCCTTCTAAATTTCAGTGAATACAAGACCAGTTGCTCCATTCTTTCATCATATAACAGTCCCGCCACCCTGGGAATTAAACTTGTGAACCTACGCAGCACTCCCTCAATAGCAAGAATGTTCTTCCTCACGTTAGGAGACCAAAACTGCACACAATACTCCAGGTGTGGTCTCACTAGGGCCCTGTACAACTGCAGATGGACCTCTTTGCTCCTATACTCAACTCCTCTCGTCATGAAGGCCTCCTCACTGCCTGCTGTACTTGCATGCTTACTTTCAGTGACTGATGTACAAGAACACCCAGGTCTCGCTGGACTTCACCTTTTGCTAATCTGAAACGATTGAAATAATAATCTGACTTCTTGTTCTTGCCACCAAAATGGACACCCTCACATTTATCACATTGGGTGCAGTCCTTCTTCTGAAGCCACTCCCACATAGACAATAGGTGCAGGAGTAGGCCATTTCAAGGAGTGGGGAGTTTCAGCATATAGACACAGCAGCTTTGAAGGTTCAGTGGTAAACTTCCAAGTCAGCATTGTGCGTGACTTGGTACAGAACCTGCAGGTGTTGGTGTTCTTTTCTTCATCAAGAACTTAGATAATTTGCCCAAATATTCTGTGGCTTTGTGGTATTTCTTTTGTCATTAGAACTGTGCAGCATAGGAACATGCTGATTGGCTCACCATGTTCGTGCCAAAATTACATTAATTACAGGTTACATTCCTCTGAAATGTCTGAGGAAGGGTCTCGACCTGAAACGTCACCTACTACTTTTCTCCAGAGATGCCGTCTGACTCGCTGAGTTAAGGGCCTGTCCCACTTGAAAGACCTAATCCACGAGTTTAGTAGACCCTAGACGAGTTGAAAAAAATGTCAAGGTTGTGTTGACTCGATGAAGTAAAAGACTTCCTACGACCTCCTATGACTATATCTACGCCCTCCTATGACTATATCTACGACCTCCTACGACTATGTCTACGACCTCCTACGACTACGTCTACGACCTCCTACAACTATGTCTACGACCTACTACGACTGTCTACGACCTCCTACGACCCCCCTCGACTCAGTCTTCCACACCTAAGACCAACTACGACTAGCTACGAGTGGAAAATGATCACATGATAAAACTTTGTCATGTTTGCATTTTTTTTTTTCGGGCCAGTTACCGACCTACGACTTTGCATATCTTTTGCATATCTTTCACTCATTGTTCCTTATCTCTCCACATCACCGTCTATATCTCTCGTTTCCCTGATCCCTGACCAGTCTGAAGAAGGGTCTCGACCCGAAACGTCGCCTATCTCCTTCGCTCCTTAGATGCTGCTGCACCCGCTGAGTTTCTCCAGCCTTTTGTGTACCACCGACCTACGACTACCTATGACTACCTACGACTATCATCACGACCTACCTACGAGTAAAAAGTATCAATTTTTTCCATGCCGACCTTTTTTCTGCTCGTGGACATTTTTTATCAGGCAGGAAAGAACGCCGCAACCTACTTGAGGCCACGAGTACGCGGAGACCAGTCACGAGCAAGAGGAAGAGTTGCGAAGACCTCCTATGACCTCGTGGTGACCACGCCACGACTATGAGTCAAGGGCAAACTCGGCAGAGGTCGCCAATTAGGTTGTGAAAGTGGGACAGAGGCTTTACTCCAGCTTTTGTGTTTAACCCAGCATATGCAGTTCCTTCCTACATCTCTGAAATACATTGCTGCTAAAGGCATTTAGTACATTAGAGTGGCTGTCGAGCAGTCCCTGGACGTATCCTTGTATTTGTTTTTACAAATGGTCTTTTATTGCCTTATGACTATTGTAGACTTGTTTCTTTCACGGCAGCGTTATAAATTGAACACTCTCTTTTATGTTGAAAGAAATGAACAGGGCAAGACTTAATAACAGCAGAAAGAGATATGAATCCCAACCAACAAAAGTTAATGACAACAATAAATAATAGATCTTATGAAGACACAAAGTAGTAAAATAGAGGAAAAAAACAAAAATAAAAACAAATAAATATAACTTTGATCCTGGCTGTAATGACAAATTTAAAGTATAACAAAACAGAAATAAATAAATTCACAAATCATATTTTACAACCTGCATTTTTTAACATAAAATTGTACTGCATCATATTCCATTCAACTGTTCAATTGGATTTAAGATAAAACGATCAATACAGTCAAAATAACTGTATTCGTAAACAAACTGGAAAATGGGAGTAAATAGAATTAGTTCAAGTAAGTAAGTAAGTAAGTTTATTGGCCAAGTATTCACATACAAGGAATTTGCCTTGGTGCTCCGCCCGCAAGTAACAACATGACATACGAATGACTCAGAAAACACTAAACATTAATAATAATAAAACATTAATGATAAAACACCATTGATCAAGCATGTGAACCAACAAAATACCAGATCAAAGGGAGGCTACAGATTTTTGGCTGTTGAGTACTGGTGCATAAAAACTGTTTTTATGTCTGGCTGTGGCAGCTTTGACAGTGCGGAGTCGCCTTCCAGAGGGAAGTGTTTGTGGCCAGGGTGAGAGGGGTCAGAGATGCCCGCTCGCTTCCTGGCCCTTGCAGTGTACAGTTCATCAATGGAGGGAAGGTTGCAGCCAGTAACCTTCTCTGCTGATCGGACGATTCGCTGCAGCCTCCAGGTGTCGTGCTTGGTGGCTGAGCCAAACCAGACCATGATGGAGAAGTTTAGTTTAAAGATACAGCATGGAAACCGACCCTTCATCCCACTGAGTCCCCGCCGACCAACGATCACCAACACATTAGATCTATCCTGCAGACTAAGGACAAGTTACAGATGCCAATCAAAGCTACAAACCTGCACACCTTTGGAATGTGGAAGGAAACCGGATTACCTGGAGAAAACCCATGCGGTCACAGGTCTAAACCAAAATTATACATAGAGTCATAGAGTGCAGTGTGGAAACAGGCCCTCGCCCAACTTGCCCACACCGGCCAACAACGTCCCAGCTACACTAGTCCCACTTGCCTGCGCTTGGTCTGCAGCCCTCCAAATCTGTCCTATCCATGTTTCTTATCCATGGGTTTGTATACTCTGGAATTTAGAAGGATGAGAGGGGATCTTATTGAAACATATAAGATTATTAAGGGGTTGGACACGCTGGAGGCAGAAAACATGTTCCCGATGCTGGGGAATCCAGAACCAGGGGCCATAGTTTAAGAATAAGTGGCAAGCCATTTGCAACGGAGATAAGGAAACACTTTTTCACACAGGGAGTTGTGAGTCTGTGGAATTCTCTGCCTCAGAGTGCGGTGGAGGCTGGTTCTCTGGATACTTTCAATAGAGAGCTAGAAAGGCTCTTAAAGATAGCGGAGTCAGGGGATATGGGGAGAAGGCAGGAACGGGGTACTAATTGGGGATGATCAGCCATGATCACATTGAATGGCGGTGCTGGCTCGAAGGGCCGAATGGCCTACTCCTGCAGCTATTGTCTATTGTCTATTGCCTATGTTAACTGTTTCTTAAACGATGGGATAGTCCCAGCCTCAACTACCTCTTCTTGCGGCTTGTTCCATACACCTACCACCCTTTGTGTGAAAAAGTTACCCCTCGGATTCCTATTAAATCTTTTCTCCTTCACCTTGAACCTATGTCCTCTGCTCCTCGATTTTCCTACTCTGGGCAAGAGACTCTGTGCATCTACCCGATCTATCCCTCTCATGATTTTGTACACCTCTATAAGATCACCCCTCATCCTCCTGCGCTCCATGGAATAGTCCCACCCTACTCAATATCTCCCTATAGCTCATGGCGTCTAGTCCTGTCAATATTCTCGTAAATGTTCTCTGTACCCTTTCAAGCTTGACCATATCTTTCCCATAACACGGTGCCTAGAACTGAACACAATATTCTCAATTCGATCTCACCAGCGTCTCATACAGCTTCTATACTCATCTGCTCATGATGTCTGAATAGTTTGAGGTTAAAATTTGCACAGTTGTCTGTCCAACGTCAAGCCTACTGAAATATCTACAGCAAAGTATCTGAGGCACTCAGTAATCATAGTCACGTGGCCTGGTGACATGACCAGCTCTCATGTGCATTGAAAATGCTGCCTCGTTCCTTTTTGAGTTGATGGCTATGGAGAACCCTTGATGCTGTTTTTAAGCTGTGTTCTTCTTTGAGGTGGGTGTAGCCTTATTGTATCTCCTCGAACCATAAAACATAAATGTCATAGGAACCTTAATGTTAATCCTTTGGAATGAAGCAGGAAATTGGAAAGATAACAAATATTTAAAAAATGCTAAATTATCGGCAGGCCTCCACGATGTTAAGTCAGCGTCGCGCCTGCGGCTAGAAGCTCTGCAAACCACAGCTCCACGGTGTTAATCAGCAGGCCCAACACTCTGGAGCTCCAACACTGGCCATCCCCGGCAAGGCATCGTCCCGCTCGGCGATGGTAATTCAGTGCTGCGCCGCTGCTGAAGCTCTGGCCGGTGTCTGGCAGGAAAGGCCGCGCCAATCCAGTTGGTAGGCCGCGAGGGGGGGGTGACGATGGGACACAGAGAAAAGACACATCTCCGTCCAGGTAAGTGACTGAAAAACAGTTTCCCCCTATTTCCACCCCCCTCTCCCATCACCCCCCACATAAGACATCATAAGAAACATTTAAAACATACAATTAGACACACTAAAAATAACAAAAAGGGTGAAAGGACTAACAGCTGCTGGCAAGGCAGCCATTGCTGGCGCCACCCGGTGTCAAACCTCTTGTCTTTATTTCATTACTTGTTCCAAATATCTATATTTTATTGGGTGGTATTTTGGGCAAATGAATACATAGGCAATGTAATTATCTACCCACTTCACTCTCATCACCATTCACTACCTTCACCAAAACTAAACTAGAGACACCGCAACTGCTTGTCCACGGGCCTGGACAATCTAGCTCAACATTTCATGTTCATCAGACTGTGAAAAATCGGAGATATATTTTAAGATGGAGCGACATGATGAGAGGGAGTTGGGGCGGGGCGATGAGAGAGTTGAAGGGGGGACCTGTGACCTGGATGAAATTCAGGAATAAGGGAGCTTGAGATTCTGATTGGGGGTACACAAAAGACTGGAGAAACTCAGCGGGTGCAGCAGCATCTAAGGAGCGAAGGAGATAGGCGACGTTTCGGGTCGAGACCCTTCTTCAGACGATTGAGATTCTGATTCTTCCCTTTGTATCTTGTCTAGTTTAATCTTTTGTTCCTATAGCCATCTCATTACTCTTCTTTCATAGAAACATAGAAAATAGGTGCAGGAGGAGGCCATTCGGCCCTTCGAGCCAGCACCGCCATTCATTGTGATCATGGCTGATCGTCCCATATCGATAACCCGTGCCTGCCTTCTCCCCATATCCCTTGATTCCACTAGCCCCTAGAGATCTATCTAACTCTCTCTTAAATCCATCCAATGATTTGGCCTCCACTGCCCTCTGTGGCAGGGAATTCTATAAATTCACAACTCTCTGGGTGAAAAAGTTTTTGCTCACCTCAGTCTTAAATGGCCTCACCTTTATTCTAAGACTGTGGCCCCTGGTTCTGGACTCACCCAACATTGGGAACATTTTTCCTGCATCTAGCTTGTCCACTCCTTTTATAATTGTATATGTTTCTATAAGATATCCCCTCATCATTCTAAACTCCAGTGAATACAAGCCTAGTCTTTTCAATCTTTCCTCATATGAATGTCCCGCCATCCCAGGGATCAATCTTGTGAACCTACGCTGCACTGCCTCAATCACAAGGATGTCCTTCCTCAAATTACGAGACCAAAACTGTACGCAATACTCCAGATGTGGTCTCACCAGAGCCCTATACAACTGCAGAAGAACCTCTCTACTCCTATACTGAAATCTTCTTGTTATGAAGGCACTTTGGTTCACTTTGCATGATCACCCATTTATCATTTACTCTCCTACGATCAACTCTATTACTGACCCTATATGTTCCTCTTTCCTCGAAGTTAAAGCTGTTCATATTGAACTTTTTCCAGTTCTGACAAAGGATTATTTTCCAGAACATTGTTTTTCTCTCTACAGATGCTACATGACCTATTGATTATTTGCAGCATTTTGTAATTTTATTTTTTTAATTGGTCACCAGTTATCTGCTCAAATTCCCCATTGGATTGCAACCTTGTCGTGTTCGGGGAGCTTGTGTGTCTCAGTGACCCCTAGAGCTATGCCAGCGGGAGATTCGTCTCCTGTTAGGGTCTCCCATGTTGGACAGGTCGAAGGGTAGAGGCGAGACGAAGAGCGATCCACTGGTCCTCCAGGTTGGAGGTTGAGCAAAGGGCTAACAACCCTGTCTCGTAAAACAAATACGTTACGGAAACAGCAACTGAAGGAATCCACACTACTAGGCATGATGGACTTCCAGGGCTATCGACAGATGCTAGGATGGATGTCAATGGAGAGCCAGACAGCATCCCAATAATAGCCCTGCACTGGACACCGGAAGGGAAAAGGAAAAGAGGGAGGCCAAAAACCACCTGTCGTCGAACTGTAGAGGAGGAAATGAAAACAATGGACCTGACCTGAGGTAGTGTCCAGAAGCTAGCCCAGAACAAACAGGAGTGGAGGACATTCGTTGCTGCCCTACATGCCAGGAGGCATAATAGGCAGTAAGTAAGTAAGTAATTGTGTGCCCAAAGCAAGGGGATTAAGAATTGATGTTGATACAACATTATTCTTGTAACATTGACAGAATTGTTCCTTCGGGTGAAAGAAAATTCTTATCTATTTTTGGTGGTTTTAAATTGGGGCTTAACTAAATACATTACCTATTATATAATGACTGTTCATTTTTAATAGTTAATTTGACAATCATTTTTTGTTTCAAAAGAATTGTGTGCTCAAAAATGTTCATCGTATTTTTTTTTTTACAGTACTTTAGACAAACAGATTCTTGGTCATAGCTAAGTGGACAAACAAGTTTTGGTATAAATGTTGGGAGTTGGTGTGAGAGTTTACAGAAAATACAACCTGTTGTACCAGCCATTCAATATTATTTTTATTAAGACACCATTATTGTTTCCTGTAAACCATAATTCCATTATGTATCACCAAAACAAAATATCTGGTGTATTTACTTCAAGTCACCACTTTTTGTTTAGCAGATGGCTATAGTATGATATACTGTACATTGTGAAGTCTTTAATGCATTCTGTGTGCTCTTTCAATTATTGCAGATTCTGTCCAAAGAGCTATTTGAACTAAATGAATATAAGTAACAAAGCAAACTTCTTCTGGGGTGTTTGTAACATGGGAAGACTAGCTGTCTGATCTTGTTTATAATTATATTTCAGAGGTTTTTTGCATCTTAAATTTATTTATCTGTCCTTTCAGCTAACTCAGAAATAAGGACAATATAAATGCATTAAAAAAATCAACACAACATTGTCAACAGGTGAAATTGCAGTTTTCTGAGTGCTTTCTGTGGTACATTTGGTAATTATATACTTTAAGTCAAGTCAAAGTCAAACAAACTTTATTGTCATTTAGAAATACATCGATATATGCAATTCCAAACAAAATTCCGTTGCATTTGGCTCCCCGTGCAACACGATAATTAACAGAAGGATAAAATGGAGAAAAAAGGATAAAAGGATAAATAGACAATGGTGGCAGCCCATTACATGACATTCAGGAGTCTGATGGCTCGTGGGAAGAAGCTGTTGCAGAACCTTGACCACTTTTTGTAGTCTTTTCCTCTCCAGGGCGTTCAAGTTGCCGAATCAAGCCACAATGCAACCGGTCAGCGTGCTCTCTACTGTGCACCTGTAGAAGTTAGAGAGAGTCCTCCTTGACAGACCGACTCTCCGTAATCTTCTCAGGAAGTAGAGGCGCTGGTGAGCTTTCTTGATGATTGCATTAGTGTTCTCGGACCAGGAAAGATCTTCAGAGATGTGCACGCCCAGAAAAAACCTAGACATTCCATTTTCTGTGCGACCCGAAAACAAAAGAAAAATCATTGCTAACATTTTTAGATGCATGGAAACTGACACCATTTATAAGTAGGAAAGATAATCAAATCTGACTTGGCTGATAGCAAATCAATAGAGTAGGTAAAATATATGCATGCTTGAAATTTAATAGAAAAACAGAAAATATTCAGCAAGTCATGTAGCCTCAACGAAAGTGGAAAATAATTAATGTTATAGAGCCGTAGAGTCATAGAGTGATACAGTGAGGATACAGGCCCTATGGCACAACTTGCCCACACCGGCCAACATGTCCCAGCTACACTAGTCCCACCTGCTTGGTCAATATTCCTCCAAACCTGTCCTATCCGTATACCTGTCTAACTGTTTCCTAAACGTTGGGATAGTCCCAGCCTCAACTACTTCATATGGCAGCTTGTTCCATACACCCACCACCCTTTGTGTGCAAAAGTTACCCCTCAGATTCCTATTAAATATTTTCCCCTTCACCTTTAACCTATGTCCTCTGGTTCTAGATTCCCCAATTCTGGGCAAGAGACATCTACCCAATCTATTCCTCTCATGGTTTTGTACACCTCTATAAGATCACCCCTCATCCTCCTGTGTTCCAAGGAATAGAGTTCCAGCCTACTCAACCTCTCCCTATAGCTCACACCCTCTAGTCCTGGCAACATCCTCGTAAATCTTCTCTGAAACCTTTCAAGCTTGACAATATCTTTCCCATAACACGGTGCCAGAGCTGAACACAATACTCTAAATGTGGTCTCACCAGCGTCTCATCTATATCTGATCAGGCCCTGGGGATTTGTCTACCTTCATACACGACAGTACCTTCAATACCTCTTCGACGGTAACGCTGACTGCTCTCCAGACACTTCCATTGACTGCCCCAAGTTCCTCCATCCTACTGTCTTTCACCTCGATAAATAAAGAGGAGAAATACTCATTTAGGACCTTGCCCATCTCCTGTGGCTCCACACAGAGGTTGCTGCTTTGATTCCTGAGAGGTTCCACTCTCTCTAGTTACCCTTTCCCCCCTTATGTATTTATAAGGGATTGTCCTTAATGCTACCCAGCAGAGCTCTCCTGGCCCCTTTTTGCCCTTCTGATCTCCTTTTTCAGTTTACTCCTTCATTCCCAAAACTCCTCCAGGGATGCCCTTGATCCCAGCTACCTATACCTGTCCCATGCACCCTTCTTGTTTTTTAAACATTTTAAAAATATTTTTATTGTTATTTTTGTTAGAAGTAAATACAGTAATGTGGTACCTAAGTACCTGATGCATACAGACATATTACAGCTCTTGTACAACTTATTTTTAATTTAATAATAAAAGAACAATGATAAAAAGAAGAAAATAGAGAGTGTCGCAGGCAATGGTGATGGTGCTAATTAGTGATATAATAAGAAGTGCTCAAAAAAGAGATAGATAGACAAAAGAGTAAAAACGAATAGTGAGAGAGACAAAAAGAAGAAAGAAGAAGCAAACGAGATTAAAAAAAAGAAAGAAGGAAAATAAATTAGGAGAGATATACCTATTTAATATCTTTCCCCACCCGTCACCCGGTTCTGAACCAGTTAATTTCTAAGGTTATGTTGCACCATATGCTTGTAAGAAATCGATAAAAGGAGACTAAATCTTTAAGAATTGGTCTACTTTGCCTAATAGGAGGAATCTCATTTCTTCAAGATGTAACGTTTCCGACATATTTGAAATCCACATTTTAAACGATGGTGTGGATGCGTTTTTCCAGTATTTAAGTATAAGTTTTTTTGCTGAGATTAAACCATAATCAAAGAGAGATTCTTGGAACGTAGTTAGCTTACGTCCCTCTTCCATTGATCCGAAGATTATCAGTTCTGTATTGGGGTTCACTTTTATGTTAAATGGTTTTGTAAAAGTTCCAAAGATTTTGTTCCAAAATTTATGAAGTTTTGACCCTTCTTGTTTTTGACCAGCGTCTCCATGTCCCTCGTCAGCCAAGCTTCCTTACATTTGCCTGCTTTGCCCTTCACCATAACGGGGACGTACACATCCTGAGCTTTCTTCAGTACACTTTTAAAAACATCCCACTTGGCCAATGTTCCTTTCCCTCAAATAATCTACTCCAGTCAACTTGAGCGAGACCTTCTC
Organism: Okamejei kenojei; assembly: GCA_035221665.1. Taxonomy (NCBI): domain Eukaryota; kingdom Metazoa; phylum Chordata; class Chondrichthyes; order Rajiformes; family Rajidae; genus Okamejei; species Okamejei kenojei. Next base: position 11,974,707 of record CM069134.1, read on the forward strand.
TCATGCCCTCAAAGTTGGCCGTACCCCAGTTGAGCATTTTAACACGTGGACCTTCTCTGACCCTATCCGTAACTATCTTAAACCTAATCGAACTGTGGTCACTGGTCCCAAAAGGCTCCTCCACAAACACTTCATTAACTTGCCTTTCCCAATTTCCCAATACTAGATCCAGCGTTGCCATCTCACGTGTGGGGGCCTCCACATACTGCTTAAGAAAACTCTCCTGAACACTTTTGAGGAATTGCACCCTATCTAAACCCTTCACGCTATGATTTTCCCAGTCTATATTGGGAAAATTAAAATCCCACACTACAATAACCTTATTTGACAGTAGACAATAGAGAATAGACAATAGACAATAGGTGCAGGAGTAGGCCATTCTGCCCTTCGAGCCAGCACCGCCATTCAATGTGATCAAGGCTGACCATCCCCAATCAGTACCCCGTTCCTGCCTTCTCCCCATATCCCCTGACTCTGCTATTTTTAAGAGCCCTATCTAGCTCTCTCTTGAAAGCATCCAGAGAACCTGCCTTCACCGCCCTCTGAGGCAGAGAATTCTACAGATTCGCCACTCTCTGTGAGAAAAAGTGTTTCCTCATCTCCGTTCTAAATTTCTTACTCCTTATTCTTAAACTGTGGCCCCTGGTTCTGGACTCCCCCAACATCGGGAACATGTTTCCTGCCTCTAGCCTGTCCAAGTCCTTAACAATCTTATATGGTTCAATGAGATCCCCTCTCATCGGTCTATCTGTCAGCTGTCTGCAATCTCCCGGCACTTTTGTTCTTCTAATTCCCGTTGACTATTCGGGGGTCTGTAGTACACCCGCAACAAGGTGATCATCCCTTTCTTGTTCCTCAGCTCCACCCATATAGCTACACTAGACGAACCTCTGACCACATTAGGTGACATTCTCCTTAACCAACACTGCAACCCCACCTTCTCTTTTTCCCTCACCCCTGTCTCTCCTGAGACTCCTGTACATTGAGCTGCCAATCCTGCCCCTCCCGTAACCAGGTTTCAGCCAAGGCTACAACGTCCCAGTCACTCGTCTCTATCCACGCCCTAAACTCATCTGCCTTACCCATCAGACCCCTTGCATTAAAATACGTGCGGTTTAAACCAGCCATCATTCCTCGCTCTCCATCTTTCACCTGCTTATTCTGTCCACTAACCTTTCCCACACCACCCTCCATACCCACTTCTCGCCTCTCACGTGCCTCTGTCCTGCACGAGATCCCACCCCCCTACCAATCTAGTTTAAACCCTCCCGTGTAGCATTAGCAAACCTGCCCGCCATGTTTCATCAGAACATATCAGCAAGACAGCAGGCATCAAACCGGGGAACTCAACCTGCATAATGCCCTTTGAATGTATGCATTCAGGCATCTTTGCCAAGATTAATTTTCTCTTTGAAAAACTAACTATGATCGAAAACATGAAAGATGTTAAATTATCTTGAAAAAGCCTATGGTAATGCTAAATTTAAGAAAACCAACGGATATAATCACAGTCAATGAAAGACAATCAAGAAATATTCATTAAAATCTTCAAAATGACAAAATGGAGGAATAAGGAACCGAACATGAAAAGACGTAAAAATGTGTTAAGTACATTGTCTGAACATGGGTGTTATTTTCACAGCAAGAGCTTCAGTCGGGATGTGGCAGGAATGTTTTGAAATTATACTGTTACGGTTACTGATAGTCCTGGCATCCTGCCAGACCATAAATTAATGTGCATAATAAACTTTCACAAGACATCTCCTCCCACGTTTCATATACAAGTTTTTCCTAACTTGTGGAACGCCAGCAATGCTACAGCCTTTAGGTAAAGGGCGAGTTAGAATGTGGACATTATTGAGGCATTGCCTTGCTTACTAAAGCAAGAAAGTCCTTGGTTGTGTCCTGTAAAACTGATTGCTTCCCTCACTGGGGAAATCCTGCAGGAATCTCAGTGTGCATTTAGAATAGCTCATGGGACAATCATTGTTATCCATCAGATCTGAGAGAGAGTCAAAAACAAAATCAGCAACTCTGCATGACCTTCAATGATTTGTCAAAGTGTTTCAATCAGTCAGTCATGAAGCCTCCTGAAGGCTGTTGGTCAGATTCATAAGCCCTCCAAAATATATTAAGGGCCTAATGTTTCATCATGATCAATTGTTTGTCATTGTAATGGCCTGGTGGCTGATCCATTATCTATCTGTCCCCAAATTATTGCACATATGATCCAAGAAGAATTTCACCTCTCACATTTCAGATCCACCTATGATTGGCACAATCTTCAAGAGGAATGTTTCGTTCAGTTTAGTATAGAGATACAGCGTGGAAACAGGCCCTTTGGCCCATCGAGTCTGCACCGACCAGCGATCCCCACACATTAACACTATCCTACACACACACTGGGGACAATTTACACGTATACCAGCCAATTAACTTACAAACCTGTAATGCTTTGGAGTGTGGGAGGAAACCGAAGATTTCAGAGAAATCCCACGCGGGTCACGGGGACAACGTACAAACTCCGTGCAGACAGCACCTGTAGTCAGGATCGAACCTGGGTCTCGAGCTCTGCAAGCGCTGTAATGCAGCAACTCTACCGCAGCGCCACCGTGCAGCCCAGTGCTTCACCCACCACTCAATAATGTCAATCATTGCTCTGGCAAACAACTGGTGTGTCATTAGTCGTGTCAATTTTTCTACTCCACTTATTCATTCATATTTATTTTAGCTTATTTAGTTTCTTATTGTCATGAGTTCCGAGGTACAGTGAAGAGCATTTGTTGCGTGCTATCCAGTCAGTGGGAAGACAAAACATGATAAGGGAATAATATGGAGTGCAAGGTAAAGCAAGCAAAGTCCAATCAAGGATAGTCTGAGGGTCACCAATTAGGTAGATAGTAGTTCAGCGCTGCTCTCTGGTTGTGGTAGGATGATTCAGTTGCCTGATAACAGCTGGGAAGAAACTGTCCCGGAATCTGGAGGTTCTAATCTATCCCTTCTGTATTTGCAACATGCTGCTCACAATAGACAATAGACAATAGACAATAGAGAACAGGTGCAGGAGTAGGCCATTCGGCCCTTCGAGCCAGCACCGCCATTCAATGTGATCATGGCTAATCATAGAAACATAGAAACATAGGAAATAAGTGCAGGAGTAGGCCATTCAGCCCTTCGAGCCTGCACCGCCATTCAATATGATCATGGCTGATCATCCAACTCAGTATCCCGTACCTGCCTCCTCTCCATACCCCCTGATCCCCATTGCCACAAGGGCCACATCTAACTCCCTCTTAAATATAGCCAATGAACTGGCCTCAACTACCTTCTGTGGCAGAGAATTCCAGAGATTCACCACTCTCTGTGAAAAATGTTTTTCTCATCTCGGTCTTAAAAGACATCCCCCTTATTCTTGGACTGTGACCCCTTGTTCTGGACTTCCCCAACATCGGGAATAATCTTCCTGCATCTAGCCTGTCCAAACCCTTAAGAATTTTGTAAGTTTCTATAAGATCCCCCCTCAATCTTCTAAATTCTAGCGAGTACAAGCCGAGTCTATCCAGCCTTTCTTCATATGAAAGTCCTGACATCCCAGGAATCAGTCTGGTGAACCTTCTCTGTACTCCCTCTATGGCAAGAATGTCCTTCCTCAGATTAGGAGACCAAAACTGTACGCAATACGCCAGGTGTGGTCTCACCAAGACCCTGTACAACTGCAGTAGAACCTCCCTGCTCCTATACTGAAATCCTTTTGTTATGAATGCCAACATACCATTCGCTTTCTTCACTGCCTGCTGCACCTGCATGCCTACTTTCAATGACTGGTGTACCATGACACCCAGGTCTCGTTGCATCTCCCCTTTTCCTAATCGGCCACCATTCAGATAATAGTCTACTTTCCTGTTTTTGCCACCAAAGTGGATAACCTCACATATATCCACATTATACTGCATCTGCCATGCATTTGCCCACTCACCCAGCCTATCCAAGTCACCTTGCAGCCTCCTAGCATCCTCAATCATGCACTATCAGGACCCCGTTCCTGCCTTCTCCCCATATCCCCTGACTCCGCTATCTTTAAGAGCTCTATCTAACTCTCTCTTGAAAGCATCCAGAGAACCGGCCTCCACCGCCCTCTGAGGCAGAGAATTCCACAGACTCACAACTGTCTGTGTGAAAAAGTATTTCCTCATCTCTGTTCTAAATGGCTCACCCCTTATTCTTAAACTATTACCCCTGGTTCTGGACTCCACTAACATTAGGAACATGTTTCCTGCCTCTAGCATGTCCAAACCTTTAATAATTGTATGTGTTTCAATAAAAAATCCTCTCATCCTTCTAAATGCCAGAGTACACAATACTCCAGGTGTGTTCTCACTAGGGCCCTGTACAACTACGGAAGGACCTATTTGCTCCTATACTCAACTCCTCTTGTTGTGAAGGCCAACATGCCATTCACTTTCTACACTGCCTGCTGTACTGGCAACCATAACATTGTCATCAAACCTCCTGACAAGAGCAGTGTTGTCAATGGTGAACTTCCAGAGGGAAGTGATTCAAAGAGTTTGTGGCCGGGGTGAGAGGGGTCAGAGATGATCTTGCCCGCTCGTTTCCTGGCCCTTGCAGTGTACAGTTCATCAATGGAGGGAAGGTTGCAGCCAATAATCTGCTCTGCTGATTGGACGATTCGCTCCTGCCTCCAGGTGTCGTGCTTGGTGGCTGAGCCAAACCAGACCATGATGGAGAAAGTGGGAACATACTCCACGATGGCCGTGTAGAATTGGACCATCATTGCCTGTGGCAGATTGTGCTTCCTCAGCTACCGTAGGAAGTGCATCCTCTGTTGTGCCATTTTGACTGTGATGTCGATGGTAGCCCCCCACTTAAGGTCCTTGGAGATGATGGTTCCCAGGAACTTAAAAGACTCCACAGATGTGACTGTGGTGTTGTTGATGGTGAGTGGGGTGAGGGGAGGGGGAGCTCTCCTAAAGTCTACAATCAATTCCACTGTCTTAAGAGCATTGAGCTCTAGGTTGTTGCTACGGCACCAGGACGCCAGCTGTGACACTTCCTGTCTGTAGGCAGATTCCTCCCCATCCTGGATCAGTCCAATCAGGGTTGTGTCGTCCGCAAACTTGAGAAGCTTGACAGAGGTGTCTGTGGAGGTGCAGTCATTGGTGTAGAGAGAGTAGAGGAGAGGAGAGAGTACGCAGCCTTGTGGTGCTCCTATGCAGAGTGTTTGCGGGTCCGAGATGTGCTTGCCCTGCCTCACATGCTGCTTCCTGTCTGTCAGGAAGTTGGTGATCCACTGACAGAGGGGTTCAGGCACAGTCAACTCGGAAAGTTTGGAGTGTAGTAGCTCTGGCGCAATGGTGTTGAATGCAGAGCTAAAATCAACAATGCAGAGCTAAAATTAACTTGTGGTTCCTGTTCTTTATAAAGCTTCTCTTCTGATGCCTAACTTCAATATATTCAGCTTCTGATTGCTGGTGGGCCGTGCACTCTGGGCTTATGTCTGTTTAGATACCATGTAGCTGCCGCCATGAAACTTCACTATGCTTTTTTAGACTCCTGCCTCCTGAAAAAGTACATTGCTGACCCCTGCATGTAGATACAGTCAACATGCTTATCTCACTGAATCAAGGGTTAATCTTCAAACTTCATTGCGTTTTGAAACATATGACCTTTTGACATAAGCAGGATGGATTTGAGTCTCCCGTAAGGGAAATATAGCAACTGTTCTGCTTTTATAGTTTGAATGTTATATGAAAGAGTATGAGTTGTAAGAGATGCACGTGTTAAGGGTCACAGAGTGACAGAATCATAGAACCATACAGCACTGAAACAAACCCTTCAGCCCATCATGCCCATGCTGGTCAAGTTGGCATACTGGGCCAGACCCATGTGCGTACATTTGGCCCATAACTCTCCGAAACCCTTTCTATCCATAGATACGTCCACATGTATTTTGAAAGTCACAATTGTGACCACTTCTGTAGCTTCCTCCATGAATGGGCCGTTCTCTCAATGAAAAGAAACGGAATGCAAGGAGATAGACAACTTATTAACATGGTATCGGGACAATAACCTTTCCCTCAATGCCAGCAAGATCAAGGAGCCAGGCTTCGACTTCAGGAAGCAGGGGTGGAGACATGCCCCAATCTGCATCAATGGTGCCCATGTGGAAATGGCTCGGAGCTTCAAGATCCTTGGCATTCATATTACCAACCATCTGTCATAAGGATACATTCGCTTCTCCAATCATGGAGTCACAATGTTAGTGCTGTCGACCTGGGAGAGAACACTGATATAGGCACGCTCTTCCTACCAGAGGATTTGGAGGATTTCGTGGAGAAAGCATTGATGATATCTTTCCAGAGCTTTAATGTGCCTGTTGAAAGGTAGTTCATGTCTCAGGAGTGTAGAACGTTCTGCCGCGCACTGGACAATCATCTCTCTGCTGGGTTTGATATCTTAATCTTCGAGCCTTGTTTATCATAGGGCCAGAGCCTGTCCTTAAGTGCTGGAACGAAAGCTTTATTTTGTTACTGGTTGTCTACCTTCATTCAGCAGCCATTTCCAGGATGTGAAAGGAAGACCATCTTTTCCGGGGTCTTGAGGATGTTTGTTGCTGGGGCACCACACGCTGCAGGTTGGCAGAAGGGCGCGTTTCATAATGTTTACCATTTCCTCGCATGCATCAGGATGCGAGTTGACGTTGACCTAGAGTTCAACCTTTGCGTGTGTGTACACAAATAGTATCTGTATGCAGCAGTTTGGTGATTGAGAACAGAGTGACCTTGGTACTGGAGTGGAGGTGACATAGGCTGAACAGTTTCTGATTCTCCTTCAAGGGTTATTTACAACAATAGGAATATAGTGAATCAATTCTGTTATTCAAAGGGCTTAAGTCAGAAAGTCTTGTTTGAAGGAGTACAAACAGGAACTTTATAAATTCCAAATAATTCAGAATTCATATCTTAGCTCTGAAATAGGTGAAATGTTTTGGGCTAGAAATTCCCTTTTTGCTACCCGTCCTTCCCCCAACCTCTCCAACTTAAATTAGGCAGCATGGTGGCACAATGGTAGAGTTGCAGCCTTGCAGCGCTTACAGCACCCAGGTTCGATCCCTACTAAGGATGCTGTCTGTACGGAATTTGTATGTTCTCCCCATTACGTGCGTGGGTTTTCTCTTAATCTAAAAATAAACTTCATCTAATTTGTTTCCTCTATTTCCAAGTTATGACAAAAGATTTTTGATTTGAAATGTTAACTCCGTTTTTCTTTCCACCAGTCCTGTTGATTAGTTATATGTTCCAGCATTTTGTATTTTCACTGGGTCTTTAAAGCATTGCAGATGAAGACGGCTGACGCGGCAAACCCTTGTGGATAGATATCTCGCTGTGTTGGAAGACCGATACAAGTTGGGGATCTTCCAGCAGCAGTCAACGTTTGACTTGGATAGGCACAAAAAGCTGGAGCAACTCAGTGGGTCAGACAAAACATCTTTGGAGAAAATGAATAGATGACTCCTGGGGTCGAGACCTCTTCACGATGCCTCATGGGCGGTTGCCAAACCCTACCAGGCATCCGGCCGCGGAACCCGTCTGCAGTGGGTCCTTGGCGCAACCGCCGCTCTCACCCCGAGATCGGAAGGAAGAGAAAGTCGGCGACTCCATCGCACGCTGGACAAAGGGCCGATGGATGAAGGACTGGGGCTTCTAACCTCTCGCGTCTTCAACGTTGACTGTCTTGTGCCTTTTTACTGATTTTGCAAACATTTCTAAACACCTGTTTTTGCTTCTTCATTCTGGAGTATTGTGTGTAGATTGACGATTAAAAAAAATGAATTTAATCCGTTTTAAAATAAGGCTGTAACGTAACAAAATGTGGACAAAGTGAAGGGGTCTGAATACTTTCTGAATGCACTGTATATGGTTACTCTATGCATACATTGTGTATTGTGTACAAAAACAAAGCATCTAACTGTAACTAGGTACTGTACGTGACAATTAAGTAATATTGAATCATTGAATCGATATCTGCCGATGAAGAAGTCAAGGATCCAGTTGCATAGCGATGAACAGCAACGCAGTTCCTTGAGTTTGATGATGAGTTTAGAAGGAACAATGAATGTCCCATGTCCAACAATCCCTAAAAGTTATACTGGGTCATTTGACCCTCTGCTTTGCAGTTTCTTCTGAGGCACTTAAGCCATTTCCAGAGGAATATTGGCATTTGTGGTATAATCCTTTAAAAAACTGCCTGCTTTAAGTAGCAATGTTACAACATTTTGAGATTTAAATAATCAAGTCTACAATTTATCCCATCAGATAAAGCATAAAAAAGAAATTTAATTTGACACCTAATTCACTTTAATATTTTCAGTATTAAAAAAGTTATGGCCATTTTCATACTCGGAAATTAGCATCTTGTTTCCTATTGCTTTTCCATTGACTTAACACAAAAGCTGTGATCAAGGACAGTCAAAAGCCCATAATTTTCTTAATAAATTAAGAGAACTGAAAGAAATTTTCAGTTATTATAGATTGAAGCATTCTGAAACAAATATGAAAGAATCTTGCTTGGATGACCCGAAATTAAAGCATATAATTAGTTAGTTACCCAATTGCAGCTAATTACAAAATTCAATTACTAGATCTAAACATCTATCTATTTCTTAAGAAAAAAATAAAATTTTTAAATAGCCTAGGTGTTCAAATAACATTCACATAATAATTCACAATAGAGCATGATTTTTAAATCTCATTTTCGTGCATTTATAGGCCAAATGGAAGGAATTTAATGTTTAATTCACGTAAATTAATGGGCATTTAAATCAGCTTGCGAGTGGGTTTTTGTGGAACGCGATCAATTGGAACGTTGCGGTGAATTTAAACCCCATATCAGCAGGAAAAATACTGCCGGTTCGTATGGGGAATAAATCACAGTTTTGCAACGTAAAATGTGGATTAAAGGCATCTTAAAAAGCACTTTTATACATAAAATAAATGGCTTTCCTGTACCTTGTCCCCTACGTGAAATCCGTCCCCATTGTCGGCGATCACGCCTTTAGAAGCTAATTTTTATTTTACTCCAGCGCTGAACTTGTCGGGCGACTTAAAACCTTTTTTTTCACAGACCGGCAGTCGGAATGAATCTTCAGCAAAAGCTCGCACCCCGAGAAAATAAAACTCCGGAAGGTAGGGGAAAACTGCATTTTAACCCCGCCCCCTCCCCCAAAGGCGCCAAAGTCTCGCACACGGCCAGTGACAGAACTGCAGCGCCGCTAAACGTAAGTTTTGTAACATACCGACTTTAAGGATTTTGGACGTACGTTGTCTTAATATTCAAGGAAGCCGCTGATTGGTGGAAGCGGACTAGAGGAATCAGCTGATTGGGAGTAACCCCAGGTTTGTATTTTTGCTTTCTGTTCGAACTTTTTAGTTAAGGGTTCAGTGAGTTAAGGGTTCAGTGAGTTAAGGGTTCAGTGAGTTAAGGGTTCAGTGAGGTAAGGGTTCAGTGAGGTAAGGGTTCAGTGAGTTAAGGGTTTTTTAGTAAACGTACAGTTTAAAGGATTAAGATTTTTATAGTGGGAGTGAGTTGATTTAATTTGGGTGTAAGCCATGTCAGTTGAGATCGACCCCGTGGATTGCTCATCCTGTAACCTGCATCCTGCTCATTGCTCATCCTGCAACATGTGGGAGATCAGGGATATTGTCGGTGTCCCTGGTGACTACATGTGCAGGAAGTATGTCCAGCTGCAGCTCCTGGCAGACCGCATTGAATGATTGGAGCTGTGGTTGGATTCATATTGGAGCGTCCACGATGCTGAGAAAGTCGTGAATAGCACGTACAGCGAGTTGGCCACACCGCAGGTAAAAGTTAAGTGGACAGAAAGGGAACGGGTGGCCATTAGCCAGTGTAGCAGTAGGCAGGTAGTGCAGGAGTCCCCTGCGGTCATCTCCCTCCTAACCAGATATACCATTTTGGATACTGTTGGGGGAGATGGCTCATCAGAGAGACAAAGGGGTGTAAAATGAGGGTAGAAGCAATAGGTAGCAAGGTGAAAAGTAAAAGTGGCAGGCAGACAAATCCAGGGCAAAAATCAAAAAGGGCCACTTTTCAACATAGTTGTGTAAGGGGTAAGAGTGTTGTAAAAACAAGCCTGAAGGCTTTGTGTCTCAATGCAATGAGCATTCGTAATAAGGTGGATGAGTTGAATGTGCAGATAGTTATCAATGAATATGATATAGTTGGAATCACGGAGACATGGCTCCAGGGTGACCAAGGCTGGGAGCTGAACATCCAGAGATATTAAATATTCAGGAGGGATAGACAGAAAGAAAAAGGAGGTGGGGTATCGTTGCTGGTTAGAGTGGAGATTAAGGCAATAGAAAGGAAGGACATTAGCTTGGAGGATGAGGAATTGATATGGGTAGAGCTGCGAAACACTAAGGGGCAGAAAAAGCTAGTGGGAGTTGTGTACAGGCCACCTAACAGTAGTAGTGGAGTTGGGGATGGCATCAAACAGGAAATTAGAAAAGCATGCAACAAAGGTAAAACAATTATTATGGATTACTTCAATCTACTTATAGATTGGGTGAATCAAATTGGCAGGGGTGCTGAGGAAGAGGATTTCTTGGAATGTATGCGGGATAGTTTTCTAAACCAACATGTAGAGGAACCAACGAGAGAGCAGGCTATTCTAGACTGGGTTTTGAGTAATAAGGGTTAGTTCGCAGTCTTGTTGTGCGTGCCCCCTTGGGCAAGAGTGATCATAATATGGTTGAATTCTTCATTAGGATGGAGAGTGACATAGTTAATTCAGAAACAATGGTTCTGAAAGAAAGGTAACTTTGACGGTATGAGACATGAATTGGCCAAGATAGACTGGCAATTGATTCTTAAAGGGTTGACAATGGATATGCAATGGAAGGCATTTAAAGGCCGCATGGTGAACTACAACAATTGTTCATCCCAGTTTGGCAAAAGAATAAATCAGGGAATGTAGTGCATCTGTGGATAACAAGGGAAATTAGGGATAGTATCAAAACAAAAGATGAAACATACAAATTAGCCAGAAAAAGCAGCCTACCAGAGGATTGGGAGAAATTCAGAGTCCACCAGAGGAGGACAAAGGGCTTAATTAGGAAAGGGAAAATAGATTATGAAAGAAAACTGACACGGAACATAAAAACTGATTGCAAAAGCTTTTATAGATATGTGAAGAGAAAAAGATTAGTTAAAACAAATGTAGGTCCCTTGCAGTTAGAAACAGGTGAATTGATTATGGCGAACATGGACATGACAGACCAATTGAATAACTACTTAGGTTCTGTCTTCACTAAGGAAGACATAAATAATCTGCTGGAAATAGCAGGGGACCGGGGGTCAAATGAGATGGAAGAACTGAGTGAAATCCAGGTTAGTCGGGAAGTGGCATTAGGTAAATTGAATGGATTAAAGGCCAATAAATCCCCAGGACAGGCAGTCTGCATCCCAGAGTGCTTAAGGAAGTAGCCCCAGAAATAGTGGATGCATTAGTGGTAATTTTTCAAATCTCTTTAGATTCTGGAGTAGTTCCTGAGGATTGGAGGGTAACTAATGTAACCCCACTTTTTAAAAAGGAAGGGAGAGAGAAAATTGGGAATTACAGACCAGTTAGTATAACATCGGTAGTGGGGAAAATGCTAGAGTCAGTTATTAAAGATGGGATAGCAGCACATTTGGAAGGTGGTGAAATCATTGGACAATGTCAGCATGGATTTATGAAAGGTAATTCATGTCTGACGAATCTTATAGAATTTTTCGAGGATGTAACTAGTAGAGTGGATAAGGGAGAACCAGTGGATGCGTTATATCTGGACTTTCAGAAGGCTTTCGACAAGGTCCCACATAAGAGATTAGTATACAAACTTAAAGCACACGGTATTAGGGGTTCAGTATTGATGTGGATAGAGAACTGGCTGGCAGACAGGAAGCAAAGAGTAGGAGCAAATGTGTCCTTTTCAGAATGGCAAGCAGTGACTAGTGGGGTACCGCAAGGCTCAGTGCTGGGACCCCAGCTATTTACAATATATATTAATGATTTGGACGAGGGAATTGAATGCAACATCTCCAAGTTTGCGAATGACACAAAGTTGGGGGGCAGTGTTAGCTGTGAGGAGGATGCTAGGAGGCTGCAAGGTGACTTGGGTGAGTGGGCAAATGCATGGCAGATGCAGTATAATGTGGATAAATGTGAGGTTATCCACTTTGGTGGCAAGAACAGGAAAGAAGACTATTATCTGAATGGTGGCCGATTAGGAAAAGGAGAGATGCAACGAGACCTGGGTGTCATGGTACACCAATCATTGAAAGTAGGTATGCAGGTGCAGTAGGCAGTGAAGACAGCGAATGGTATGTTAGCATTCATAGCAAAGGAATTTGAGTAAAGGAGCAGGGAGGTTCTACTGCAGTTATACAGGCCCTTGGTGAGACCACACCTGAAGTATTGCGTACAGTTTTGGTCTCCTTATCTGAGGAAAGACATTCTTGCCATAGAGGGAGTACAGAGAAGGTTCACCAGACTGATTCCTGGGATGGCAGGACTTTCATATGAAGAAAGACTGGATAGACTCGGCTTGTACTCGCTGGAATTTAGGAGATTGAGGGGGGATCTTATAGAAACTTACAAAATTCTTAAGGGGTTGGACAAGCTAGATGCAGGAAGATTGTTCCCGATGTTGGGGAAGTACAGAACAAGGGGTCACAGTTTAAGGATAACGGGGAAGTCTTTTAGGACCGAGATGATAATTTTTTTTTCACACAAAGAATCTGTGGAATTCTCTGCCACAGAAAGTAGTTGTGGCCGGTTCATTGGCTATATTTAAGAGGGAGTTAGCTGTGGCCCTTGTGGCTAAGGGGATCAGGGGGTATGGAGAGAAGGCAGGTACGGGATACTGAATTGGATGATCAGCCATGATCACATTGAATGGCGGTGCAGGCTCGAAGGGCCGATTGGCCTCCTCCTGCACCTATTTTCTATGTTTCTATTTAACAGTAGATCTGACTGTGAGGCCTGTTTAAATAGAGGATATGCAATTGGTGTAATGCCTACTTGTGCCACTTGCTGGCAGTAGAGTGCTGGAAATAGCTTGTCTCTCCAACACACAACTGCAAAAATGTTGAACAAACAAAGAACGGCAGATGCAGAAAATTTGAAGTGAGAACAGAGGGTGGCACAGCGGTGCAGTGGTGAGTTGCTGCCTCACAGCACCAGAGACCCAGTTCGATCTGTACGGAGTTTGAGCGTTCTCTCAGTGACCACGTGGGTTTTCTCCAGGTGGTCTGCTTTCCTCTCCCACTCCAACGTGGGTGCAGGTTTATAAATTATTCGGCTTCTGTAAATTGTCCATTGTGTGTATGATAGAACGTGTTTGGTGATCATTGGACAGTAAGGACTCTGTGGGCCAAAGGGCCAGTTTCCACACTACATCTTTAAACTAAACAAAAGATAATTGTGCAGTCTGGCAATCTGAAATAAATAGAATGTGCTTTCCTGATGAAAGCTGTTTCATCTCTTCCATGGAATTTTCATTCGTCACTGTTAACTCTTTAGTTTCTGTTCCCCTTCTTGTCTGTGATAAAGGATTTCCGCAGCCACATCCCTTTCCTCAGTGAATGTCTCCAGCTCCAACTTTTCCCATGCAGATTCCAGTCAAAGGTCTGCCCGTCACAGCTCGGATGCGTTCAAAGCTATTTTCAACTGATAAAATGTGACTCTAATCTCAACCCTTGTGGATCTTACATGCTAGGAAGCACACTTAATGTCTCAGATGGTGAGATGCCAACTTCACATCTCGCTTGCTGAGATGCACACTAGATGCCATGCATTACCACGAACACACTCGACCCCAAAGATGCCCTGATCATCCATACCAGTATTCCACATTATTGATTCTTTCACCCAAAGTAATGTTTAGTTTCCAAATTCCTTAGTGTCCCCCTGACTACTCTTTAAAATGCCCCGGTTTTGGACATCAACTGCTTTTCCTGTGGAGATTGGGAATGGTCTCAGCCCGCACGTACTCTGGGCAAAAGCCTCCTGGACCCAATGTAGGGTGGGTCAGAACAAAGCCTTCAGAGTATCAACTGATGTATCGAACAAAAGGCAGTAAAGCAACATTTAGTAAAATGTAATCTGTACTCGTACTTGAGTTACTTAAGCGTGTTCGCAAACCACTGACTTCCAATAACCTCATACCTGATTGACTGTTTCAGCTTATCACTTCTCGTCCAGGGTGGCATACTGGAGCAGCGGCAGAGTTGCTGCCTTACAGAGCTTTCAGTGCCAGAGATGCTGGTTCAATCCCGACTACGGGTGCTGTCTGTACGGAGTTTGTACGTTCTCCCCGTGACCCGCGTGGGATTTCTCGGAGATCTTCGGTTTCCTCCCACACTCCAAAGGCGTACCGATTTGTTGGTTCAAAATGCTGGAGTCTCTCAGCGGGACAGGCAGCATCTCTGGAGAGAAGAAGTCTGAAGAAGGGTCTCGACCCGAAACATTACCCATTCCTTTCCTCCAGAGATGCTGCCTGTCCCGCTGAGTTACTCCAGCATTTTGGGTCTACCTTCGATTTAAACCAGCATCCGCAGTTCTTTCCTACACAGGTTTGCAGGTTAATTGGCTTGGTATGAATGTAAATTGTCCCTAGTGTATGTAGGAGAGCATTAATGTGTGGGGATCGCTGGTCGGCGTGGACACGGTGGGCCAAAGGGCCTGTTTCCACGATATACAGTGGCTTGCAAAAGTATTCATACCCCTTGAACTTTTCCACATTTTGTCACGTTACAACCACAAACGTAAATGTATTTTATTGTGATTTTATGTGATAGACCAACACAAAGTTGGGCATAATTGTGAAGTGGAAGGAAAATGATACATGGTTTCCAAATTTTATTACAAATAAAAAACTGAAAAGTATGGCGTGCAAAAGTATTCAGCCCCCCTGAGTGAATACTTTGTCAAACCTCCTTTCGCTGCAATTACAGCTGCAAGTCTTTTGGGGTATGTCTTTACCAGCTTTGCACATCTAGAGACTGAAATTTTTGCCCATTCTTCTTTGCAAAATAGCTCAAGCTCAGTCAGATTGGATGGAGTGCATCTGTGAAAAGCAATTTTCAAGTCTGGCCAGAGATTCTCAATTGGATTTAGGTCTGGACTTTGACTGGGCCATTCTAACACATGAATATGCCTTGATCTAAACCATTCCATTGTAGCTCTGGCTGTATGTTTAGGGTCGTTGTCCTGCTGGAAGGTGAACCTCCGCCCCAGTCTCAAGTCTTTTGCTGACTCCAACAGGTTTTCTTCCAAGATTGCCCTGTATGTGGCTCCATCCATCTTCCCATCAACTCTGACCAGCTTCCCTGTCCCTGCTGAAGATGCTGCCGCCACCATGTTTCATAGTGGGGATGGTGTGTTCAGGGTGATGTGCAGTGTTAGTTTTCCGCCACACATAGCGTTTTGCATTTAGGCCAAAAACTTCAATTTTGGTCTCATCAGATCAGAGCACCTTCCAAATGTTTGCTGTGTCCCCCACATGGCTTGTGGCAAACTGCAAACGGGTCTTCTTATGGCTTTGTTTCAACATTGGCTTTCTTCTTGCCACTCTTCCATAAAGGCCCGATTTGTGGAGTGCACGACTAATAGTTGACCTGTGGACAGATTGTCCAATCTGAGCTGTGGATCTCTGCAGCTCCTCCAGAGTTACCATGCGCCTCTTGCTGCTTCTCTGATCAATGCTCTCCTTGCCCGGCCTGTCAGTTTAGGTGGACAGCCATGTTTTGGTAGGTTTGCAGTTGTGCCATACTCTTTCCATTTTCGGATGATGGATTTAACAGTGCTCCCTGAGATGTCAAAGCTTGGGATATTTTTTTATAACCTAACCCTACTTTAAACTTCTCCACAACTTTATCCCTGACCTGTCTGCTGTGTTCCTTGGGCTTCATGATGCTATTTGTTCACTAATGTTCTCTAACAAACCTCTGAAGCCTTCACAGAACAGCTGTATTTATACTGAGTTTAGATTACACACAATTAGACTCTATTTACTAATTAGGTGACTTCCAAAGGCAATTGGTTGCACTGGATTCTATTTAGGGGTATCAGAGTAAAGGGGGCTGAATACTTTTGCACGCCACACTTTTCAGTTTTTTATTTGTAAAAAAATTTGAAAACCATGTATCATTTTCCTTCCACTTCACAATTATGCGTCACTTTGTTTTGGTCTATCACATAAAATCCCAATTAAATACATTCAAAATGTGGAAAAGTTGCATGGGGATGAATACTTTTGCAAGCCACTGTATCTCTAAAAGGCAAATATATGTCTATTGTCTAAAACTAAAAACTAAACCTAACATCACAGAATTTTCAGCTTGGAGTCAAATATCAACCGTATGAATGAATTAACTGTTAAGAGCATCAAGAATGTTTGTCATATACACCGGATGTGAACTGGAACAATGAAATTCTTACCTGCTGCAGCTTTACAGGCATGTTCGACAGAGGCAACAAATAAATAAATACACAGTAAATGACCAATTATTCAAAATATAAAATGATCGTGATAGTGAAAAACAAAACACATGAAGCACTAGTGGCGGCGCCTGGTCCATATTGGTGTGTTGCTGGGGTAGTGTTGTGGTTAGGGGGTTGTGTAAGAAAGAACTGCAGGTGCTGGTGAAATCGAAGGTAGACACAAAATGCTGGAGTAACTAACTCAGCGGGTGAGGCAGCATCCATGGAGAGAAGGAATTGGCGACGTTTCGGGTCGAGACCCTTCTTCAGACTGGTGTCAGGGGAGGGGGCGGGACAAGGAAAGAATGTAGGCGGAGACAGTAAGACTAGTGGGAGAACTGGGAAAGGGGGAGGGGATGGAGAGGGAAAGCGAGGGCTATCTGAAGTTAGAGAAGTCAATGTTCATACCGCTGGGGTGTAAACTACCCAAGCGAAATATGAGGTGCTGCTCCTCCAATTTGCGCTGGGCTTCTCTCTGACAATGGAGGAGGCCCAGGACAGAAAGGTCAGATTGGGAAAGGGAGGGTGAGTTGAAGTTCTGGGCCAGCTTAGGGTTCTACCATGCGGGATCATGTGGGCCATGCGGGGTCCATGGGAGATCTAAAGGAGATCATGCGGATCTTGCCAGTGTTACGGAGACACGAGGGGTTTTCTAATGTCTAAAGTAATAAGCTGGAGTTCAAAGAAGATTGTAGTAACGAGTCAGAAGAAACTTGGATGTATCTTACTGTTTTCTATCAACAATAAAGCATTTATTCATCAAAAGACTGTGTTTCGAAGCCATATCTGAGAAGAAGCTCTGAAGGTCTCTGTGAGTGAGCTTGCATGCATTTAGAAGACACCCCCTTCAACCATTCTCATCCAAAGAGCGGCTAGGGTGCTAATTACCTGAAAGATATGATAATCTGCCGCTACAGTCACTCTCTCCACCACTGTCCCACCAGTGAAAACAGGTGCATGGTACCTTGGCTTTCCATTCCTGAAGTCAGCACTCAGCTCCTTAGTCTTGCTAATGTTGAGAACAAAATTGTTCGAGCATCATTGAATCAGTTGATTGATCTCCTCCTGTTCACTGGCTGGTTATTATCCATTATTCATTCAAAGCAATGGTATCTTCGGCGAATTTAAAGATGGCGTTGGGGTTATGTCTGGCTACTCAGTCATGGATATAGGGTGAGTTTAGTTTTAGTTTAGTTTAGAGAGACAGTGTGGAAACAGGCCCTTCGGCCCACCGAGTCCGCACCGACCAGCGATCCCCGCACATTAACACTATCCTACGCCCACTAGGGGGAATTTACACTTACACCAAGCCAATTAACCTACATACCTGCACGTCTTTGGAGAAAACCCACACGGTCATGGGGAGAACGTACAAACTCCGCACAGACAGCGCCCGTAGTCGGGATCGAACCCAGGTCTCTGGCGTTGCAAGAGCTGTAAGGCAGCAACTCTACTGTGTAGAGTTGCGCCAGTGTGTGGCCCTTAAAAAAGCAGAGCAGGGGACTGAGCACACACCTTGAGGTAGTCTTCTGCTGATGGTCAGTGACGAGGAGGTGTTGCTAGTCCACACTGATTGAGTTCTGCCTATGAGGAAGTTGAGGATCCAGTGGCACAGGGAGGAGAAGATGACCAGTTCTCTGAGTTTGACAATGAGTTTGAAAGGGATGCTAGTGTTGAACGCTGAGCTGCAGTCAATGAACAACAGCCTGGCGTATGCATACATTGGCCAAAGGGTTGTAGTCTTCTCCCAGTTTTTTGGTTGTTGTTCCCAATGTCTCCGAGCACCCGTCTTTGATAAAACCTTTTCCTTCAATCTTCGAAAAGAAGCCTTTCTTCTTATTGAGCCTCGTTCTCTCATGACTCCTAAATCGATAATTTCAAGTTGTCATTCGCCCAAGAACTGGATAAACAAAACACATATTCTTTCCTTACTGGGTTAGCGAGTTCATAATGATAATATTGCCTCTTGGTAGTTATCTTCTTATCAAGTACTCCCTTCACAAAGTGGCAATTCGCAGACATCCTTATCTTGCTCTCCTGGTCAAATCACATAGCTTTCAAAGATGGGTCTGGACCCGAAACATCACCTAACCCATCTCTCCAGAGATGCTGCCTGACCCAACAAGTTACTCCAGATTTTTGTGTCAATCTTAGCTTTCAAACCACCTCAGCTAAGCTCACACAAGGTGTAGACCTTCCTTCACCATGTTTCTTTGGTTCTCTGATCCCACATTAGTTTTTTTTCTCTTTCTCTCTCTCTCTCTCTCTCTGTTTCTCCCTTTCTCTCTCTCTCTCCGTTCACTGACTTCCTGCAGTCAGGTGAGTTGCTGGGAGATTGGGGAATGTTAGGGCAATGTGATCTCAAGGCTGGAAATAAGTAATTAATTGCCTTACAGTTATCGCAGCTTTTGTTTAATTTCAGAAATGAACCATATTAAAAATTAAAAATATTCAACAAGTCTCTTAATTCGTAGTGTCTGTCTATACATTTACTATTGCTAGATTTATACCTAGCAATGTTAGCCCCTCTGTTTTTCTTTACACATGCCACCGTTGCCACTTAGTATGTGGGGCCCTGGGGTAGTAATACTTACCCTTGTTTGAAGGATGACCTTTAATTGCAGTGTTAAGAAAATAAAACATTTCACGCACCTCCGCCATAAATCCTCTTTCAAATAGATTCGATCATATATCCTGCCCCAAGCTTAATCAAGCATTGCCATGACTCATGAGTCTAGCCAAGCCCAGCAGCAAATTGATCAAGTGATCCACCGACTGACCCACCCACCTCTCTGCTGGGCAAAGATCCTACAGCGAGCAAGATAGATCACTCGACGAAAAAGACGTAGTACGGTCATGGGCAGATTCATGGGTAATTTTCGACCCCATTTCCGTAACCGGCTTCCGTCTCCGCACCAAAGATCCCATAGGATACTAGTGCGGAGACGGAAGCCGGTTACAGAAACATCCTCGTAAAAATAAAAGGTATTTGGGAAAAATCTTCTCCTCATTTTCAGAATTATAATTTATTAACAGAAACTGTTCCCCCGCAACACTGATTACACTGCGAGTCGGGGGTTCGGTTCGGGTTACGGAAATGGATCAAAAAAAAGGCCCAGGTTCCGCTCCGTTGCGTACTACACTTCAGCCCATTGCATTTAGAAGGAGTGGTCTATCTTGCTTGCGATAGGATCTTTGGTACTGGGTGGCCAAAGATCAGAAGAGTGAGGCTGAACTGTAACCAGAATTTGAGGAGTAGCCCTTTCAAATATTCAAAGAGGGGCTGCAACTTCAAACATTCCAAATACACGTGGTATGCATGTATTTACCCCCTGGCCACAGAAGCAGCAGGAACTGCAGCAGCAGCAGGCATGGTGGTACAGCGGTACAGTTGCTGCCTTCATCATCATCGGCGGTCACTCGAAACGAGTATGACTGTCCTCTCATGGAGGACGCCTGTGCGTGACTTTGTTTAACGTGGGGAGACTGGTGCACAGACAGCCACCCCACGGTCCTTGACAGATCTGGGTCAAAATCCAGTGGCATGGAATCCAAGACGAACGGAGACCCTTTTCTGCTGCAGCCTTCATCCGCCTTCCCAGCCATTGTGACGCTCCACTAAGGTCAGCCATCGTCCTCCGCCTGTTCCACCATTGAGGTCTTGGTTGGATTGCTCTTTGTCAGAGACCTCCCCCTTGACCTTACCGCCATGGTTGACCCTACCAGGACCACAGCTCCAGACGGCATCGCTCTCAGCATCTCAGGACCACACGAGCTTCTCCACCACGACAAGGTGACAATCCACTCACGGCGCCAGAGACCAGGGCTCGATCCCGACTATGGGTGCTATCTGTACGGAGTTTGTCCGTTCTCCCCGTGACCTGCATGCGTTTTCTCAGAGATCTTCGATTTCCTCCCACATTCCAAAGACATACAGGTTTTTCGGCTAATTGGCTTGGTTTAAATGTAAAACTGTCCCTAGTGTGTTTAGTGTAGTGTTAATGTGCGGGGATCGCTGGTCAGTGTGGACTCGGCACTGGATTTCTAAATTAAACTAAACTAATCAGCCAACAAAATTCCACCTGTATTTTTCCAAATCTACTTCTGTTCCTTTCATACATTTTCCGGTCTCCGGGCTGCTTCATCTGATGGAAACAATTGGCCTAGTGGATGCCAATCATTCACCCAGCATTCAAGGACCGCTCAGTTTCTGAAGGAAATATAAATGGAAGGGATAAACTTCCAGGTACGTGAAAACTGGTCCCCAAGATTAGCTTGGCAGCATGAGATATTTGTGTGTTTTTAACAGTATACAAAAGCACTGGCAGGCAAAGAGCCACTTTTAGGGATTAAATTTCAGCTTCTATCTTTTTGGTTTGAATGCTTTGCAATCTTTATTTCACATGCTGCAAAATTATTAAAATATGAGCAATATGTCAGTACCTTACTTCTTGTTAAAATGTGGATGTAACAAATTTAGTTACATAATCATATGTAATGTAATCATAATCATATAATCATATAATCATTGGCTTGTACTCGCTGGAATTTAGAAGATTGAGGGGTGATCTCATAGAGACTTACAAAATTCTTAAGGGGTTGGACAGGCTAGATGCAGGAAGATTGTTCCCGATGTTGGGGAAGTCCAGGACAAGGGGTCACAGTTTAAGGATAAGGGGGAAGTCTTTTAGGACCGAGATGAGAAAATCATTTTTCACACAGAGAGAGGTGAATCTGTGGAATTCTCTGCCACAGAAGGTAGTTGAGGCCAGTTTGTTGGCCATATTTAAGAGGGCATTAGATGTGGCCCTTGTGGCTGAAGGGATCAGGGGGTATGGAGAAAAGGCAGGTACAGGATACTGAGTTGGATGATCAGCCATGATCATATTGAATGGCGGTGCAGGCTCGAAGGGCCGAATGGCCTGCTCCTGCACCTAATTTCTATGTTTCTATGTTTCTATGTATGATCATATATATCCGAGGACATTGTGGGAAACCAGAGAGGAAATTGCGGGAGCCCTGGTTGAAATTTACGATTGTTTTTAAATACAGGAGAGGTGCAGCAAGACTGGAGGGTGGCAAATGTTCTGCCTTCATTCAAGAAGGGCTGCAGGGAAAATGCTGGGAACTATAGGCCGGTAAGCTTAACATCTGTAGTTGGAAGGTTGCGAGAGAGTATTCTGCGGGATAGGATATACAGGCATTTGGATGGATAAGGGCAGATTAGGGGTAGTCAGCATGGTTTTGTACGTGGGAGCTCACAAATCTGATTGAGTTTTTTGAAGATGTGACCAGGTCGAAGAGGGCAGAGCTGTAGATGTTATATACATGGACTTCAGTAAAGCGTTCTACAAGGTTCCTCATGGAAAGCCCCTCTAGAAGACATGGGATCCAAGGAGAGATAGCTGAATGGATAGCAAATTGACTCCATGGAAGGAAGCAGAGGGTGATGGTGGAAGGTTGCTTCTCAGACTGGAGGCCTATGACTGGTGGCATGCCTCAAGGCTCGTTACTGTTTGTCATCTACATCAATGATTTGGATGAGAACATACAGCGCAAGATTAGCAAGTTTGCCAATGATACAAAAGTGGGTGGATTTGCAGATAGTGAAGATGGTTGTGAAAATTGCAGCAGGATCTGGATCGATTGGCCAGGTAGGCTGAGGAATGGTTGATGGAAATTAATGCAGAGAAATGTGAGGTGTTGTATTTTGGGAAGTCTAACATGGGCAGGACCTGCACAGTGAATGGTAGGCCTCTGGGGAGTGTTGTAGAGCAGAGGGATCCTGGCTTTTGGCACATCTGCCAGAGTATTGAGTATAGAAGTTGGGAGGTCATGTTGCAGTTGTACAATATGTTGGTGAGGCCACATTTACAGTACCGTGTTCAGTTCTGGTCACCATGTTATAGGAAAGATGTTGTCAAGCTGGAAAGGGTACAGAGAAGATTCACAAGTATGTTGACAGGACTAGAAGGTCTGAGCTATAGGCAGAGGTTGAGTAGGCTGGGACACTATTCCTTGGAGCACAGGAGGATGAGGGGTGATCTTATAGAGGTGTATAAGATGATGAGAGGAATAGATTGGGTAGATGCACAATCTCTTGCCCAGAGTAGGTGAATTGAGAACCAGCGGACATAGGTTTAAAGTGAAGGGGAATAGATTTAGTAGTAACCTGAGGGGCGACTTTTTCACACAAAGGGTGGTGGATGTATGGGACAAGCTGCCAGAGGAGGTAGTTGAGGCTGGGACTATCCCAACATTTAAGAAACAGTTAGATAGGACAGGTTTGGAGTGATTACATCTACCACTCACAGCAATTTATTGGGTTCCTGGGCAGACCTGTTCCCAAACCAAACTGTAATGCAACCTGCCGCATTGTGTTCATTTTGTCATTCTGCTGTTGGAAAGATGGATGCCACTAAGTTGGGAAGAGGACACAGAAGATTTACGAGAATGCTGCCGGGACTCCAGGGCCTGAGGTAT
This sequence comes from Okamejei kenojei, assembly GCA_035221665.1. NCBI lineage: Eukaryota > Metazoa > Chordata > Chondrichthyes > Rajiformes > Rajidae > Okamejei > Okamejei kenojei. Next base: position 11,997,754 of record CM069134.1, read on the forward strand.
AGGGAGAGATGGACCGGATGGGACTTTATTCCTTGGGAGTGCTGGAGGCTGAGGGATGATCATGATCCCAGAGTGGAGGAATCACCCACTAGATGGCACTAGTTTAGCCTGAGAGAGCAATGATTCAATAGGAAACTGAGCTGCAACTGTTTCACACTGGGGATGGTGGTATATGGAATGAGCTGCCTGAAGTAGTAATTGAGGCAAGCGCAATAACAACATTTAAAAGGCATTTACATGGATTGGAAAGGTTTAGCAGGATGTAGTTCATATATATGGGCAATTGGGACCCAATTTAGATCAGGCATCTTGATTGGCATGGACATGTTGTGCCCCTGTCCCACGTAGGCATTTTTATTGGTGATTACAGGCGACTAGGCTGTCGCCACATGGTCACCAGGGTGTCGCCTGTATGGTCTCCTCAGTCGCCCAGAGAGTCGTACCTTTTTTCTGGTCGCTGCTGGATTTAGAAATGTTCGAAGCTTTTTGGCGACAGTCGGCGCCGGCGGGCTTGACGCCAACAATCATAGTCTGGCGTAGGTGCTGTCGCCAGGACGACGTAGGGTGTCACCAGGACGACGTAGGTTGTCGCTGGTGCTGACTTCGGTGAATTCCATTGGAAGCTACCTACGTCAACCGGCGACGGGTACCAGCGACTGAATTGTCTTACCTTGTCGTAGTTTGTCGCGGGTGGACGTAGGTTGTCGTAGGTGTGGTCGTAGGTGGACGTTCTAATGGGTCGCTGGTTGTCAGTAGCTTGACGTCGACTCGGAGGTAGGTTGTCGTAGACATTGTCGTAGGGGAGCCCAGTCACCGGTTTTTCGGCAACCTGCTACAACTATGACAGTCGCCGAAAAAACGCTATATAATTCTAAAACACAACAACACAGTTATCTCACCCCTGCTTCCTGAATTACTTGGATTGCAATTTGTTTTTATTGGATGGTTTGAATGAACAAAGTGATTGGTGAAATCTTGGAGAATGTTTTAGTAAAAAATTTGGAAAAATTGAGCAAATCTCAGGAACCAGGATTTAGATTTATTCTCCTTTTTGGCCGTTTAAAATGCCATCTGATATTTGATCCAACTTCCATCATTCATGTGCGTACCTAAGGCATGCTCTAGCATAACCTGGTGCCAAATGTGGCCATATGGTATGGGCCAAACGCAGGCAAATGGGTCTCGCTTAGAAGAGTTAACTAGGTTTGCATGGACAAGTGTACTGAAGGGACTGTTCCCATGCTGTATGACTATGTGCATGAAACATAGAAACATAGAAATTAGGTGCAGGAGTAGGCCATTCGGCCCTTCGAGCCTGCACTGCCATTCAATATGATCATGGCTGATCATTCAACTCAGTATCCTGTACCTGCCTTCTCTCCATACCCTCTGATCCACTTAGCCACAAGGGCCACATCTAACTCCCTCTTAAATATAGCCAATGAACTGGCCTCAAGAACCCTCTGTGCAGAGAGTTCCAGAGACTCACCACTCTGTGTGAAAAAAGTCTTCCTCATCTCGGTCTTAAAGGATTTCCCCCTTATCCTTAAGCTGTGACCCCTTGTTCTGGAATTCCCAACATCGGGAACAATCTTCCTGCATCTAGCCTGTCCAACCCCTTAAGAATTTTGTAAGTTTCTATAAGATCCCCTCTCAATCTCCTAAATTCTAGAGAGTATAAACCGAGTCTATCCAGTCTTTCTTCATAAGACAGTCCAGACATCCCAGGAATCAGTCAGGTGAACCTTCTCTGCACTCCCTCTATGGCAATAAGGTCCTTCCTCAGATTTGGAGACCAAAACTGTACACAATACTCCAGGTGTGGTCTCACCAAGACCCTGTACAACTGCAGTAGAACCTCCCTGCTCCTATACTCAAATCCTTTTGCTATGAAAGCTAACATACCATTCACTTTTTTCACTGCCTGCTGCACCTGCATGCCTACTTTCAATGACTGGTGTGCCATGACACCCAGGTCTCGCTGCATCTCCCCTTTTCCTAATCGGCCACCATTTAAATAATAGTCTGCTTTCCTGTTTTTGCCACCAAAGTGGATAACCTCACATTGATCCACATTATACTGCATCTGCCAAACATTTGCCCACACACCCAGCCTATCCAAGTCTCCTAGCATCCTCCTCACAGCTAACACTGCCCCCCAGTTTCGTGTCATCCGCAAACTTGGAGATAGTGCCTTCCATTCCTTCATCCAGATCATTAATATATATTGTAAATAGCTGGGGTCCCAGCACTGAGCCCTGCGGTACCCCACTAGTCACTGCCTGCCATTGTGAAAAGGACCCGTTTACTCCTACTCTTTGCTTCCTGTTTGCCAGCCAGTTCTTCATCCACATCAATACTGAACCCCTAATGCCGTATGCTTTAAGTTTGTATACTAATCTCTTATGTGGGACCTTGTCGAAAGCCTTCTGGAAGTCGAGATATACCACATCCACTGGTTCTCCCTTATCCACGCTACTAGTTACATTCTCGAAAAATTCCACAAGATTCGTCAGACATGATTTACCTTTCGTAAATCCATGCTGACTTTGTCCAATGATTTCACCACTTTCCAAATGTGCTGCTATCCCATCTTTAATAACTGACTCTAGCAGTTTCCCCACTACCGATGTTAGACTAACTGGTCTGTAATTCCCAATTTTCTCTCTCCCTCCCTTCTTAAAAAGAGGGGTTACATTTGCTACCCACCAATCCTCAGGAACTACTCCAGAATCTAAAGAGTTTTGAAAGAACATCACTAATGCATCCACTATTTCCTGAGCTACTTCCTTAAGTACTCTGGGATGCAGCCTATCTAGCCCTGGGGATGTATCGGCCTTTAATCCATTCAATTTACCCAACACCACTTCCCGACTAACCTGGATTTCACTCAATTCCTCCTTTGACCCGCGGTCCCCTGCTATTTCCGGCAGATTATTTCTTCCTTAGTGAAGACGGAACCGAAGTAGTTATTCAATTGGTCCACCATATCCTTGTTCCCCATGATCAACTCACCTGTTTCTGACTGCAAGGGACCTACATTTGTTTTAACTAATCTCTTTCTCTTCACATATCTATAAAAACCTTTGCAGTCAGTTTTTATGTTCCCTGCCATTTTTCTTTCATAATCTATTTTTCCTTTCTTAATTAAGCCCTTTGTCCTCATCTGCTGGTCTCTGAATTTCTCCCAGTCCTCTGGTATACTGCTTTTTCTGGCTACTTGGTACGCATCATCCTTTGCTTTGATACTATCCCTGATTTCCCTTGTTATCCACGGATGCACTACCTTCCCCGATTTATTCTTTTGCCAAACTGGGATGAACAATTTTTGTAGTTCATCCATGCAGTCTTTAAATGTCTTCCATTGCGTATCCACCGTCAACCGTTTTAGAATTAATTGCCAGTCAATCTTGGCCAATTCACGTCTCATACCCTCAAAGTTACCTTTCTTTAAGTTCAGAACCATTGTTTCTGAATTAACAATGTCACTCTCCATCCTAATGAAGAACTCAACCATATTATGATCACTCTTGCCCAAGGGGGTACGTACAACAAGACGGCTAACTACCCCATCCTCATTACTCAAAACCCAGTCTAAAATAGCCTGCTCTCTCGTTGGTTCCTCTACATGTTGATTTAGATAACTATCCCGCATACATTCCAAAAAATCCTCTTCCTCAGCACCCTTGCCAATTTGATTCACCCAATCTATATGTAGATTGAAGTCACCCATTATAACTGTTTTCCCTTTGTCGCATGCATTTCCAATTTCCTGTTTGATACCATCCCCAACTTCACTGCTACTGTTAGGTGGCCTGTACACAACACCCACCAGCGTTTTTTGCCCCTTAGTGTTTTGCAGCTCTACCCATACCGATTCCACATCCTCCAAGCTAATGTCCTTCCTTTCCATTGCGTTAATCTCCTCTCTAACCAGCAATGCTACCCCACCTATGAGTAAACAGGGAAATAAGATATTGCAGTTGATTCTAAAGACTTATATCAGCTTACATAGCAGGAGTTCTAATTTATCTTATTAATAGTGAAGAATGTCTATTGGGAAAATGTATAGTTGACAGGTTTACAAACCATTAACGATTTGGGATGGTATCAAACAGAAATAAACGTAGGAAGGAACTGCAGATGCTGGTTTAAACTGAGGATAGACACAAAATGCTGGAGTAACTCAGTGGGGCAGGCAGCATCTCTGGGGAGAAGGAATGGGTGAAGTTTTGGGTTGAGACCCTTCTTCAGACTAGTCAGGGGAAAGGGAAACTTGAGATATAGACGATGATGTGGAGAGATATAGAGCAAATGAATTAAAAATATCCAAAAGAGTAATGATGATAAAGGAAGCAGGCCATTGTTAGCTGTTTGCTGGGTGAGAATGGAAACCTGGTGTGACTTGGGTGGGGGAGTGATGGAGAGAGAGGGAATGCAGGGGTTAGTTGAAGTTAGAGAATATCAATGTTCATACCACTGGGTTGTAAGCTGACCAAGCGAAAGATGTGATGCTGTTCCTCCAAGTTGCGATTATCCTCATTAACAGTGGAGGAGACTGAGGAAAGGTTAGTGTGGGAATAGGAAGGGGAATTAAAGTGTTTGGCAACAGGGAGATCAGGTAGGTCCAGGCGGACTGAACGAACTTGGTGCGATATGAAGTCAAGAAATATTGGATGACCACTCTTTGGTATAAAGAAAAACTGAAAACGTCACTTATCTTGGTCACCTTCCTCAGATGGATCAAGTCCTTTGTGACCTATTTAAGTAGGCAGCAGGTAGCAAACCTTTATATCCTTTTCACTCTTTGCCATTGGAGTGAACCTGGGTCTGACCTGGGTCTGACTGGGATTCTCTGTTCCAAACGAGACCCTTGCTTGCATGACGATTTTCTAAACTACTCCTTGCATCTACACCCTGTTTGCCATCTTTACGTGAACTCATCGAACCAGTGGACGGATATCTTTGTAACTAAGCCTATTATGAATCATTTTAGGTTTCTTTTCGATCATTCGTAAGAATTAAATCTGAAAATCTAAGCCACTTAAAACAAATAATCAATCACAATTACTTCAGTCACACGGGCAATTTTGGTACTTTCCAAGGGAACTTCAGGTGATAGTAAAACAAAATAGTGATAGTGGTTCAAATTAGGCTGGGGAATTCTGAAAAGGGACATAATAATACATTGTTGTTTGACATTTCTTTCCAATTGTCTCATACATAATAAATTTAATTGAAATTTTGTTTTTAAACATAAATTTGTGACTCTATAACTAGGTAATCTTCCACTCCCCGCTGCAACTTTCCAAATTCAGGCTGGTTTACTGTAAATGTTGGAACAAAATTTCCTGTTGGCATTGAAAATGATGGGAAATTAAACCCTATAGAAGCTTACACAACAGTCAACTATTGCTGTGATTTTACTGTGAAATTCTAATTATATAAAACTGCCAATCAATTATTCTGTGTTCAGTTTTGTAACCTTTAAATGATGATCTTAAATGTTAACAATTTGCTGACATTAATAAATATTGTCTTTCACCTTCTTTAACATTACTGAAGGGAATGTACTTGCTGAACCCTCAGTACCGTGGGCTGGTCTATTGAACCTAAAGAGCACAGTCAGTTTATTTTGTGAGTCACTGAGTCAAGCAGGTGAGGAAATTCCAAGCTTAAGGGCCTGTCCCACTTGGCCATCATTTACGCGACAGGCCTGTAGCGACTGTCGCGTGCGTCTACACGCGTCAGCACAGCCGTCTGGAGCGCGTGACGTCATTTGAATACCCAGTGGAAAATTGTTTAGTGCATAATACTGTATTTTCTTTCGAATTATGGTGTAATTCAGAAAATTGGTTGCTTTGGGTTATGTTTTCAGCCCCCCCCCCCCCCCCACGGAATATACACGTTTGCTCCGTGTCAGTACAAATGGTATTAGTTCCAATCGCTGTATTGCATCTCAACGCGGCGACGAGGTCGCGTAAATGGCGTGCAAATGACAGCCAAGTGGGACAGACCCTTTACTTCTTGATCTGCACTATTCTGCCTTTGAGTGGGTAAAGAATGGCATGTTGCTTTAATAAACGTTGCTTTAATAAATGTGAATCATTTACAGTGAACCCTCATTATTATGGACCATAGGGAGGAGGGGAGTGTCCGTTACTGCTGAATATCTATACCCATGTAATCATTCTATATAGTTGAAACACAGCACTGTAGATGATCGTTGATACACAACTCAAAGTGCTGGAGTAACTCAGCAGGTCGGTCAGCATCTCTGGAGAACATGGATAGGGGGCACCCAGCATTTGTGTTGTTGCACTTTAAAACTAGGCGCTGATGCTGCTGGTCTGTGCCAACGAGCTCGTCCCCGCCAGCTACGCTAACGTCCAGCCGAAGCGACCGCCACCTCCGGACGTCAACTCCCTCCTCCATCCATGGCCAACAACAAGCGCTGTTCAAGAAGGGAGCGAGGCAGATCACAGTGGGAACAGTAGGCCTGGCTTCAATGGTTGGTAAGATTTGAGAGTCCATTATAAAGGATGAGGTTTCTGAGTACTTAGAAGTTCACGACAAAATCGGCTGCAGTCAGCATGGTTTTGTGAAGGGGAGGTGTTGCCTGACGAATCTGCTGGAATTTGTTGAGGTAAATAGCAGGACAGACAAAGGAGAGTCAGTGGATGTTGTTTACCTGGATTTTCAGAAAGCCTTTGATACGGTGCCGCACCTGGGCTGCTAAGGAAGATGAGAGCCCATGGTATGAAAGGGCAGATGTTAGCATGGATAGCAAATTTGTTCCCTGCAACCCCCACCCCCGCCGCCCTCTCCTCCAAGGCAGAGGAAGGAACTGCAGATGCTGGTTTACACTGAAGATAGACACAAAATGCTGGAGTAACTCAGTGGGACAGGCAGCATCTCTGGAGAGAAGGTACGGCTCAAGACCCTTTGAGGGGAGTACGCGGTGTCTCTGGGGGAGAAGTAGAAGGAGTAGTTGGGAAGGAGGGGCTGAGTGGACAGGGTGACAGGGGAAAGAGGAGGAGGCTGCAGTGGAGCGGGGATTGGACAATACGACGGCACAAAGAAGGAAGCAGCAGCCGGTGGGAGCCGGGACAGCCCCGCGGTGACCGGGCATGTCCTGAGGAAAGTGTTATCCCCCAGGAGCCACAACGTGAGCCAACAGCGGCGCTAACAGGAGCGCGCAATGCGTGAAGGGCTCGCTGTTGCACCTTGCCAGACAGGGGCAAGGTTGGAAGCCAGGGCTGGGGAGGCCATGGTGTGGGGCAGCTCTGCCCACTGTAACCAAAAGCCATTACAAATGGATCCATTAAAATGAGGATTTATTGTATTTCCTCCTAGGGCTATTGTATGCTTGTTTTCATTGCTAGGGGCATTGAGTATAAGAGTCAGGATGTCATGATGCAGCTCTATATAGCAATGTTACAAAATGTTGAGATTAAAAAAATCAAGGCTGCAATTTATCCCATCAGATAAAGCATAAAAATAAGTTTAATTTGACACCTAATTCACTTTCATATCTTCAGTATTAAAAAAGTTATAGCCATTTTCATTCTTGGAAATTAGCATCTTGTTCGCTATTGCTTTTCCATTGACTTAACACAAAAGCTGTGATCGAGGACAGTCAAAAGCCCATAATTTTCTTAAAGATTAAGAGAACTGAAAGAAAATTTCAGTTATTATAGATTGAAGCATTCTGAAACAAATATTAAACAATCTTACTTGGATGACCTGAAATGAAAGCATATAATTAGTTAGTTACCTAATTGTAGCTAATTACAAAATTCAATTTATAGATCTAAACATCTATACATTTGTTAAGAAAAGATTAACATTTTTAAATAGCCTAAGTGCCCAAATAACATTCACACAAGAATTCACAATATAACATGATTTTTAAATCTCATTGTCTTGAATTTATAGACCAAATGGAAGGAATTTAGTGTTTAATTCCCGTAAATGAATGGCCATTTTAATCATCTTGCGAGTGGGTTTTTGTGGAACGCGATCGATTGGAACATTGCGGTTTGCGGTGAATTTAAACCCCATATCGGCAGGAAAAACACTGCCAGTTCGTATGGGGCCATAATCACATTTTTGCCAATGAAATTTTGATTAAAGTCATCCTAAGAGGCAAGTTTATATGTAAAATATACGACTTACCTTATGTTTTGTCCCCCTACGTGAGATCCGTCTAGTTGTCCGTGTTGACGGCATTAGAAGTCGCTTTTTTATTATACTCCAGCAATTAAATTGTCCGGCGATTTAAAAATAAAACTTCCAAGAACGCAAGTCGGAACAATGTTTCAGCGTCAGCTAGCAGCCCAGAAAAAATATATCTCGACAGGCCTGAGAAAACACCTTTCAACTCGCTCCCCCTCAAAGGTGCCAAAGTCGCACACACGGCCAGTGGGAGAACTGCAGCGCCGCTGAAGGTAAGCATTGTAACATACCTACTCTATATGACTTTGGTTAGACTGCATTTGGAGAATTGCCTGCATTTCTGGGCTTGCCTTTACAGGAAAGGTGTGGAAGCTTTGGAGAGGGTGCAGAAGGGGTTGACCAGAATGATATCTGGATTAGAGGGTTGCACCAACAGGGAGAGATTGAGTAAACTTGGATTGTCTTCTCCAGAGACTGGATAGAAGTATGTAAAACTGTGGGGACGTGAATCTTAGGAGACAATCAGAACCTTTTTCCAAATACTAGTGCCCAGAGCTATAAGATGAGAGGGGGAAACCTTATTGTAGATGTGCAGGGCAATTGTTTTTTTTTTTTTACAGAGCGTGGCGGGGTCAGGGGTGGTGGTGGAGGCAGATATGATAGTGGTCATAAGAGGCTTTTGGATAGGCACATGGAAGTGCAGGGAATAGAGAGATATGGATCATGGGCAGGAAGATGAGATCAGTTTAACTGGGCATCACATTCATTGTGGGCCAAAGGGTCCATTCCTGTGCTGTATATTCCATCTACATTCTTTGATTTGTGGCATTGGGGCTGAGGGCAGCATCAGCAGTGACGGCGCTAACACCTGCAGTGGGGTGAACTCATGTAATAGATTTTATTTACAGTGATAAGAAAGTCCAAGACCACATGTCCCTCACATCAGGGCACATGTGCAGGTGGCTCTGCTGATCTCAGGCTTGCCCCGGCAGCTCAGTCCTGCTCTTCGAAGGAGCAGACGAGGTGATCTCAGGCTTCCCCCAGCAGTTCACCCTTGCCTCCAGAGGAGGCTCTGGCAGTCTCAGGCTTATCCTGGCAGTTCAGTTATGGGTCTTGAAGAGGCAGCCCTGGCCATGTGTGGATTACCTGGCAGCTCAGTCTTTGCCTCTGTGTGTGGGTGCAGTCCCTTATTCAGAGGCACTGACATCTCAGGCTTGCCCCAGCCACTCAGTAGAGGCACTAATAGGAAGCTGTCTGGAGCTTCCTATTAGTCTTCCAGCATAGTCTTGAACACAATGGTACTGATGTTCTTGGGTTTGTCTCAGTCTGCCTCAAAGCTACAAAAGGAGAACACAGCTAACAGGGAAGCCCCCACAAACCCCTGGAATGCCTGGGTTTTATAGTGAGTGGGCCAATATCGGTTAATTAGACCTAGCTGTTGTCAATGATACAGGGGATTGGCCTCTCCTGGCCAGTCCGCCAGTGATGGGGATCAGAGCCTCATCCAAGGGAGGGGGCGCTGTCACAGATTCCACACCTCAACCCCAAACTGAATTCATGAAGTAGATTGTGAATACCTGGAGGGCCTGCATTTATTCCTGCACCACTTCATTAGGCAGGCATGCCAACCTGAGAAAGATCATTTCACTCACATCATTTGCTTTTAAGTTAATAGTCGCTTCACAATCCTGGTGTCTAGTATCCCAGTTCAATGTATTCTAACTCTGTTGATCAAACTATGGCAAATCTTATCAAAATTCATCACATAACTAATTAATCCGCTCCAGATGTCACATCTTTAAAGATTACTTGAATATATTTTTCCCTTCATGAATCCATGAATCTTTACAATTAGTTTTGTTATTTCATCTTTAATTGCAGATTGCAGTAGCTTTCTTATTACTGACATTAGGCTAATAGGTTGATAGTTCCCTGTTTTCTCTGGCTCTATTTACTTACATAGTGGACCACACACTCCAATCCACAAGAATAATTACCAAATCTTTAAAATTTGGCAAGATAATAGCCAGAATATAGTCGGCAGGTGCGTGGCAGATGCAGTATAATATCGATAAATGTGAGGTTATCCACTTTGGCGGCAAAAACAAGGGGACAGATTATTATCTCAATGGGGTTGGGTTAGGTAATGGGGAGGTGCAGTGAGACCTGGGCGTCCTTGTACACCAGTCACTGAAAGTTGCTGCGCAGGTACAGCAGGCAGTGAAGAAAGCTAATGGAATGCTGGCCTTCATAACAAGAGATTTCAGTATAGGAGTAAAGAGGTTCTTCTGCAGTTGTATGGGGCTCTGGTAAGACCACATCTGGAGTATTGTGTACAGTTTTGGTTTCCTAATTTGAGGAAGGACATCCTTGTGATTGAGGCAGGTTCACAAGATTGATCCCTGGGATGGCGGGACTGTCATTTGAGGAAAGATTGAAAAGACTAGGCTTGTATTCACTGGACTTTAGAAGGATGACGGGGGATCTTACAGAAACATATAAAATTATAAAAGGACTGGACAAGCTAGATGCACGAACATTTTTCCCAATGTTGGGCGAGTCCAGAACCAGGGGCCACAGCCTTAGAATAAAGTGGAGGCCATTTAAGACTGAGGTGAGAAAAAAGTTTTTCACCCAGAGAGTTGTGAATTTGTGGAATTCCCAGCCACAGGGGGCAGTGGAGGCCAAATCACTGGATGGATTTAAGAGAGAGTTAGATAGAGCTCTAGGGGCTAGTGGAATCAAGGGGTATGGGGAGAAGGCAGGCACGGGTTATTGATTGGGGACGATCAGCCATGATCACAATGAATGGTGGTGCTGGGTCGAAGGGCCGAATGGCCTCCTCCTGCACCTATTTTCTACGTTTCTATGTTTCTATGTTTCTAACATCCACTACCTCTTAAGCCAACTCTTTTAAAACTAGAATGTGGATCATTGAGTTTAGTTTAGTTTATAGATACAGCACGGAAACAAGCCTTTCAGCCCACCAAGTCCACGCTGACCAGCGATCCCCGCACATTAACACTATCCTACACACACTAGGGACAATTTATACCAAGTCAATTACCCTACAAACCTGTACGTCTTTGGAGTGTGGGAGGAAACCAAAGATCTCGGAGAAAACTCACGCAGTTACGGGAAGAATGTAGAAACTCCGTACAGACAGCGCCCGAGGTCAGGATTGAACCCGGGTCTCCAGCGCTGCAAGCGCTGTAAGGCGGCAACACTACCGCTGCGCCACCGTGCCGCCCCAAATGAGTTCACAGATTTGGTTCAGCATCAAATGGTACCATAGTTACACTTTACTCACCATTGCCACAACTGCAAATGGGGAACATGAGGTTTTAGTTTTTTATTAAGTTTTAGAGTCCGCATCGACCAGCGATCTCCGTCCACCAATATTTTTGAGAATTCTTGAGAATTATTTGCTTTCACGCAACTACAACAATTGTTCATCCCAGCTTGGCAAAAGAATAAATCAGGGAAGGTAGTGCATCCATGGATAACAAGAGAAATCAGGGATAGCATCAAAACAAAAGATGAAGCATACAAATTAGCCAGAAAAAGCAGCCTACCAGAGGACTGGGAGAAATTCAGAGTCCAGCAGAGGAGGACAAAGGGCTTAATTAGGAAAGGGAAAATAGATTATCATAGAAAACTGGCAGGGAACATAAAAACTGACTGCAAAAGTTTCTATAGATATGTGAAGAGAAAGATTAGTTAAAACAAATGTAGGTCCCTTGCAGTCAGAAACAGGTGAATTGATCATGGGGAACAAGGACATGGCAGACCAATTGAATAACTACTTTGGTTCTGTCTTCACTAAGGAAGACATAAATAATCTGCCGGAAATAGCAGGGGACCGGCGGTCAAATGCGATGGAGGAACTGAGTGAAATCCAGGTTAGCCGGGAAGTGGTGTTGGGTAAATTGAATGGATTAAAGGCCGATAAATCCCCAGGGCCAGATAGTCTGCATCCCAGAGTACTCAAGGAAGTAGGCACAGGAATAGTGGATACATTAGTGATAATTTTTCAAAACTCCTTAGATTCTGGAATAGTTCCTGAGGATTGGAGGGTAGCTAATGTAACGTCACTTTTTAAAAAAGGAGGGAGAGAGAAAACTGGGAATTACAGACCAGTTAGTCTAACATCGGTTGTGGGGAAACTGCTAGTCAGATATTAAAGATGGGATAGCAGTACATTTGGAAAGTGGTGAAATCATTGGACAAAGTCAGCATGGATTTACGAAAGGTAAACCATGTCTGACGAATCTTATAGAATTTTTCGAGGATGTATCTAGCAGAGTGGATAAGGGTGAACCAGTGGATGTGTTATATCTAGACTTTCAGTAGGCTTTCAACTAGGTCCCACATCATAGATTAGTATACAAACATAAAGCACATGGTATTGGGGGTTCAGTATTGATGTGGATAGAGAACTGGCTGGCAGACAGGAAGCAAAGGGTAGGATTAAACGGGTCCTTTTCGAATGGCAGGCAGTGACTAGTGGGGTACCGCAAGGCTCAGTGCTGGGACCCCAGCTATTTACAATATATATTAATGATTTGGACGAGGGAATTGAATGCAACATCTTCAAGTTTGCGGATGACACTAAGCTGGGGGGTAGTGTTAGGTGTGAGGAGGATGCTGGGAGGCCGCAAGGCGACTTGGATAGGCTGGGTGAGTGGGCAAATGCATGGCAGATGCAGTATAATGTGGATAAATGTGAGGTTATCCACTTTGGTGGCAAAAACAGGAAAGTAGACTATTATTTGAATGGTGGCCGATTAGGAAAAGGGGAGATGCAACGATACCTGGGTGTCATGGTACACCAGTCATTGAAAGTAGGCATGCAGGTGCATCAGGCAGTGAAGAAAGCAAATGGTATGTTAGCATTCATAGCGAAATGATATGAGTATAGGAGCAGGGAGGTTCTACTGCAGTTGTACAGGGTTTTGGTGAGACCACACCTGGAGTATTGCGTACAGTTTTGGTCTCCAAATCTGAGGAAAGACATTCTTGCCATAGAGGGGGTACAGAGAAGGTTCACCAGACTGATTCCTGGGATGTCAGGACTTTCATATGAGGAAAGATTGGATAGACTTGGCTTGTACTCGCTAGAATTTAGAAGACTGAGGGGGGATCTTATAGAAACTCACAAAATTCTTAAGGGGTTGGATAGGCTAGATGCAGGAAGATTGTTCCCGATGTTGGGGAGGTCCAGAACAAGGGGTCACAGTCTAAGAATAAGGGGGAATTCCTTTAGGACCGAGATGAGGAAATTATATTTTAAAAAGAGAGTGGTGAGTTTGTGGAATTCTCTGCCACAGAAGGTAGTTGAGGCTAGTTCATTGGCTATATTTAAGAGGGAGTTAGATGTGGCCCTTGTGGCTAAAGGGATCAGGGGGTATGGAGAGAAGGCAGGTACGGGATACTGAGTTGGATGATCAGCCATGATCATATTGAATGGCGGTGCAGGCTCGAAGGGCCGAATGGCCTACTCCTGCACTTATTTTCTATGTTTCTATGTTTCTAAGCTCACCAACTACTTTAGCGCTTGTTATTTTACCATTATCTATTTCTGTCAGCTCTCATTCTTGCTGAAGCAGGGGCTCTTCGATAATCTGTGCAGATATTTTGTACCTTCATCTGTAAAAGTAGTTGCTTAACTCTTCCTGCATTTCGCTGTTCCCTGTTGTAAATTCCTCTCTCCCACAATTAATCTTGTTTCTTACAGACCCATGCAGCTAATTTCAAGGTTCTTACTAGTTACCTCTCACATTCTACCTTGCCTTTGCTTATCAATCTTCTTTTGCAGACTTCTTCAATTCTCCCAATGCTCATGCCTGCTACTATTTCTAGCAACTCTATAAAGCCTTGGATTTAATGGCAACTCGTAAAAACTTGGATTTCCTTGGATTGAATCTGTAATCGCTCCCGGCAGCGACTGATGAGCCATGTTTTCTGCATGTTTTTGTAATCGCCAAAATATGTTTTGTCTGTGAATTATGTCATTAATTAATTAGTCATAGCCCCATACATCACCCTATACTACACAGTAACAGGTCCTTGCGCCTAATTGATCCTTGCCAACGATGATGCCGACCCATGCTAATGCCATTTGTTTGCATTTAGGCCTATATCTCTTCATGCCTTTCCTATCCAAGCACCTGTCCATTTATATGTTTTATTGTATATGCCTCTACTACCTCCTCCGGCAACTTGGTTTATATATACACCATCCTCTGTGTGGAATAAACTTGCGCCTTAGATCTTTTTTACATTTCTCCCGGAGGACCACCGCAGACTGGCGGTAAGGCTGTGCGGAAGCCGGGCAGCCCCGTTCAATCGGCAGGCCCTGACTTTCCACCGCTACAGTTCGGAAGACCACTGCGGACTGGCGGTAAAGCCGCGCGGAAGTCGGGCAGCCCCGTTGAATTGGCTGGCCCCGACATCCTGCCGCTACAGTCCGGAAGACCACCGCGGACTGGCGGTAAGGCCACTCGGAAGTCGAGCAGCCCCGTTGACTCGGCTGAGTCCGGGCCTGACGACCTGCCGTTTGCAGACAGCGACGGCGATCGTGTTTCCCGGATGGAGCGGATGGTGGAGCAACGTGACGTACTCCAGCAGGAGTCTGGTCACCTTGGGTCTCTTTGCAGACCCACGGCAGTACCCTATTCAGGGCTGCCCAATGTCTCACCCTCCTCGCAGGGGAGCATTAGGAGTCAGGGCTGGGCTAACTTCGAAGAGGGGTTGACTGAAGAACCAAACTTGCTGGGGGTGCAAGAAGAGGAGCTTCTGGGCATGATATCCAAGTTTGCAATACCATCCCAGAAAGGACAGCCACTACAGCCGCAGCTGGCAGCGAGTATCAACGACTTAACTACGCACCAGCTGCAGGAGCAGGTTATGACCAATACCACAGGCAAGTACCTTGCCCCAGAAAACTGTGTGTCTCTAAACGTACCGGCTGTCAACAACCCCATCTGGGGGAACATCAGCCCCAGCATCAGGGCACAAGAAATTAAGATGCAGGAAATTCTGAAACTGCTAGCCGCAGGAATCACTGCGTTCACCAGGTCTCTGGATGGCACGGTTATGACGGAGGAACAACTGGACACGTTAGCTCTGTTTTGCAACATACAATTCGAAATAAATTGTTTCAGAAAAAGCGCGATCCATCCCACGCTCAACCCTAAATTTGCGGGTTTGTGCAAAACTAGCAGTACACCACCACCGAATTTGCTGTTTGGAGACAACCTGTCAAAACAGGTCAAGGACCTGGATGAGGAAGCAAAAGCGGTAGGCATGATTAAGCCACCTTCCACCATCAGGTCAACAGTAAACCGGCGGGAGCACCCCTATGCAACCACCAACAGGCCCGCTGCCATACATACCGGATAGCGGGTGAAATTCCGAAGGTCGCACCATTCACGCAAAGGTCTTTTTTAGGCCATGCCCCAGAGCGACCTTTGTGGAAAATGCGTCAACCCCACACCACAGCGCCTCCACCTCCCAAGAGCCAAGGATGTAATAACCCGACCAAAGGTAGGTGGGTCTGGTTGCCTTGGTACCGCATGTATAACTTTACAAGTAGGGGGTAGGTTAAACTTGTTTGGGGATGCATGGAGTTCCATAACTTCTGACCTCTTTATTTTGCACAGTATTCAGGGATATAAAATTGAATTTATTAACAAACTCCTCCCACCAGTTCAACATGTACCTAGCCGGAAATTTGTGCTTTCTCAAAAAGAGAAAGTGGAAGGACATGCGGAACATACGGAACTACTTAGATTATATGCTATGGGACTAATAGAGAAAACTAAACATGAACCTTTTTGAGTTTGTATCAAACATCTTTATCAAAACCATATATGCGTGGATGCTGCATTATCATTGACTTAACATAGCTGAATACTTTTGTACAATATACCCACTTCAAAATGGAAACATTTGTAACTGCTAAACAACTAGTTTCCAAAGGGTACTTCATGGCCTACATTGACTTAAAGGATGCATATTATTCAGTACCCATACATATAGATCACCGCAGATAGTTGAAGTTTATCTGGATGGGGCAGCTATGACAGTATAAAGCACTGCCTAATGGACTAACAACAGCTCCCAGATTATTTACCAAAATATTGAAACCAGCATTGGCGTCTTTACGGAAACAAAACCATATTGTCATGGCTTATCTTGATGTCATCCTATTGTGGGGAACACTTTGGAATTGGCTAAATTAGCTGTGACAGCCACCAGGCTGCTATTTCAAAAGCTGGGATTTTTCATCCATCCAGACAAATCCAAATTAATGCCCTCTGTAATAATGGATTATATGGGGTTCACAATTGACACAATTCACATGACTGTCACTTTGCCAAAAAACAAGGCGACAGACTAGAAAGAGACATGTAAAAGCCTTGTTTGCGCCAGTAATCCGACCATTCGGCACGCTGCCAGGGTAATTGGGAAACTTGTGGCTACATTTCCAGCTACACATTATGGACCGTAACATTATCAAAATTTACAAAGAGCCAAAATCTCAGCACTCAAATCTCATGCTGGTCATTTTGACAGGCCTATGCAGCTACCGGCCAAAGCAAAAATCGAATTGCGATGGTGAATTAGCAATATTGCTTTAATCCCATCACAATTATGAACCCTTCGGTCGTGTTACAAACTGACGCCAGCGCTCACGGTTGGGGAGCTACCGATACCACCTCTAGTTGTGGCGGTAGATGGAATTCGCACGAATCTACATTACTTCAGACACAAGGTATTAACTATTTAGAAATATTGGGAGCGTTTCATGGGCTACGGGCCTACTGTGCAGATATGTACCATCTGCATGTTCATCTATAAATAGACAACACCACAGTGGTGGCATATATAAATCATATGGGTGGTATCAAGTCGATATCTTGTGATGAATTGGCAAATACAATCTGGCACTGGTGTATAGAAAGAAATATTTGGATTTCAGTTATCTTCCTTCCAGGTAAGCTAAATACAGTGGCGGACACCAGATCACGCATATTCAATGACAACACCGAATGGATGTTGAACCACCAGGTATTTACTGACATTATAGCTCAGTATGGAATGCCAGATAGCGACCTTTTTGCGTCTAGACTTAACCATCAGATACCAACATATGTCGCATGGGAACCAGACCTTGGGGCAGTAGCGATGAACGCTTTCTCGCTACATTGGGGGAATTTGTTTTTCTATGCATTCCCCCCTTTCTGCCTCATCAGTCGGGTATTGCGGAAAATCCAATTAGACTCCGCACCAGGGGTACTGATAGTACCTGACTGGCCTACACAGCCATGGTTCCCGGTGGTCCTCGACATGGTAAAGGAGCCACGTCTTCCGGTTCCAAACGCCCGAACCTCCTGATTCATCCCGTAACAGGGGAAAATCATCCGTGCAGTGGTTACATGAACCTGTTGGCTTGCACGTTCTGAAAAGACCGCTCCTGGAGTTCGGGCTGACGGACAGGACCATGGACATCATCATGGCATCGTGCAGGGAGTCCACAAGGAGACAATACCTTACCCATGTTAAGAAATGGGAGGTATTTTGTTCCAGGACTGGTACCACTTACAACTCTGCTACCATTACGTAAGTACTGGAATTCCTGGCGGGCCTTCACTATGATGAGGGCCTCAAGTTACAGTGCCATCAACTGCACTAGGAGTGCTTTGTCATCCTACTTCGGGCTTGGAGTGGGATCCCATCCCCGGTATCTAAACTAATGAGGGGTATTTTTAATTCTAACGCTCCCAGGCCTCGATACTCGCAAACCTCGGATATCGGACTGGTCTTGTCCCTACTCAGGGCTTGGGCACCAGTCACGACACTCTAATTGACTAAGCTCACCTACAAGGTAGTGATGCTGATGGCACTCATTACTGCACAGCGGGTCCAGACCCTGCATACATTATAATTGGATAACATGGTGTCGACTCCTAACAAAGTAACCTTCTATGTAAATGAGTTACTAAAACATAACCAACCAGGGTCATCCGGTCTAAAATAGTAAGATTAAACGAGAACTTACCAAGTTTGAAGGTTGATCTTTATTTTACGAGGAGTTGCGGTGAGGGATTTCGTGAAGACCCTGCCAGCACGCATGCGCGACATTCTTCAAAGCAGCGGTGTGGAATCACAGAACATATCATGGAAGGAGATAGTAAGATTGAACAAAGGGTACGCCCGGATTTCCAACTGCAGCCCAGAAGACCCAGGCCTATGTTGCTTCAGCAGGTCCTCGACAAAGAAAGTCACCTTTGCAGGAGTCGAGACCATCCGGTCCAGCCGAAGCTTCTGCAAGGCCTGGACACGTTGAGCTGAAGTGAATGCCATCAGCATCACCACTTGAAGGGTGAGCTTGTCAAGAGGCAGTCCTGTCATAGAGGACCAGCTTCTTAGTAGTGTAAGTACTACACCCACATCCCAAGTGATGTTGTATCGGGGTTGGGGAGGGTTGGTGTTGAACACTCCCCTCATGAATTTGGACACCAGATGGTGCGTGCCCACACCTATATACAGGTATGAGGAGAGCGCACTCCTGGCGCTGTTGATGCCACTGTAGCTGAGACCCTCATCGTAATGAAGGCCCGCTAGGAATTCCAGGACGTCAGGGATCGTGGCAGAGTTGTAGGTGGTATGTGTTCAGGAGCAGTAGGCCTCTGACTTCCTGATCTGGGTGAGGTACTGCTGCCGGGTTGATACTCTGCACGATGCTGAATTGAGGTCCATCGCTCTGGCCGATATGCCGGCCTCCATGAGCGGCCTCTTCAGAACCTGCAAGCCAACAGGTTTAAGTGACCATGGCACGGGTGACTTTCCCCCGTAATGGGGTTAGTGAGTAAAGTGGGGTGTTTAGCAATTTGAACCCACGGACATATTATTATTTGGAGAACCACTGGGTACCATGGCTGTGTAGGCCAGTCGGGTATGATCAATATGCCTGAAGCAGAATCCAGTTGTATTTTCTGCAATACCCGACTGATGAGGCAGAATGGGGGAAATGTGTAGCAGAACCATTTCCCCCAATGGAGTGAAAAAGCATCCATAGCCACTGCCCCAGGGTCTGGTTCCCAAGACACATACGTTGGTATCTGATGGTTCAACCTGGATGCAAAGAGGTTGATATCTGGTGTACCAAAGTTAGCTATAATTTGAGCAAATATTTGGGGGTTCAACATCCACTCGATGTTATCATTGAACACACGTGACCTGGTGTCTGCCACTGTGTTGAGTTTCCCTGATAGATAGGTCGCTGTGAGCCAAATATTTCGTTCAATACACCAGTGCCAAATTGTGTTGGCCAATTCGTCACAAGATAATGACCTGATACCACCCATATGATTTATGTAAGCCACCACCGTGGTATTATCTATTTGAAGGCGGACATGTAAATGCTGTAAATTGGGGCAGTTTGCCCTCAGACCATGGAAAGCCCCAAGCATCTCCAAATAATTTATCCCGAGTGTCTGAAGGAGGGTAGACTCGTGAGCATCCCATCGGCCCCACAACTGGACGTGGTGTCAGTTGCACCCCAGCCTGGAGCACTTGCGTCAGTTTGTAACACGACTGATGGGTGGCTAGTAATGGTGGGTTTGTAACACGCACTAATATTGTCAACCCACCACTGTAGCTCAGATTTAGCCTTAATTGGTAGCCGTATTGGCCTGTCAAAGTGCCCAGCATTGGCTTGTAATACAGAAATCTTTGCTCATTGTAAGTTTTGATAGTGCAGTGGGCTAAATTGCACAGCTGGAAATGTAGCTACCAGGTTTCCAATCACCTGGGCAGTATGTCGAATGGTCGGCACCCTGGCGCAAGCAAGGCTGGTACATGCATCTTTTATATCAGATGCTTCGCTGGGTGGGATCGTAACTATCATTCGGGTGGTGTCAATAGTAAAGCCCAGATAGTCCATGATTTGAGATGGGGTGAATTTGGAGTTGTCTGGATGGGTAACAAACCCTAATGTCTCGAAGAAAGATTTGGTCACTGTGACTGCCAGCTCTGCCAATTGGAGGGTTGGTCCCACTATAAGGATATCGTCTAGATAAGCCATGACGATATAATGCTGTTGCCGTAGGATAGCCAGTATCGGTTTGACTATTGTGGTAAACAGTCTAGGGCTGTGGTTAAGCCATTGGGTAAAGCTTCATATTGCCATAACTGCCCCTTCTATGATGGGGACTGTATAGTATTTATCTTTGAGATCGATGCAAGCCATAAAGTACCCTTAATACAGTAGCTGCTTAGCGGTTCCAAAGGTTTCCATTTGGAAATGGGTATATTGTACGAAAGTGTTCAGCTGAGTTAGGTCAATGATGATCCGACAACCTCCATCTTTTTTGGTTTTAGTAAAGATGTTGGACACAAACTCAATGGGTTCATGTGTCGTCTTCCCTATCACCCCTTTGGCTGCTAGCCGTAATATTTTTGCATGTCCTTGCTCAATCTCTTTGTGAGAGAGCGCAAATGTGCGATGAGGTACATGCTGAATAGGGGGAAGTTGACCGTTAATAAACTCTACGACATAACCCCGAACACTTTGTAAAATAAAAGAGTCAGTAGTTATTTTATCCCATGCACCACTGAAGGCCCACAACTGTCCCCCTACTTGTGAGGGTACCATTGCTACTTGCTTAGTAGAACCAGACCTCCTTACCACCATGGTCAACGGCGGGTCCTGGTGAATGGTGGTTTGGGGGGACGTTGTGTGGCGTGACGAGGTGTCCTGTCCGGTGGGCGAGGTTTCCAAGCGGTATACGGCAGTTGCCGAGAGGCGTATGCCCTCGATGAAGGTGGCTTCATGAGGCCGACGGCTTTGGCCTCCTCATCCATCTCTTTTACCTTTTTCGGCAGGTCTTCCCCGAACAGCTGATGTGGTGGTGGAGTGGTGGAGGTACGGCACAACCCTACAAATTTAGGGTTGAGCGTGGGGAGGATGGAGCTTTTTCGGAGACAATTAATCACAAACTGGGTATTGCAGAGTAAGGCCAGGGCATCCTGCAGCTCACTGGACACTTTCTCCCCACCGAGGGTCCCGGCGTATGCTGTGATACCCGTGGAGAGGAGTTTCAGGACTGTCTGGAGGCGTGCGTCCTGAGCTCTGGCGGTATTACTCAAATTCCCCCAAATTTGAGCATTGACCATGGGGACATTCAGATTAACGCAATTCTCCGGTGGCTTGAATTCGTCCATGGTGTCGTTGAGGACCCGTCCTGCTGATGTGAGGTGAGATAGTTAATCGTCCCCACCAGTTTGGTATGTAGGGGCTCCACTGAAGGAGGCGCAGTAGCAAATTTGCCCACAACATCCAGTAGGGCCCCATCCGCCTCTGGAGGATCGACCTCTGGCATGTCCGGCTCTGCATCGAATTCAACCTCCTCCAGACTCCTTGCTCTCCCAACGGAGGAAGGCGAGATACTTGGCGGCTGACGTCTGTAGGTAGCCGATGCCCGGGACCACCGTTCTTCCCTGTCCTGTTCTTGTTGAACGAGGCGCTCCACCATTCGCTCCAGCCGGTCCATGCGACCGTCGCTACTGCACGTAGCCGACAAGCCGACTTCCCCAGGCTCTGCAATGTTGCTGGGGCTTCTACCAGCAGACCTCACCCCCATGAAAGGCGGAGTGCGATCTGGTGGCAGGAGTTCGTCAACACCTGCTCCTGCAGGCCCGTACGACTCCTGCACAGACTCTCCGCTAGGCCGCCCACGAGCGGACTGTGGCGGTCCCCGTGCCTGGTGGAAAGGCAGCGGATAAGAGTCGGCGCCGGCCCCCGGCGCCTGGCTCCCCGGAGTCCGTGCAGGCTTACCCCTACTTCTGACATTTATGTCTCAGTAGGGGTGCATGGTCGGCAGCAGCCCCAGGCAAACTGATCGACCGCATGTGGCTGCCGCACTCGGGCTGGTGTGAAGCGCAGCGCACGCTGCAGTTCCCCCCCCCCCCCCCCCCCAGCATGTCGGTAGCAAATGCGAGTGACGATAAGTCGCGCATGTGTGCTGGTGGGGTCTTCACGAAGTCACTCACGTGACTCCAAAGTAAAATTGGAGTTCTTGACCGATCCATTAGATAAACGCCTTTGTATAACCATTCACCTTCGGCACTATTTAGATGTTGCCAAAAATCTCAGGGGTACGGAAATGGGTCTTTTAATCAGTTTTAAACGCCCTCACCATAGGGTAACTGTTCAGACCATTTCAAGGTGGCTCAGGGTGGTGTTAGGTGCAGCAGGGGTAGACACTAATATTTTTAACTCTCTTTCTACAGGGTTGCGTCTACATCAGCGGCATGGACGATGGAAGTTCCCATGGACCACATCCTCTCAACGGCGGGTTGGTCCAATGAGGTTACCTTTCAACGGTTTTTTAACAAACCTGTGGCCACACCCGCAACTTTTGCAAACACTATTTTAACTTCTGTTTCTTAACTCCCCGAAGTTAGGGGTTTATTGTTTGTAGTTAATAAATACATTATTGTTTTTCAGCTCTGTTTCAAGTCTGAAATACATTAGCATACTTCCTCCATTAATCATTATGGCAGTGTGTGAGCATGGACTCGTTTCCAGGGCATGAAATCACAGAGCTTTAAAATCTTCACGAAGTCACTCACGTGACTCCAAAGTAAAATAGTAAGATTAAACGAGAACTTACCAGTTCGAAGTTTGATCCTTATTTTATGAGGAGTTACGATGAGGGATTTCGTGCCCTCCGCTCCCAACCCTGTATCATAAGGTCAACTGGGATGTTAGTTCTCTTACTCTTACTATCTTCAGTCAATTCTACTATCTGTGATTTCACACCGCTGCTTTGAAGAATGTCGCGCATGCGTGCTGGCGGGGTCGTCACGAAATCCCTCATCGTAACTCCTCATAAAATAAGGATCAAACTTCGAACTGGTAAGTTCTCGCTTAATCTTACTATTCTACATCATAATATGCTGAGCCAAAATAGCTATGGACTTCTGCCAGTTGGATGGGCTGTGCAACAGCAGGACTGTCATCAAGATACACGCAATAGAACTGGCTGACATTATGAGAGTAAGGTTAAATGGACTTGAAAGATATAATTAATGCTGCTGTCACAAAAGCTTCCAAATTCCTGTAAGCATGCGTGCAGAAGTGGTGGTGTCCTCGCCCAGCCAAACGTCCCCCGTAATAACGCAACAGATGCACACAGTTAAGCTATATGTCCCACACCACACTCCCACAACACACACTTCATTCCGTGCTCAGCCGTGGGAAGAAATTAACTGGTGAAGAGAGGTGAAGATCCAAGGATGTGGGGGAGTGAAGGGCGGAGGATGGTTAACCAAAACCAAAGTTGCCAAAGACAAAAAGGGTCAAATGGTCAAATCTGATAATGAAGGAAGGTGAGGCGTGATGATAGAAGGTTTTACATTTCACGACCTATCTTCCCTTCAGATCAGATTCCACCCTTTGTATGTTGTGGTCTTCTCCACCTCCAGCCTCTGTTACCATCTCCACCCACCTCATTCATTCATCAATAAACACCTCCTCACCTGGACCCACCTATCACTAGCCCTCGGTCCATCGTTCAGTTACAAAGCTTCAAGGAAATGTGAATTGGCAAATATGACAGGTGTGGTACAGTGACTGCACAATCTTTGTATAGTTTTGTTTATCACCCTGTAATTATATCTATTGAGTCAACAGATTGGGTGAAACTACCTATTTAAAAATGTAAAAGACAGAGACACTTTGAGTTGGCCGATAAACCAGAGAGGCTGCTAGCCAGACAATTTAAAGGGGAGTCATGCAATCCATAAAATCAAATCCAAAGCAGGTGATTTGCTTACCAATCCTAAAGAAATAAATAACCGCTTCAAAGTATTTTACTCAGAATTATATACTGCTAAAACTCGGGCCACTAATGCAGATTTTGCAGGTCTCTTTGACTCCCTCAGTTTGCCAAAACTAGATGAATCAGCCAGGCTGGAACTGGACTCAAATTTCTTCGAAAGCGAGATAGTTGAGGCTATTAAATCTTTTCCCTCCGGTAAAGCGGCTGGACTGGATGGATTTGGTTATGAATTCTACAAAGCATTTCATAAGTTGCTTGCCCCACTTCTAATTAGGATGATCAATGATTCGATTAAGAATAACAGATTTCTGAAGTCCCTGTATGAGGCAAATATATGCATCCTGTTAAAAAAAGACAAGGATAAAACTGAACCTGGCAGCTATAGGCCAATTGCTCGCCTCAACTTTGATCAAAAGACTATCACAAAAATATTAGCTAATAGACTGGGGAAGCATATTTCATCAATTATACACCCTGACCAAACAGGGTTATTCCAGGTAGATTTTCATTTTGTAATGTGCGTCGACTCCTGAATAATCTATATAGTTCCACCAAGAGGGGGATTCCAGAGCCGCCATCTTATTCTTAGATGCCAATAAAGCGTTCGACCAGATAGAGTGGCCCTATATGTTAGAGGCACTTAAAAGATTTGGGTTTGGGGATTCCTTTATTGCATTGGGTCAAAATGGTGTGTCTTTGTCCGACAATTGCCATCCTCACTAATAATGATAAATCTGAATCTTTTGACTTACAACGTGGGGTTAGACAGGGAGATCCTCTCTGTGATATTGCTCCCCCCCACTCTTTGATATTGCTCTGGAACCCCCTAGCAATAGGTATCAGTAGTCACCCTAACATCAGGGGTATTAAGGTGGGGAATGTGGAAAGCCGTGTGGGACTTTACGCCAATGACACATTATTATATCTCTCCTATCCAAAAGCCTCTGTCCCTCTGTAGATGATACGTGTATACACCTTTAATTGATAGTAACGATGTCCATGCTAACCACTCCCCCACCAGTTAGTATAATTGTAACCTACACGCCCCTAGCTCTCTCTGGTGATCGTGGCAGACCACGTACAGCTAGGGCAATAATGTGTGATTAATAAAGTAGTGAAGATCCAATGGTATCCGTGAATCCACTTTACATGGTGTCAGAAGTTTATCGAGTTTTATTTTCCCGACGTTCCCGTGGGAACCCTGCACAGCCACAGCAGAAACCCTCTCGCTACTTGACACGTGATGATACCGCGTCTGGTTCCCATCTCTAGCATGATGAACTCCCCCTGTCTGACTCTGGCTTTTCTCAGAGCGAACTGAGTGTGTTTTCCTTGCGAGGTGCACCTGCTCTGATAACAGACCCGACTGTCCGAGTCACGGTGAATGGCATGGCCTTCTCTGCTAAGGTGGACACGGGGGCTGCTGCTAATGTTATGTCAACAAGCCTGTTTAGGTTGATAAGAAATAATGAGCTCGTTTCCACAGACAGCGCTGTTTTGCGTGGCTATGGGGGTGGCGTACTTGTTCCTGTGGGGAGGGCCACTCTCCACTGCAAGGTGCTGAAGACCTCTCGGCCCCTCTCTTTCTTCCTGCTAGACGGTAAATGTGACCCCCTGCTCGGCATGGAGGCCTGCCAGGACCTCGGATTGGTGAGCTTCCACAGCGATGTCCACCTGGTAGAGGCACCCTGAACCCGCTGGCCGAATTCCCGGACCGGTTTGACTCGAAGCTGGGGAAGTTGCCCTGCAGCTACAGGATTGCCCTCAATCCCGACATCACGCCGGTTATCCGTCCTCCGCACCGTGTATCCTTCGCCATGAGGGGCAAGGTCGAGTCTGCTCTTCTCGAGATGGTGGCCACGGGCATCCTGAAGCCAGTAACGGACTCCACCCGGTGGTTCTCTACTATGGTTGTCGCTGCGAAGAAAGATAAGAGTGAACTACGGATCTGCATCAACCCTAAGGACTTGAACTTGGCCATCAGGCGCCCGCACTATCCCATGCGGACGGTGGAGGATGTTGCTGCACAGGTCGGCCCTGCCACCGTGTTTTCGGTTCTCGATGCCAAGAGTTTGTTCTGGCAGATACCTCTAGACGAGCGATCCTCGCACCTGACGACCTTCAGCACGCCTTTCGGCAGGTATAGCTTCCTCCGCATGCCATTTGGGATCAACTCTGCCAGCGAGGTGTTCCAAAGGACCATGGAACAACTGTTTGCCGGGCTCCCGTGTGCCATCATTGTCGACAACATCCTGGTCTACGAGAAGAACGTCGCTGAGCACGACCACCACCTTCGCCAGGTGCTGCAGCGGATCCGAGAAGTCAACCTGAAGCTCAACCCGAAGAAGTGCCGATTCCGGGTTCCTGAGGTCACCTACGTGGGGCATGTCTTCACTGCATCAGGGCTGAAGCCCGACCCGCAGAAGACCGCCGCAATATCTGGGATGCTTGCACCTGCTGACGTGCCTGGCCTACAGAGCTTCCTGGGCATGGTCAACTACCTGGGGAAGTTCTTCCCCGACCTGAGTGAACTGAGCGCCCCTCTGAGGGACCTGGTGAAAAAGGACACTGCATGGGCCTGGTTCCCGCAACACCAGAAAGCATCCATGACGGGGTGCAACTGCCTGTGTCCTACGCATCCCGCACAATGATGACCGCTGAACAACACTATGCCCAGATTGAGAAAGAACTGCTGGCGGTTGTCTTTGCCTGCCCTCAAATCCAAGCTGATCAGCATGCCAACGCTGAAGTACTTTGACCTCCAGCGCCCCATCGTTCTCACGTGTGATGCATCAAAGTTTGGCCTCGGGGCCGCCTGCCTGCAGATCCATGACGGGGTGCAACTGCCTGTGTCCTACGCATCCCGCACAATGATGACCGCTGAACAACACTATGCCCAGATTGAGAAAGAACTGCTGGCGGTTGTCTTTGCCTGCTCCAAATTCAAAGACTATATCCTGGGCACCTGCTTCACTGTCGAGACGGACCACCAGCCTCTGGTCACCATCCTCAACAAGCCGATACACATGGCCTCCTCCCGGCTCCAGCGCATGATGCTCCAGCTACAACGCTTCACTTTCACAGTGGTTTATCGCAAGGGCAAGGACATGTTTGTTGCTGACACGCTGTCTCGGGCGCCTCTCTCATCCACAGCCCGACATCCGTACGAGGCGTCCGATCTGATAGTCCTGAACGTCAATTTCGTGCCCTCCGGTCAGTTGAAGACCCTGGCCAAGCACACGGACGCTGACGCTTCGCTACAACAGCTGGCCGCGATCATCAAGCGGGGCTGGCCAGACCGCCGTTCTTCCCTGCCGGCCGCAGCGGTGCCTTACTTCTTGGTTCGTGACTAGTTGGTGCTGCGTGATGGTGTGATTGTGAAGGGGCACAAGGTGGTGGTGCCCGAAGTACTACGGGAACAATACTTCGAAACCGCTCATCGTGGCCATCCCGGGGCCGAAGCGACCCTTTCCATCACTCAGAGCCAATTCTTCTGGCCTGACATGCCTAGCTACCTCCGGGATAGGGTCTCCGCGTGCCCTACCTGCAACTGCCTCGCTCCGCAGCAACAGCGGCAGCCGCTCCTGCAGGTTGCTAGCTGTTAACCCGCCCTGGTCTGCGCTGGCAACCGACATCCTCGAATGGCACGGAAAGCACTTCCTGGTGCTTGTTGACTCTTACTCCAGCTGGTTTGAAGTTGACCAGCTCCACTCCCTCTCTTCCTCCGCGGTCATCGAGAAGTTGCGCCGCCACTTTGCCACCTTCGGGTCACCGGCCAGCCTGCAGTCGGACAACGGCAGCCAGTTCACCAGTGCCGAGTTCCGCGCTTTTGCCGAACGATGGAACTTTCGTCATTACACCAGCAGCCCGGAATACCCGCAGAGCAACGGACTGGCCGAGCGCGCGGTCCGCTGTGCCAAAGGATTGTTGGAACATTGCGGCCTATCCCGCTCCGACATCTACCTGGCCCTGCTGAATCTCCGCAACATTTCCCACGACCATGCCCTGGGCACCCCGGGTCACGTGGCCCACGGTCCCGGTGTTTCAACAGTCCCTGTCTCCCTCTGTCCTTAAACCTGCCTTGGTCCGGAAACGCATTGCCCAGAAACACGGTATACAGAAGCGTTCCCATGACAGGTCCTGCCGTGTCCTTCGCCCTCTTCTTCCCGGCCAGGTCGTCCGTATGAGGTCCATTTCTGGCCGCTCCAAGTTGGCCGTGGTCGTTGGTTCTGCCGGCTCCCCTCGTTCGTACCTTGTCAACCACGACGGCAAGGTGTACTGCCGGTCCCGCCAGCATCTCCGGCTCGTGAACGAGCCTCTCCCTCCCCCGGCGGCTCCGTATGCCCCCCCCGCTGCCACTGTCGCGGCCTAGTGCCTTGCCCGTTCCTCTGGGGTCCCCCCTCGTCCTTCTCCTGTCCGTCTCCCGGTTGCGGTCCCGCTTTCTCCGGCTTCCTCGCCCTTCTCTTCGCCGTCCCCCCCCCGATGCCCTCATCGCCCAGGGGTTCTCCTGTCTGTAGGCCCCACCATGCCCCGGCGTCGTCCCTGCTTGTTCCCGTCGGGGAAGGAGGTGATGGCGAGGTGCGGACCCGGTCTGGTCGCCTGGTCGGGCCGCCGGTCCGTTACGGCGATTACGTGTGATTCTGTATTCCCGTGCTTTACTGTTTGCAATTACCCTAGCGCATGAGACGTGGTCGCCCTGTCACTCACTTTTTTTTTGTAGAGGAAGGATGTAGATGATATGTGTATACACCTTTAAATGATAGTGACGATGTCCATGCTAACCACTCCCCCACCAGTTAGTATAATTGTAACCCACACGCCCCTAGCTCTCTCTCTGGTGATCGTGACAGACCACCTACAGCTAGGGCAATAATGTGTGATTAATAAAGTAGTGAAGATCCAATGGTATCCGTGAATCCACTTTACACCCTCCCTGTTAGATTTTATTAAATCATTTGGCAAGCTTTCCGGATACACAGTCAACTGGAGTAAGAGCGGGTTTATGCCTTTATCAGTATAGGCAGATTCAGATTCCCTTGAGACTCTACCATTTAAGATAGTATATGACCATTTTACATATCTAGGACTCAAAATACCCCTAAATGCCAAACTTATATTCAAAATCAACTATGCTGATATGATTACACAGTTAAAACTGAACATAGAGAAGTGGAGGATTTTACCCTTGTCTATAGTGGGGCGTATTAACGCTATCAAGATGGTGTCTCTTCCTAGATTTTTATATTTATTTCTAAACCTTCCAATTTTTCTTACTTCATCATTCTTTAAAAAACTGGACTCCATTATCCTTCCATTTATTTGGGGGTATAAAGCCCACCGTATATCAAAGGCACATCTTCAAAAGCCAAAAAATGAGGGAGGCATGGGCCTTCCTGTATTTAGGCACTACTATTGGGCAGCCAATGCTAGCCCTGATCTACTGGCAAAGGGGATTCCCAAATGAAATTTTGAATAACATTAATAACCCCCTGTGGCTAAACATTGAAAGCACAGCAGTGAACAATTCCTCCCTCTGTACTTTGCTTTTTTCCCAAAACAGAATCCCCACACAAGTTGGTTGGTGAGAATTTTATGTTAAGAAATTCTATTTGAATTTTAAATCAGATAAGAAGTTTCAGTACATAGTCAAACGTCTCTAATTACACCCCCATATGTCATAACCACTCCTTTTTGCCATCACAGACAGATGGGGTGTTTGCTGTCTGGAGGGACAAGGGCCTTGCAACTCTAAGAGATCTACATATAGACAAAAAGTTTGCTTCGTTTAATCAGCTGAAATCAAAATTTAACCATTCAGCTCTCATTTTTTTCGCTATCTCCAAATTAGGCACTATATTAAAGACCAAATTTCAAATTTTCACACCATGCCTGACAGTTGCCCACTCTATGAGCTCCTGCAGCTTCCTCCAGAGTCCAAAAATCTAATAAAAATCTCGCTTTGTGCGTTTATTCACCACCTCAGTATTCACTAACCATCTAAAAGAAGCCTGGTCTACTGAGCTGAATTTCAAGGTGTCTGACGACATTCGGAATGAAGGTTTGACCAGAATCCAAACTTGTTCGATCAATGCCAGGTATAAACTGATCCACTTTAAAGTCATCCATAGACTTCATTACTCAAGACCAAATTACATCGAATCGACCCAGCTATTTCTCCATTATGTGACAGATCGAAAGGTGCAGATGGTTCTTTAACACACATTTTCTGGCTCTGTCCTCAGATACTGGTCTGAAATATTTACGGGGTTCTCTGGGGTTTGTGGAAAAGATATTCCCCCTGATCCAGAACTGGCACTTTTTGGATTCTCAGAGACTGCTTTGTACTTCACGTCTGAAGAACAACAAAGCACTGATGCTTGGTATGGTGGCAGCCAAGAAAATGATCTTAACAGACTGGAAATCTCCCACACCCCCCTGCTTCAAAAAATGGCTCAATGAAATGATAACAATCATACAGATGGAAAGGATACGCTTCTACAACTCCAAGATACCCAACAACTTTTTAAGTGTTTGGGGACCATTTATCAACCACCTCAAAGACCAATAATTTCATAAGCTCATATTATTCGCAGTGATGTAGTCCTGTGCTTTTTACTTGTGCTCTTGCAATACCTGACTGTGTAGCACCATATGGATTGCATCAAACTTTTATGTCTGGCGGCTCTTATGTTATTTTTATTATTTTCTTTGATGTCTTTTTTTTGTTTTTGTTTGTTTCCTTCTCTTTTTTGTCTTGTTTTGTTTAAATAAAATAAAAATAAATTTAAAAAAAAAAAATGTAAAAGGTGGATCAAAGTCATTATACAGCGATTACATTTTAAGATCAAAGCTGGTTCAAAGCAGATCAGAGCTCGTTGTGTCCATGGTGATGGAATGTAATCAAAGGATGTATTCAATGGAAGAAAGATAGACACAAAAAGCTGGAGTTAAGGGCCTGTCCCACCAGCATGCGACTGCATTCGGCGAGCACGAACTAACGTGGTCGCTTGAGCCGTACAACCTCGCAGGGCTGGTCCCACTTCGATCGTCGGAGCCATATGGAGTTATGCGGGGCTGGTCCGGACATTGCTCGGGGCTCCGAAAAACTGACACTGTCCAAAAATCCCGCAGGGCAACGGCCCGTCAGCCCGCAGCCGCATTGAGGGCGTACGCAGAGTCTCGACGGCGTACGCAATGTCTTGATGGCGTATGCTTAGCACGTGGCATTGCGCAATGACATCAGTTGGAAGTGGGACCGGCTCCACATTTGGAAGTGCGACCAGCCCCGCGAGGCCGTATGCCTCAAGCCACAACGTTTGGTCGCGCTCCCCGCATGCAGTCGCATGCTGGTGGGACAGGCGCTTTAAGGCGTAACTCAGCGGGACAGGCAGCATCTCTGGAGAGAAGGAATGGGTGATGTTTTGGGTCGAGACCCTTCTTAAGACAGTCTGAGGCATCACCCATTCCTTCTCTGCAGAGATGCTGCCTATCCCACTGAGTTAAGGGCCTGTCCTTAAGTCGTAGACAATTTTTTAGGTGACTGCCGGCGACTAGGCAGTCGCCACACGGTCGCCTGTATGTGAGTAATTTCCTCAGTCACCCAAAGGGTCGTAGAGTTGTTTTTTGTCGGCAAAAAACTTTTTGGTGACTGTCGGCGACCATGAGCTTGTCGTAGCTTCTCTTCTCCTGATGTAGTGTCGTAGGTTGTCACCAGGATGGTGTAGGTTGTCGCCAGGTGACGTGGGTTGTCGCTGGGTGCTGACTTCGGTGAATTCCATTGGCGACTACCTACGTCAACCGGCGACTGGTATGGGCGACTAAATTGTCTTCAGTTGTCGACAACAGGGTCGTTACTTGGGCGTAGCTTGTCGCGGGTGGACGCAGGTCGACTTCGGTTGTCGTAGGTGGTCGCCTGTGTGGTCTTTGGTATTTGTAGGTGGTCGTAGGAGGAAGTCGCAACGGGTCGCCGGTTGTCGGTAGCTTGCCGTAGCTTGATGTCGACTAGGTGGTAGGTTGTTGGAGCTTGTCGTAGACATTGTCGTAGGGGGGTCCAGTCGTCGGTTTTTCGGCGACCTGCTACGACTATGACGGTCGTCGGCAGTCACCTAAAAAATTGCCTAAGTGGGACAGGCCCAATTACTCCCGCATTTTGTGTCTATCTTCGATGTATACCAGTATCTGCAGTTGCTTCCTACATATTAGAAATGTAGCTGTTTCTGCCCAGGCTGATTATGAGGGCCCTGAGGAGCAGACACAGGGAAAGGCAGATTATTGCCTGATAACTGTCAGGCAGTAATGCCCACACGGGCAGCACTGCAGGTCACTGGCTAGTGGAAGGCAGGAAACTGGCAGGCTGCTGTGCTGGGCCCTTCAACGGGTTAGGCCTGAGAGAGCGGAAGAAACTGATAGACACAAGGAACTGCAGATGCCGGTTCACAAAAAAAGACACAAAGTGTTGGAGTAACTCAATGGGTCAGGCAGCACCTCAGGAATATGTGGACATGCAACGTTTTAGCTCAGGGCACTTCTTCAGCCTAATTGGTAGAAAATGATAAATGCAGCAATTTGCCAAAGTATGTTGTCGAACACAGAGCTAAGCATATGAACGACATCAAGAAATAAATAAAATAAATAAATGTTAGCCTCCTTTAATCAAGTGACTACCAGCAGCTAATTACTGTTAAATAAATGGAACATTTTCTACTTTTGACGTAGCCCCTCAGGATTAACAATAACTTACTCCACCTCCAGTTTTATTGATTCTGACGTGGCTGATGAGACCCATGAGGGAACTAGAGACACTTTAACAGAGGGGGCAAGAGGTCACTGACGAGGGATGCGGATATGTGGTTTCTGAGGTGCTGCCAATCTTCCAGCACTTATACAAAGCTGCTGCATGCTCGCAATACATGATCACGAGGCTCTCAGTACCCGGATACTTCTTCTCTGCTTTGACGGATTCCCCAGACTCAGTGGGGATATTGCACATCTTCATGGAAGCTTTAAGCGCATCCTTGAATCTTTCCTCTTGGTGACCTCTTCCCATGAGAGCTCAGAACAGAATCAGTTTCATCACCTGGCATTGGGTAAATGAAGAATGTAACCTGCCCAATGTAACCACTGTAGTGTAACTAGGACCTCACTCTAGGGAAGTTGACGCGAGAGAATGCTGGCTTTGATTTGCTTGTTGTTCCAATGAATTTAGAGGCAAATGTTTGCAGAGACAATGATGGTGTCATTGGACTTTTGAGACCAGAAGAAATGTATACCACTTAAAAATAAGAACCGGCTCGACTGTAGCATATGAAAAAGCAGATCTATGATTAACAAACAGAAAGCAGGACAGATGTAGGGACATTTGGGGGTTCATTTCTTAACACACAGATTTTCAGAAATGAAACAAAAAGCCAAACATGAAAATGCGCTCTTGAAATCCTACTGCAAAGAAAAGCCCCTGTCCCACTTTCCCGAGTTACTCACGAATTCACCCGAGTTTTCCCCTTGATTCAAACTCGGAGAATGTCGGTAGCGAGTCCGTAGGAGGCCGTAGAAGTCCATGGATATATCGTAGCGGCTCGTTATGTCAGCCATAGGTACTCGGGGCATTAGGTTAAGTCGGGACGTTTTTTCAGCATGTTGAAAAATATCCACGAGTGAAGAAAATAGCCCCGCGTACCTACGGCTGGCTATTACCGTAATTCTCCGAGTTTGAATCAAGGGGAAAACTCGGGAGAATTTGTGATTAACTCGGGAAAGTGGGACAGGCCCTCTAACAAGTTTAGGTTCTCTATACAATTCAATTAGAAAAAAAAC
The DNA here is from genome assembly GCA_035221665.1 of Okamejei kenojei. NCBI lineage: Eukaryota > Metazoa > Chordata > Chondrichthyes > Rajiformes > Rajidae > Okamejei > Okamejei kenojei. The sequence continues at coordinate 12,031,599 of CM069134.1, forward strand.
TTTCGGCAACTATGATCAAGTTCTTACAAGCGAACTCAAGATCAGCCATTTTGTTTCCAGGCTCTCAGGCCATATAACGCACTGCGCCACACTGCAGTGCTTGGTGCCCACATATATCCACAGCTCAGCACGAGCAGATGCCAACCCATCAAGAAGTCCACTTTAGGTGGTATACCTTCACCTTAAAAAAAAACGTGCTCCTCACATTAAATCTGTCTTAAGCTCCCTAATGGTCATTCACCAATTGTCACCCCCAACTCAATTGCAACTGTTCCACAAATAGCTAATTCCCCAATTCCTTGACCAGGCCTTTCCAAGTTTTTTTTTACATATAGTAACTTGGTTGTGAGAGGGACATGACTGGTTACTCAATGTTTCAGTGTTTCAGATGATGAAAAAAGGTGGGTAATGAGGTGGAGGAGTTGCTTCACTAATCAGGGAGAATGTCATGGTGCTACACAGAGAGGACAGACTGGAGGGTATGTCTATCCAGACATTCTGGGTTGAGCTCAAAAATAAGAAAGGAGCAATTATTCTAATGGGATTATACTACAAGCCACTAATAGCCAGCAGAGATAGAGGATCAGATGTGTGGACAGATTACAGAAGGATGCAAGAATCACAGGGTTGTTGCAGAGAGTGACTTTAGCATCACCAATATTGACTGGGACCTACTTGGGGCAAGTAGAATAGATGGGGAAGAGTTTGGTAGGTGTACCCAAAAATGTTTCCTTAAACAGTCCGACTCAAGAACGGACCATACTGAACCTTGTATTGGGGAACGAGCCTGGTCAGGTGACTGGTGTGGTGGTGAATTAAGAATTTGGAGATTGTGATCACAACTCTATACGTTTCAAGATTGTTTTGAATTTGGACAGGTCTGGATGTTGGGGGAAGGTGCTTAATTGGGGGTAAGACAGATTACAATGTCATTAGGCAAGAGTTAAGGAAGGTAGGTTGTGAGCAGTTGTTATTGGGTAAGTACACAGATGACATGTGTGAAGGCAGCTGATCAAAGTGCAGGGCCAGCAAGTTCCAGTAAGGAGGAGGGATAAAAGGACAGCAAGGTAAGGGAACTGTGGACGACCAAGGAGGTTGTAAACTTGGTCAGGATGAAAAAGGAAGCATATGTCAGGTTTAAATATAAAGTGAGTGAACAGAACTGAAGGGGGCGATGATAAGGGCCAGAAGGGGGCATGAATGTCAATGGCAGTCACATTAATGAAAATCCCTAGGCTTTTAAAATGTCCGTTAAAAATAAGAAGGTGACCAGGGAGTAGGTAGGATCGTTCAAAGATAAAGGAGGAAACGCATGCCTGGGGTTGGAGGATGTAGGTGAGGAACTAAATGTGTACCTTGCATCTGTATTCATTGAGGAGAAGAATTTGGAGGACAGCGAGATCAGTGTGAATGCAAAGGCAGTTTGAGATTGAGGAGGTGGTGCCAACTCTTGAAGGGCATTAAGGTGGATAAGTCACCAAGGTCTGTTGGAATCTGTCCCAGGTTATTACGGGAGGCAAGAGAGGAGATTGTAGAGGCCTTGGCAATGATCTTTGTTTCTTCTGTAGCCACAGGAACAGAATATACATCAGCTGCAGGCATGGGTGGAGAATTGACAAATGGAGTTTAACCCGAGCGAGGGTGAGGTGTTGCACTTTGGGTGGTTGAATGTAAGGAGAGAGTATATGGTTAATGGCAAGACCTTTAACAGCATTGACGTGCAGAGGGGTCATAGCTCACCAAAAGTGGCAACAGAAATGATTAAGAAGGCGAATGATATGCTTGTGTTCATTGCCGCGGGCTTTGGATATAGGAACCATGAAGTCACGAGGCAGCCCAACAGGACTTTAGTGCGGCCATATTTAGAGTATCATGAGCAGGACAGATATGGAAACTTTGGAGAGGCTGCAGAGGAGGTTTACTGGAATTATACCTGCATTTGAGGGTTTCAGCTACAGGGTATGGTTGAATAGGCTTGGATTGTATTCTCGATAATGTCAGAGGTTGAAGGGAGACGTGATAAATGTATCAATTTATGAGAGGCATAGATAGGTTAGACTGTCATAACCTTTTGCTAAGGGCGGCAATGTCCAACATTAAAGGGCATAGCTATAACGTGAGAGGGTGAAAGTTTAATGGAGATGTGTGGGGCAGGTTTTTTTACACAGAAGACTGTAGGGGCCTGGAACACAGAGCCAGGTGTGGTGGTGGAGGCAGATATGATAGTGAAGTTAAAGCCCCTGTCCCACTTTCACGACCTGATTCACGACCTCTGCCGAGTTTGCCCTTGACTCATACTCGCAGCATGGTCGCCACGAGGCGTAGGAGGACGTAGGAGGTCTTCGTAACTCTTCCTCATGCTCGTGAGTGGTCTCCGCGTACTCGTGGCCTCATGTAGGTCGCGGCGTTTTTTCAACCTGCTAAAAAATGTCCATGAGTAAAAACAGGTCAGCATAGGTCATCCAAGTGGGACCTGGGCTTTTTGGCAGTGGCAAGCAGGCCCTCTCAGAGATGAACTGAGGCCCAGCCCAATTTCGATTTTAGAGGCCCCCAAACCAAGATCAAGTATATGCCCCTCGATTTTACAGGCCCCCAAATCAAGATCCCTTTGAAGCAGACAGCAATGAGGCCCATGCCAAATGGCACTCGTTGCCCCCCCCCCCCCCCCCCCCACTCTGATAGGGCCTGGGGACAAGTGCAGGACATAGAGGGATCATGTCAGATGAGATCAGTTTAACTAGGCATCATGGTCAGCACAAACATTGTGGGCCGAAGGGCCCATTCCTATGCTGTTCTGCACTCTCTCATCACACTGAATGCTGTCCCAACCCTTTAATTACGAGGGACCCCCTGAACTGCACTCAAACTGCTCTGACATGTTTTCTTGCATCTCATCACCAATGATAGTGACGGTAAAGCCCCTGTCCCACTTCAGCATCTGGATGACTTCAGTCATCCAGATGCTGAAGTCTCTTTAGATACATGCGTCATAATTATTAAACGTAGCAGAAACATTTAAAAGCCCGAATAATACGCACCATTCTGCATGTCTTGGCATGTTGACTGTGATGTCTAAGTTATGTACTTTGTGTTCTGCTCGACTCAGTTTTCAGTTATTGGACACGATGCCCCGCAGGGATGGAGGGATCATTTACCATTTTAACCCATTCTGCAGCTCCTTTGGATAGATGATTCACCAGATTTACAAATCACGAGTGCTTCATCCTACTTTCCAGCTACATACTTACTGTGGCAGAGGAGGGAGGCCTTTCAGCCCGTCGGGTCAATGCAGGCTGCCGGCAAAGTAATGATATCAGTCCCATCCCGGGGATCACGACAGAAGCCTCCTCGTGGCGATCCCCGGAAACGGCGACACGATGCACTCTGTGACGCGTCGGGCGACCAATTCTGTCAACATGTTGGACGACGACAGAAGCCGACAGCGAGCTACTCGTCGCCCACACCACGTAGTCGCATCCCCACATCCCCACATCCCCACATCCCCAGATTAGTTTCCCTTAGGGCCTGTCCCACTTACGCGACTTTTTCGTCGACTGCCGGCACACGTCATAGATCGCCGAAAATTTTCAACCTGAAAGACGCTACGACTCTGTGGGTGACTAGGAGACTACTCACGACCATACAGGTGACACACTGGTGACATGTCGCGGGTGAAAAAGGTCGATACTCTTTTTCACTGAAGAAGTGTCTCGACCCAAAGCATCACCTATTCCTTCTCTCCAGAGATGCTGCCTGTCTTGCTGAATCACTCCATCATTTTCTGTCTATCCCCTTTGAATCATTTGGCCCTTAACTCGAGGGCTAGAGGAAATTAACTTATCAGCTCATCTGCTGGGATGTGGAAAGAAATCCAAGCAGCAGAAGGAGACACCTACAGTCATGGGGAAAGCATGCAAACTCCACACAGTTAGTAGCTGAGGCGGAGATCAAACCTATGTCCCTGGAGCCATGAGGCAGCAGCACTATCTGCTGCGCTACCTTAACAAAAGAGGGTTAGGGCTCAACCTCTGCTCTGTCCGAAGAAGGGTCTCGACCCGAAACATCACCCATCCCTTCTCTCCAGAGATGCTGCCTGTCCCGCTGAGTTACTCCCGGTTTTTGTGTCTCTTCAGAATCTTATATCATTTCAATCATTTCAATTCTAAATTTTCTGATCTCCGGTGTGTGGAAATTAATCTTGCTTAATTTCTCCTAACAGCATCTTCCTTATTCCGGGAATCAATATATTGAAACTAGACTAATCCACCTCCAATGCAAATACATTCGTCTTTTGAAACAGTCAAAAGTGCAAACAGGACACCAGTTGCATCCTGCTAAATCTCACCAAGCTTTCATTACTCTTGTACTCCACTCCTTTCCAATGAAGGCCAACATACTATTTGCATTGTAACTTGATTGTGATAAATGTGTGCTAATCATCCATGATTAATGAATCAAGCTCCTCTTGCAAACCAACATTTATTTGTTAGAAGATAGGCACAAAATGCTGGAGTAACTCAATGGGACAGGCAGCATCTCTAGAGAGAAGGAATGGGTGATATTTCGGATCAAGGCCCTTCTTCAGACTGAAAGTCAGGGGAGAGGAAGTCTAGAGATATGGAAGGGGAAGGTGTGGAAACGACAGATCAAAGCAGACTATGATAAGGAAATGTAGAATGTTTAAGAAGGAACTGCAGATGCTGGAAAATCGAAGGTAGACAAAAATGCTGGAGAAACTCAACATCTATGGAGCGAAGGAAATAGTCAACGTTTCGGGTCGAGATCCTTCTTCAGAGTTCATTTTTAGCTGAGGGGAAGATGACAACATAACATACAATCATGTAATATTTGATCAGGACAGTAGAGCTGGATGGAGTACTAGGACGGGAGAGGGATGGACAGAGAGGGAAAGCAAGGGTTACTTGCAGTTAGATAAATCAATTTTCATACCGCTGGATTGTAAGCTGCCCAAGCAAAATATGAGATGTTGCTCCTCCAATTTGAATTTGTTAGATACAAGTTAAAAAATATGTGTTTACGCTCATAGCGAATAACCTTAAATGTGTCCAAATTACATCCCATTTGCCACCACTGACCCACTAACTTAACCAAACTACTTCTCTCTTGTGTCCATCCAGTGTCAACCTCACAGCTCCTTCCTCCATTGAATCTGAACCTTCAGCAAATGTGTGTATAATGCTTCAGCTTTTCTTCCAGGTGATTAGTGAGCCCACACCTGGAGTATTGTGTGCAGTTTTGGTCACCTAATTTGAGGAAGGACATTCTTGCTATTGAGGGAGTGCAGCGTAGGTTTACAAGGTAAATTCCCAGGATGGCGGGACTGTCATATGCTGAGAGAATGGAGCGGCTGGGCTTGTACACTCTGGAGTTTAGAAGGATGAGAGGGAAGCTTATTGAAACATATAAGATTGTTAAGGGTTTGGACACGCTAGAGGCAGGAAACATGTTCCCTATGTTGGGGGAGTCCAGAACCAGGGGTCACAGTTTAAGAATATGGGGTAAGTCATTTAGAACGGAGATGAGGAAACACTTTTTCACACAGAGTTGGGAGTCTGTGGAATTCTCTGCCTCAGAGGGCGGTGGAGGCAGGTGCTCTGGATACTTTCAAGAGAGAGCTAGCTGGGCTCTTAAAGATAGTGGAGTCAGGGGATATGGGGAGAAGGCAGGAACGGGGTACTGATAGGGGATGATCAGCCATGATCACATTGAATGGCGGTGCTGGCTCGAAGGGCCGAATGGCCTATTCCTGCACCTATTGTCTATTGTCTATTATAAACAGCTATTGATTGTTAAGGATTTGGCATTGCTAGAGGCAGGAAACACGTTACTAATGTTGGGGGAGTCCAGAACCAGGGGCCACACTTTAAGAATAAGGGCAAGCCATTTAGAACGGAGACAAGGAAACACTTTTACACACAGAGTTGTGAGTCTGTGGAATTCTCTGCCTCAGAGGGCGGTTCTCTGGATGCTTTCAAGAGAGAGCTAGATAGGGCTCTTAAAGATAGCAGAGTCAGTGGATATGGGGTGAAGGCAGGAACGGGGGTACTGATAGGGGATGATCAGCCACGATCACATGGAATGGCGGTGCAGGCTCGAAGGGCCAAATGGCCTACACCTGCACCTATTGTCTATTATCTATTGTCTATTATAAATTGTTATTGATGTTATAATGTCCCCGGGGGGAAGAACAATGGAGGAGCCGGTGTGGGGGAACCGTCGTGAGGGGAGGTGAGAACAAACGTGGATCTGGCGCGGTATCATTTGTAACTTTATTGCCAGCCTTTATGTGGCGACTATTTGCATACCTTAGTATGCAAGCAAAGAATTTCAGCGACTTGTCATATCTGACAATAAAGTATTCAATTCAATTCAATGCAATTCAAAAGCTGACTATTACCAATTTGCTGATCTATGGACAGTTCGTCCTACACACTGTTTTCTGCCTTAGCTCCATTCTTCAATCTTACAAATGATCCTTTAGTGTGGTACGAAATGTTCAAGAAAGAACTGCAGATGCTGGAAAAATCAAAGGTGGACAAAAATGCTGGAGAAACTCAGCGGGTGAGGCAGCATCTATGGAGCGAAGGAATAGGTGACGTTTCGGGTCGAGATCTTTCATCAGTCTGACGAAGGGTCTCGACCCGAAACGTCACCTATTCCTTCGCTCCATGGATGCTGCCTCACCCGCTGAGTTTCTCCAGCATTTTTGTCTACTTTAGTGTGGTACCAGCTTTTGTGTGTTTCCTTATCAAAGGTCCTTTGAAAATCCATCTTATCTACCGCTGCTAGTTTCTTTCCTGCCGATTAAATGATCAAAATCTCTATTTGGCATGTTGAACACAATTTATTTGCATAAAATCATCTCTGCATTCCTATTGTGGTTTTATTAGTAATTATGTCCATATTTCAGTGGAAATTACAGAGAATACAGATGTTGGAAATCCAAAATAAAAACCTGAAAAAGCTAAAAAAAAACCTCAGCAGCTTGGGCTATTGGAAGAGAAATAGAATTAACTTTTCAAGTCAAAAACTCTTTATTGGAAATGGGAAAGAGAATCAAGCTGCTGGGATGCTGGTAGATTGATGGATAGGACAAAGTAAATATATCTGATAAGGGGAGGCCAGAGGTGGTGCGGGGATAAATTGTTCATAGAACCTAGAACATGATGATAGACACAAAAAGCTGGAGTAACTCAGCGGGTCAGACAGCATCTCTGGAGAAAAGGAATAGGTGATGTTTCGTGTCAAGAGAAGTCTAAAGAAGGGTCTCGACCCAAAATGTCACCTATTCCTATTCTCCGGAGATGCTGCCTGACCCACTGAGTTCCTCCAGCTTTTTGTGTCTATCTTCGGCTTAAACCAGCATCTGCAGTTTCTTCCAACACATAGAACATGAGCATCGAATGTGAACATGAAACATAGAACTCTACAGCACAGGAACAGGACCTCGACCCCAAAGAGAAAGAACAAAGGGTTGGGGCATTAAACATAGACTGTACATATTTTAATGGTAGAAGACACAATAAAGTGAGACAATAAAGTTGTAACATGCAGGTCTGAGAACAATAAAGAACTAAAAGTGCAGGCACTCCCTGCCTTATGTAATAGGTGACGTGTAAACTCACACTAACGTAAGCAATTCTTTAAGCCCGCCAACACCCACATGGTCTCTGTGTTCGAGCTCCCGCATGGTCCGTGTGTCAATTAGTAACATTAAGTGTGTGTGTGTGTGTGTGGGGGGGGGGGGGGGGGGGGGGGGTTGGCAGATGGTTGGACAAAGGCCAGAGTCGAAAATGAAAAAAAAGGAGTTAGAAGGGAAGAGGCGTGAAATGTGAAGGCGGAGAAAGAAATCTAGTTGTCATGGGGTGGAGGAGAAGGGGAAAAAGAGAAATGGATGCACATCCAGGTAAGGCACAGGAAAGAGAGGGAGAAAATTAGGTTGGGGCATTGTACCCACCTTGAGAGCCTTGGTCTGATCCCAGCCCTAACCCCCCCCCCCGTCGCATTTTCACCATCCACCCCCGACCTCCGCCTCTCTCATGCGGAACCAACAGTCCTCACCACAGACCTTACCTTTGTACCTTACACTCAGAACTCCACACGTGCTGAGCCCACCAAGAAGTTGAGCTCTCCGCCCGTCACTGCCACCTCCAGGCCTATCTCACTGTCAAGGTCCTCACCTCCCTGTGACGACCCCCTTCTCCCCCTATCTCCAATGCTTCTCCTCTTCATGGACTCCACCTGCCAGCCTTCTACCCTCTCTGGATCTTTTTCTCTCCAATTGCCAGCACAACATCACCCGTCTTGACCTCTCCACTCCCCTTACCCATTCCAATCTGACCCCTTCTGCACGCACAGCCCTCTGCTCACTCAGTAACAATCCTAATATCATCAGCAAACCCGCCGACAAGGGAGGTGCTGTTTATAAGGTCATAAGCGATAGGAGCAGAATTGGCCCATCAAGTCTACACCGCCATTCAATCATGACTATTCTACTGTATCTCTCCTTCCTGAACCCATTCTCCTGCCTTCTCCCCATAACCCCTGACACTTGTACTAATCAAGAATCTATCTATCTCTGCCTTCAAGATATTAATTGACTTGGCCTCTACAGCCTTCTGTGGCAAAGAATTCCACAGATTCACCACCCTCTGACCAAAGAAATTCCTCCTCATCTCCTTCCTAAAGAAATGTCCTTTAATTCTGAGGCTATGACCTTTAATCCTAGACTCTCCCACTAGTGAAAACATCCTCTCCACACCCACTCTATCCAAGTATTTCACTATTCAGTACGTGTCAATGAGGTCCCTTCTCATCCTTCTAAACTCCAGTGCTGTAAAAAACTCTCATCATATGTTAACCCACTCATTCCTGGGATCATTCTTGTAAACCTCCTCTGGACCCACTCCAGAGCCAGCTCATCCTTCCTCAGGTATGGTGCCCAAAGACTGTTGTAGTCTTGCAGGCTGACCTCTAATGTGCTGAGGCCAGCTACCGAATACATTTCAAGCTCCTTCTTTATGTCTACAAAGCCCTTAACGGGCTTGCCCCCACCTACATCAAAAGTCTGCTCACCCACCACACCACTTCCAGGTCCCTCAGATCAGCCGACTTGGGGTTACTGAACAACCTGCGGTCTAGGCATAAGCTCAGGGGCGACCGACCGCGCCTTTGCGGTTGCAGCTCCTAGATTGTGGAACAGCATCCCTCTTCCCATCAGAACTGCCCCCTCCATCGACTCCTTTAAGTCGAGACTAAAACTCATCTTCACTCTCAAGCCTTTCTTGACATCCTCTGAGAGAGGGCCATATGTATGTATTTATGTATGTACTTAATCTATGAACCACTGTTGTATAACGTTAGTACCTCCACTAATGTGAAGCACTTTGGTCAACGAGAGTTGTTTTTTAAATGTGCTATAGAAATAAAAGTGACGACTTGACTTGACAAACTCTCTGACACATCCTCATCTATACCATGGATGTCCAGTCCCTTTACATCTTCATTCCGCACAAGTAAAGCCTCGTGGACCTCCGGTTCTTCCATGTCCCTGAGATCCTCTCTGCGAACACTCTCCTTTGCCGGGCAGAACATGTCCTCTGCCTCTGCAGAACCACTTTTGATTCATCTCACTCGCCTCAAGTTAAAGATGTAGCCATGGGAACCCACACGGTCCCCAGCTATGCCTGCCTTTTTATTGGGTACGTTGAACAGTCCTTGTTCCAAACATACACTGGCCACCAACCCCCAACTCTTGCTCTGCTACATCAATGAGCGCATCGGGGCTGCCCTGCACCAGTTCAGGATTCTTTGATTTCACTACTTTCATCAATAACCTCCACCCTGCCCTCAAATTCACTTGGACTCTCTCTGACGCCTCCCTCCCCTTTCTTGATCTCTCTGTCCCCCATCGCACGGTACAGACTATCAACTGATGTCCACTATGAACTCCTGACTCCCACACAACTCAAGGGGGCAATTAGAAGAGCCAAACTGGGGGATGTCATGAAATGTCATTGGCGAGCCAGATTATAGAAAAACCCATGTGCTTTAAAAATGCAGAAATTAACCAGGGAAAAGATAAGACCATACAAGGCTAAAGAAGTGAATTTAGGCTTGGAGTCAGAAAATGAAGGTGAAGTACGAAACTAATACTTTATGTATGTATTCACTAAGGAGACGGACATGGGAGACAGTGAGAGAAGTCTAATAGGGCAGTTTGAATTAAGAAGAAAATGATGTTGGGTCTCTGGAAGAGCATTAAGTTGGATAAATCCCTAAGGCCTCATGGAATCTATCCGAGGTTACTGAGAGAGGCCAGGGAGGAGATTGCAGGCACTTTAATGAAGATCTCTGTATCATTCCTTGCTAGGTCTGCGGACCGGGAGGATGGAATAGTAGCCAGCGTTGTATCTTTGTACAAGAAGGGAAGTAGAGATAATCCAGGAGATTATATAGCCAGTGAGCCTCATGTCAGAGATAGTGAAACTGCCCGAGAGGATTTTCCGTGATAGGATTTACTCCTATTTGGAAGAATATAGGCTAGAGACAGCCAGCATGAGCGTCCACAGGTCATATAGAAACATAGAAACATAGAAAATAGGTGCAGGAGGAGGCCGTTCGGCCCTTCGAGCCAGCACCGACATTCATTGTAATCATGGCAGATCGTCCCCTATCAATAACCCGTGCCTGCCTTCTCCCCATATCCCTTGGCTCCACTAGCCCCTAGAGCTCTATCTAACACTCTCTTAAATCCATCCAGTGCCTTGGCCTCCATTGCCCTCTGTGGCAGGGAATTCCATAAATTCACAACTCTCTGGGTGAAAAATATTTTTCTCACCTCAGTCTTAAATGACCTCCCCTTTATTCTAAGACTGTGCCCCCTGGTTCTGGATTTTTACCAACGTGATTGAGATCTTAGTGTTCAAGTCCATAGCTTCCTGAAAGTGGCAAAGCAAGTAGAAAAAGCAGTAAAGAAGGTAGATGGTATGCCTGCCTTCATAGGCTTGGGGAATTGAGTATAACAGGCAGCTTCATCTGTCTTTGGTCGGGCCGCATTCAAAGTATTGCGTGCAGTTCTGATCACCCCATTACAGGAAGGATATGCAAGCTTTGGAGAGGGTGTAGAAGAAGTTTACCAGAATGCTGCCTAGATTAAATAGTATTAGTCATAAGGCGCAGCTGAACTAACTTGGATTGTTTCCTCTGGAGTGCCAGAACCTGACAGAAGTTTAGAAAATGATGAGAGTCGTGGATAGAACCTTTCACCCAGGGTGGAAATGTCAAGGAGGGCAGAGATTTAAATAGGTATGTTACAAAACTTACGTTTAGCGGCGCTGCAGTTCTCCAACTGCCTGTGGGCGCGATTTTGGCGCCTTTAAGAGGGGGACGGGTTTAAAATGCCGTTTACTCCAGACCATTCAAATCGATTAATCTCAGGGGATTTAGTTGCTGAAGAGAAATCGCTCTGACATTTGTTTTATGGAGGTATTTTTAAACTGCGCTGAATAAATTTTAATTGTTAGAGTGAAATAAAATCATCTTCTAATGCCGTCAACGCTTACAACGGGACGGATCTTACGTAGGGGACAACAGAAGGTACACAGTTTATTTTTACATAAAAACATGCTTCTTAGGAAGCCTTTAATCAAAATTTCATGTTGCGAAAAGGTGACTTAAAAAATATACGAACCGGCAGTATTTATCCAGCCGACTGGGGGTTTAATTCACCGCAAATCGCAACGTTCCAAACGATCGCATTCCACAAAAACCCACTAGCAAGATGATTTAAATGGCCATTAATTTACGGGAATTAAACATTAAATTCCTTCCATTTGGCTCATCAATTCATGACAATGAGATTTAAAAATCATGTTATATTGTGTATTCTTGTGTGAATGTTATTTGGATGCTCAGGCTTTTAAAAAATGTTAACCTTTTCTTAAGAAATGGATAGATGTTTAGATCTAGTAATTGAATTTTGTAATTAGCTACAATTAGGTAACTAACTAATTATATGCTTTAATTTCAGGTCATCCAAGTAAGATTGTTTCATATTTGTTTCAGAATGCTTCAACCTATAATAACTGAAAATTTCATTCAGTTCTCTTAATTTTTAAGAAAGTTATGGGCTTTTGACTGTCCTTGATCACAGCTTTTGTGTTAAGTCAATGGAAAAGCAATAGGGAACAAGATGCTAATTTCTGAGTATGAAAATGGCCATAACCTATTTAATACTGAAGATATGAAAGTGAATTATGTGGTCAAATTAAACTTCTTTTTATGCTTTATCTGATGGGATAGATTGCAGACTTGATTTTTTAAATCTCAAAATTTTGTAACATTGCTAATTTAAAGTGTTAAGAGCAAAGTTTAAAGGAGGTGTGCGAGGCAAGTTTTTAACATGGTGAGTGGTGGGTGTCTGGAACGTGTTGCCAGGGGTGTTGGTGGAGTCAGATACGATAGTTGCATTTAAGGGGCATTTATATAGGCACATGGATATGCATGAATAAAAGAATATGGATCACGTGCAGGCAGATAAAATTATGTTTGGCACGGACATTGTGGACCAAAGGGCCTGTTGCTGTGCTGCATTGTTCTATTTAACATGAAACTTTAATTCTTTGTGTAGGTGCTGCCCGGTCTGTTGAGTGTTTCCAGTATTTTCTCTTTGTATTTCATTTTTATTCATTGATGTAGGTATTTTCCTTACAACTGACACCAAGCTAACTGCTCTATGTTTCCCTTGCTTTTCCCCTTCATTCCTGTATTGAGTAGTATTGCTGCAGGGGTATTTCTGGAACATCGAGACATTCTTGGATTACCATTAATGTATTCAATATCTCAGCAGCCTTTTATTGTAGTCGTCCAAAATGTTAGTAATTAGGTTTTGGAAACTTGTTGGGGGTTTTTTTCTTGTCACCACAAGTTCAACGTTAACATTTTTATTGACGACTTTCAGTTCTGCGTTGTTCTCAGACCTGGCGTGCTCCAACTCCATTGCTTTGCTTTATTGTGTTTTCTCCCATGACAACAGGGCGGCACGGTGGCGCATCAGTAGAGTCGCTGCCTCACAGCGAACCCGGGTTCAACCCCGACTACGGGTGCTGTCTGTACGGAGTTTGTACGTTCTCCCTGTGAACCTGGGTTTTCTCCGAGATCTTCGGTTTCCTCCCACACTCCAAAGAGGTACAGCTATGTAGGTTAATTGGCTTGGTAAATGTAAAAAAATGTCCCTAGTGTGTGTAGGATAGTGTTAATATGCTGGGATCATTGGTCTGTGCAAAATCGATGGGCCAAAGGGCCTGTTTCCCCACCATATTTCTAAACTAAACTAAACAGGTATAAAGTCTATGTTTAATGCCTCTGCTATTAATTAATTCTCTTTATAATATGTGGACCCTTCATTTGTTCCTGCCTTTCCCCACAAAATTGTAAAACTCCCGACATTGGAAGCTTTTTGCTCTTTTCTTCTATATCCTAATTTTCTATTTTTCTATCATCTATTGGAGGTTTTAAAGCTCTCCCGTGCTTCAAGCTTTCTGCTCATTATGGAGGTCATTTTTAACTTCTATCCTTTAACTGTTTCAGTTGCCTCTGAATGGATCACTTTTCTCAATGTGTTTTCTTTCTTGGCATTGTCCTTTTCTATGTACTTTTTATCAAAAACACTTACAGTATATAACAGCAAATACATCTTAAACAAATTGTCCCTCATAACAATGTCACTAATTTAATTTGTTCAATTTTCTGATTGAATCGTATCCCTCTCAAATTTAAAATGTCAATTACTTAGGGGCTACTTTTCCCTAACTATGAGATTGCTGAGATTAAATCTGCTATGAGATTAAACCTGTATCATTACACATGCTTGGCATTAAAGAACATTAGCTGATTCCTTATATATAATGTATCTGAAAGCTATTCTCAGTTCATTTTTGAATGCTTCTTACAAATCAATTTTGGTAATCCGATTTGCAAAGTATATATGAACAATAAAATGTCCCATGAATATTGTATCACTCGTAATAAACTCTCCTTATTTCTTAATTAATTATCTCCCCAAATGTTCTGCTTTTATTGAGCGGTTTGCATACAATTTCCATCTACGATTTACAGCGCCAGAGACCCGGGTTCGATCCCGACAATCGGTGCTGCCTGTAAGGTGTTTGTACGTTCTCCCCGTGACTGCGTGGGTTTTCTCAGAGATCTCCGGTTTCCTCCCACACTCCAAAGGCGTACAGGTTTGTAGGTTAATTGGCTTGGTATAGATATTAAATTGTCCCTGGTGTGTGTAGAATAGTGTTAATGTGCGGGGGTCGCTGGTCGGAGCGGACTAGGTAGGCCGAGCTGTGTTTCTAAACTAAACTAAATAGATACAGTAGTTGTTGTATCAGTAACTAGGTATGTTACAATACTTACCTTCAGCGGCGCTGCAGTTCTGTCACTGCCCGTGTGCGCGACTTTGGCGCCTTTCAGAGGGGGGAGGGTTTAAAATGCGGTTTTTCTTCAGACTATTCAAAACGAATTTGAACAGACTGTTTAGTTGAAGAAAAATCACTTTGACTGCCGTTTTATTAAGTTTATTAAAATAAGCGCTGGAAAATTTAATAGCAGTAGTAAATTAAAAATCATCTTCTAAAGCTGTCAACGCCGACAACGGGACGGATCTCACGTAGGGGACAAGGCAAGGTACACCGTTTATTTTTTCATATAAACTTGCTTCTTAGGATGCCTTTAATCAAAATTTCACATTGCGAAAAGGTGACTTAGGACCCATACGAACCGGCAGTATATTTCCTGCCGATATGGGGTTTAAATTCACCGCAACCGCCACTTTGCAATCGATCGCGTTCCACAAAATCCCACTCGCAAGATGATTAAAATGGCCATTAATTTACGGGAATTAAACACTAAATTCCTTCCATTTGGCCTATAAATGCATGACAATGAGATTTAAAAATCATGTTATATTGTGAATGCTTGTGTGAATGTTATTTGGACACTTAGGCTTTTTTTAAATGTTAACCTTTTGTTAAGAAATGGATAGATGTTTAGATCTAGTAATTGGATTTTGTAATTAGCTATAATTAGGTAACTAACTAATTATATGCTTTAATTTCCGGTCATCCAAGTAAGATTGTTTAATATTTGTTTCAGAATGCTTCAACCTATAATAACTGAAAATTTCATTCAGTTCTCTTAATTTTTAAGACAGTTATGGGATTTTGACTGTCCTTGATCACAGCTTTTGTATTAAGTCAATGGAAAAGCAATAGGGAACAAGATGCTAATTTCTGAGTATGAAAATGGCCATAATCTTTTTAATACTGAAGATATGAAAGTGAATTAGGTGTAAAATTAAACTTCTTTTTAAGCTTTATCTGATGGGACTTGATTTTTTAAATCGAACAATTTAGCAACATTGCTGCAGTAACAGGACTGATAGTATAGTGGTAAGATGGCCAGTGTAAAGAGGTGAGGAACAGGGGGGAGGCTGGGACTGGCCGGCTATAAGTGGATCCTGATGAGGAAGGATATAAAGGATGGGGGAAGAGCTGCTTGGGTCTCTGGATGATGGTGAGGGAGATAGTAAGGATGAGTGTTGCAAATCCTATGGTTGTAGTGCCAGGAGGGCAGATAGGGACGGACGGATATCTCTGAAGATCTATCCTGGACCAAGCATCTTGATGCAAGTATAAAGAAAGCCCATCAACACCTCTGCTTCCTTGGAAGATTGAGGAGATTTGGTATGTGGACGAATACCCTCATGAAAATCTACAGGTGTCCGGCAGCGAGCACATTGACTGGTTGCATCACAACCTGGTTCAGAAACGTTAATGCCAGGCAACATAGGAGATTACAAAAAGTGGTGAGCACTTCCCAGTCCATCACGGGTACTGACGTCCCCACCATCGAAGGGATCTAAAAGAGGGGCTGTCTCAAAAAGGCAGCCAACATTATCAAGGACCACCTTAATGTTTAATGTTTTATGTGCCATTCCTAACTGTCACTGTATGTCATGTTGTCACTTGCGGGCGGAGCACCAAGGCAAATTCCTTGTATGTGAATACTTGGCCAATAAACTTATTAATTAATTAATTAATTAATTCATTCATTCATTCATTCATTCAAAACTGTAACACCCAGGTTCAGAAACAGCTTCTTCCCTACGACCACCAGGCTATGGAACGTACAAATTCCAACCCAACTGGGAACTGCCTGGTTTGCACGAGGGACTTTGTGCTTTGGTTTGTTTTTGCACAATGTTGTTTATAAAAATGCATTGAATTATTTTTGTTATGTTACCGATTGAGTGCTGTGTTTACAAGCCTGTTGTGCTGCTGCTGCTGCAAGTAAGAATTTAATTGTTCCCTTTTGGGACATATGTGAATAAAACACTCTCGACTCTCTTGAATCTTGAGTATGGGGATAAATGAACCAGGGAGCCACTGAGAGAGTGGTCCCTCCAGGACACAGGAAGGGGTTATAGAGGAATCAATTTCACTTCCTTGAAAACAAATGTGTGGCCTTCGGCACTTGCATGTGCCCTGGTAACTCTGGTGTTTTCATTGGCCACGTAGGTTCTTGTTTGAAACCATCCTGGTAACATTCTCCACTTCCTTCTCATGTCCATCGACAGCTTCATTGATGCTGCCTCCTGCACTTGTGACTACCTCAGGCAGCATCTCCGGAGAGACAGTGCACTAACACACCACACACTGACATGTCAGGGACTATTCACAGTGTGTAGGACAGAACTGTGGCAGAGGTTCTATCTTTCTTCCTACGTTGTAAACACAAAGACATCGTGACTGCGTGTGTTTCCACCGGGCACTACCCCTCCCGCAAAGAGGTGTAGACCTGCAACTCACCCGGTCACGGCAAACCCCCCACGGACCGCCGGCAGAGCTGCCCCCCCCGCATCAGTGAGCCGGGGCCCGACCCCTCCCCCAGGCACCCCAACGCACCAGCTCCACCCCACACACTAGGGACAACTCACAGTGTGGAGGATGGAGCCGGAGCGCCCGGAGGAAACCCACCCGGCCACAGGGAGCACCCGGAGCCAGGATCCAAGACGGGTCCGTGGCAACGCAAGGCAGCGGCTCAACCAGCGACCTGCACAAACCACCCAAACCACAAACCCGCACGATTCCACAATGCGGAGAAAGCCCAAGCAGTTGGAGGAAAGTGAGCATCCGCGGACAGGATCGAACTCGGGTCTCTGGCGCTGTAAGGTAGCAACTCTACAGTGGGGCCACTGTGCTGTCCCAAGGTATTGTGTGTTTCGTGTCCTTTATTATGTAGTATGGTAGTATGTTTAGTGACTGTAGTGTGTTTAGTGACTGTCTCTCAATACTGTACATATTTACCCCCTTTATTCAATCATAGCGGACAATCAGTAATAACAGACACCATCACCGCTCCTGTGGTTCGTTAAGAACGAGGGTTTACTTTAAATATAAAATTAATTCTTCTCAATCTAAAAAAGTTACATAAATTCATGTTCATAATACAATGGCAGTAAAAAGATTCAGTTACATAAAAACAAATGTAAATGGACCATATTTAAAAATTACCACATACAATTGAAAGAGAGATCTAAAAAAGAACTAATGTGGAACTCCCACAACTTCAGGGCCCCAGAGAAATCTTGCAGCCACATCTTTACGATGTACTTACTGCTATGATGCAAGACACACAGCCATCAATTTATGCCCAGCAATGAGAGAATAATCAAGCAATCTGTTTTAGTGCTATATAGCTATACACCCCAAGGCCATGACACTGTTAATTCCAATCTTAGCTCTGAGCTAGTTTGTTGCTGTTCTGAGCAAACTGCCCATTTATAGAAATTATCTATTTGTTCATTTTGCACAACTATTTGAATGTAAGGATATGACCGCGGAGAAAGCTGAGTCAAGCCTCATCTTCAATGTGACCCTGCTGAGATTTTCAATCTTAAATGGACCAAGGGAGATGCAAAATCACGGCAGAGTAATAAACAACAAATATTAGAGTCGTGGAGTGATACAGTGTGTAAACAGGCCCTTCGGCCCAACTTTCCTTCACTGCCCAACATGTCTCAGCTACACTAGTTCCACCTGCCCATATTTGGCCCGGATCCCTCCATACCCGCCCTTCCATGTACCTATCTATTTCTTAAATGTTGGGAATAGTCAGGGATAGTCCCTGCCTCAACTACTTCCTCTGGCAGTTCATTTCTATACACCCACCACCATTTTTTGTGAAAGAGTTACCCCTCAGATTCCTATTAAATCTTTTCCCCTTCACCTTAAACCTAGATTATAGATAGTGTTCTTAACACTTCTGCATTCTATAATGCCAGTGCAGGAATAGTTTGGTCATTCACTCATTTAGCCAAGCAGGGATGAATAGTATGGAGAGGCATTGGTGAAGATAGATGGGGTTGGAGCTGTGGGATGTATGAGTGCTGTGAATCCTGAGAAGCTTTGAATGCCCTCTGACTGTGCTTGTATTTACTAATAATTAGTTTCTCTATACTTTAAAGCAGGTGGGGAATATCAGCCCCTATCTTTTTGTAGAGCACGAATGTTAGTAGATCAGGCAATTATTCTGTATTTATATCAGATATGGCAGCTATATTCTAAATAATAGGTCGGTGAAGTACTAGGATTGAAAATTGCCAATCACTACCGATGCTTAGTTTAGTTATACAGTGCAAAACAGGCCCTTTGGCCCACCGTGTCTGCACCAACCAGCGATCCCCGCACATTAACACTACCCTACACACACCCGGGCCAACTTTACATTTATACCAAGCCAATTAACCTGCAAACCTGTACTTCTTTGGATACAAACATACCATGTGGCAGTCCCGATTGTTATCCTTGGGGTGACTCCCTGAGCAACTGGGAGCCTAACGTCTGCTCAATAAAAACCTAATGTCAGATTCATACCAAAACCAAGTTTTAAGAATCAAATGAATATTGGCAAATACTTTACATTGCCTGAAATTGATCTGGGCATTTGCCTTATTGCTATTTATATGGTCACTTTATTTCATACCAGATCAATGGTTTACAATAATGGTGTTCAAATTTGATGAAAATCTATTGTGTAACATTCTTCTATTCAACCCTTGATAAATGCAATTTTGTATATCCTAACTGATACTGTTTAAAAGTAATACTGTAAAAAATAACGTTACTCTGTCATACATTATTCTATTTGGTGGTTTCCTGGACTGAACGGCCAATTGCACTGTAGTGATATTTTAGCCCTCTGCTTAAGTTAATTAAGTGATCTTCATTGAAAAAGTACTCTTCACTGTTCCGAGTTATTTGTTGAAAGAATGGACAATTCCACCTATGTCAGTGGACAATCTACAACTTCCGATTCTGATGTTTCACAAGGTACTGGAGAAACTCATCAGGTCAGGCAGAATCTGTGGAGGTCATAGACAGGCGACGTTTTGGGTCTGAGCCCTTCTTCTGACTGATTGTAGTAGGAAAGAGAAAGCTGGAAATGAGAGGTCAATGATATGAGGATACAGGCGAGGCAGACACAAAGTGCTGGAGTAATGCAAGAGGCACACCAACTGCACCGAGCTGGGCTTAGAGCTGGGTATAGCGGGTCAGGCAACATCTCTGGAGAACATGGATAGGTGACATTTTGGGTCAAAACCCTTCTGGAAAGAGGAGGTGCAAATGAACCTCTATCACACCCGGAAGGACTAACTGCTGGGGTCACTGGATGGAGATGAGGGAGGAGGGGCAGGTGTTACATCTCCTGCAGTTGCAGGGATAATGTATCTGGTGAGGGGGTGGTTTGGGTGGGAAGGGATGAATGAACCAAGAAGCTGTGGAAGGAGCAGTCTCCGTGGAAGGCGGAGAGAGAAATGAGCTTGGGGATAAGAGATGAGAGTACGAAGGAGGGGAAAAGCGCAGGGTGACTGGGGTGTTACTTAAAATTGGAGAACTCAATGTTAATACTGTTGGCTTGTGAGGTATCAAGTGGAATATGACACGCTGTTCTTCCCGTTTTGGCGTGGCCACACTCTGGCAATGGAGGAGGCCAAGGAAAGAAAGATCAATATGGGAATAGAAAGGTGAGTTAAAACGGTGAACAACCAGGAGTTCCAGCATGACTTGGCAGATAGAGCACAGGTGTTCGATGAAATGGTCGCCTAGTCTAAGGTGTTGGGGAAAGTAAAACAAGGAAGACTTTGAAAGATATCAAGGTTTTTGAACATTCATTCTCTATTTCCCATCTGCTACCATCCTGTAATGTTTTGCCTCACCACACCTGTCCATGAGTTCATATTTTCCTTTTTTGAGGAACTTATGAGTCACTTTTCTTGCAATTTTTTTGAGCTTAACTTCTCTCAGAGCTTTCACGAAGTCTTCTGCAGAAATGCTCTTAGCCCGCTTCATCTTCCCGACGTTAAGTAGCAGCCTAGTCTGTTGCTTGCCATTCTTTATTTGTACCACATCATCTTGAGTCAAGATGTTTAATGCTTTTCCAAGTTGCAACATTTTGTTTTGCCTGATATTTTGTCGATTGACAAAGTTAAACAGGGCTTCTTCGCACTCTGAAATACCCTCTGAAACACAGAATAAAAATAGTATGAACAAGTTTTGTCCAGATTTTATTTACAAACAAAAACATATTTTACTTGACCAATAGAGAAATATCTGTCACAACATTACAAACCAATCTTGTCCTATCAGCGAAAATAGACACAAAATGATGGAGTAACTCAGTGGGACAGGCACCATCTCTGGAGAGAAGGAATGGGTGACGTTTCAGATCGAGACCTTTCTTCAGGCTGAGAGTCGGGGGAGAGGAAGACACAGAGTTAAGGAAGGGGAAAGTGTGAAAACGAGACATCAAAGGAGATGAAGAGTCTCAACCCAAAACATCACTTATTCTTTTTCTCCAGAGATGCCGTCTGACCCACTGAGTTACACCAGCCTGTTATCTCTAACTTTGTTTTTAACCAGCATCTGCAGTTCCTTCCTTAACATAATATGGACTTGGCATTCATTCAGTATTTTTTACTATTCGCTCTGGGGGGTGTTTGAAGGAAAGGAGAAAAAAGACATCTTCCTTCAGAAGGAAAACAAATTGGTGATTGATGCAAAAGTCACAATTTCAGTAGCAAAAATGAATTCCCATGGAGTCATGCATTGACACTGGAGCACCTGGGGGAATCCAACACTGTCACAGGGAGCAATCAAGGGATATGGGGGAAAAGCCGGAACGGGATACTGATTTTGGATGATCAGTCATGATCATATTGAATGGCGGTGATGGCTCAAAGGGCCGAATGGCGTACACCTGCACATATTCTCTATGTTTCTATGTTTCTATGAAATGCAAACTCCTCACAGGTAGGACCAGACGGGAGAATCAAACTCGGATCACTGGAGCTGCGAGGCAACTGCTCTACTAGATCTGTCACTGAACAAGTTCTCTGGTTTTATCCACAGCCAAAAGTCATGTGCATTCTGCCAATAATGAATGAGATTAGAAATTAAAAAGAGTGCGAGGTCTCTTCCTGCTTCAGACATTTTTGGCAAAATATTTCAATTTCATTCCTGCTGCTTTAGTTCAGTTTGGAGATACAGCGCGGAAACAGGCCCTTCGGCCCACCGAGTCCGCGCCGACCAGCGATCCCCCCGCACTTACACTATCCTACACACACTTTGGAGAATGTACCAAGCCAATTAACCAGCAAGCGTCCTTGGAGCGTGGGAGGAAACCGGAGCACCCGGAGAAAACCCACACGCTGTATGGTAACTCAAATCTCACTGTATCAATTGGTGCATGTGACAACAAATGTGAACTTGAACGGACTTGAACTTGAACGGTCGTAGGAAGAACATACAAACTCCATACAGACAGCACCCACGGTCAGGATGGAACCCGGGTCTCTGGCGCTGTAAGGCAGCGACTCAACTGCTGTGCCATGCTGGTAAGATGCTCCCACTTAATTATCACATCACAATTAAACATCACAATCTGGTTTGGGAACTGCTCTGCCCAGGACAAGAAGGCTCTGCGGAGAGTAGCGCGTTCGGCCGAACGCACTATGGGAACTACACTCGCCCCCCTGCAGGAACTATACATCAGGAGGTGCAGATCCAGAGCCAGCAACATAATGGGGGACCCCTACCACCCCAGCAACGGACTGTTCCAGCTGCTACGGTCAGGCAAACGCCTCTGGCCATGCTGTGAAAACAGAGAGGATGAGAAGGAGTTTCTTCCCAGAGGCCATTAGGACTGTAAACTCCTATCTCACCAGGGACTAACTTTACTGGACCAATTTACTGTTGTGTGGTGTCCTTTTAAAATTGCTGTTTTTTTCTTTTTTTCCCCACAAATATGTAATTACTGATTCTGTTCTATTCTGTTTAGTAGTTTTTTTGCACAATCGGCGAGCATTGCCACTTTTCATTTCACTGCACATCTTGTATGCGCATGTGACGAAGAGACTTGACTTATCATCTTGAGAAACTGTCTCAACTCACACTGTTGTGCAAAACCATCCCAGGGAATACTTGGCTTGGAATTTTCTCTGACATAAAATATAAAGAGCATTTCCAGAGTTTGTTGCTCAACCCAGTAAATCCTCCATCCAGGCTGACAGGTAGGAGGAAGAAGTCTTTGGCATTACCTTTAGTGCCAGAGGGCTGGCAGGGGCTGCACAAGTTGTCGTGCCACGTGGTGCCAACTATATCCAGCTCTAAGCCCAGCTTGGTGCAGTTGGTGTGCCTCTTACATTGCATCGTGGCAGAACTCACGGAGGAGAAGAAACCAGGACGACACTTGGTACAAACTGTATCTTCACGTGGAGTACCTGGACAATTGAAGAATGTGATCACATTATATGCACAGGAATTTAAAGTTCACATCAAATAATGGAAAAAAAACAGTTTCTGTTAAGAGTGAAACTAATACTGAATGCCCAATAAATCATTTTGGAGGAAGAATTCACTTAAAAGATGATCCGTTGAGAAATGGCAAAACATGGGATGTCCTTTAAACATGTGACAATAAATGTGAACTTGAACTTGAACTGATGATTTTATCTGAAGATAGACACAAAAAGCTGGAGTATCTCAACGGGTCAGATAGCATCTCTGCAGAAAAGAAATGGGTGACGTTTCGGATCGAGACTCTTCTTCAGATATCTTCATTTGCTATAGCTCGGAATTTCCCAAGCAATTTTTTTTTTCAGGAATAAGAAAACTAAAGGAGGTTTTTAAAGTTAAGTAATGGTTTGATAGGTTAACCTGCCCTTGCCCTGTACACACCCACATGATTCACCCACATACTTCCCTGGTGACATAATGTAAACACTCTCACGTTCAACATGTTTGCTGATGACAACAGTTTTACCTTGTCAGTGCCTCTTTTGACCCCTCCACACCCTAACTGGCACACTGGCTTCCCAGTATCTAATACTGAATGAACAGAACTAACAATTACTGTGTAGGGAGGAACTGCAGATGCTGGTTTAAACCGAAGATAGACACAAAAAGCTGGAGCAACTCAGCGGGTCAGACAGCATCTCTGGAGAGAAGGAATGGGTGACCACAGAAGGCAGTGAAGGCCAATTCAATGGATGTTTTCAAGAGGGAGTTAGATTTAGTTCTTAGGGCTAAAGTAATCAAGGGATATGTGGAAAAAGCAGGAACGGAGTTCTGATTTCAGATGATCAGCCATGATCACATTAAATGGCGGTGCTGGCTCGAAGGGCCGAATGGCCTACTCCTGCACCTATTTTCTACGTTTCTATGTTTTCTACCTAGATTCTTCCATTTCTACAACATTGCCCAACCCTGCCCCCTGTTTTTTAAGCTTTTTCGCTGCTTAACCTGCTCAGTGCCACCCCCAAGTATACTCAGGTCATGGCCAATAGTGCAAAAAAAAAAACTTGCCAGTGAACAGGATAAGCCCTCATCCACATTCCACTACACCATTGCATACCTGGCTGGCTTCCCAATTCTACCTTCCATACATTTGAGATCATTTTCAGTTGTACTGCTGATATAATGCATCATGCCCCATTTACCCACTGCCCCAGAACTTATTGACAGAGTTTAAACAGCAACTTTAGCACCTGTACTGATGCAGAATCTTGACCCAAAACATTGTCATACACTTTCTGCCTTTCACTTGACTTGCTGAGTTATTTCAGTATTCTGCTTTATGTAACTGTATCATCCCTGTTTTTCAATTTTTCCTTATCATCTTTAGCCAAATAACTTGCAGGAAATGCATCGCATTATCCCCACTGCTCCATTTCTTCCCTCAGTGGGAGCACTACAAATGTTATTGCTCCTTCTTTAGCAGCTTCACCTTTAGCTCGAGGCCCCTACTTTCCTCATCCCCTTTGCTCTGATATTGTTCTTTTCTCCATAAAAACAGCACCTTTGACACTCCCACATCAAATATTAGTAAAAGAACCAGTAAAGAAATGTTGTGTAAGAAGGAACTGCAGATGCTGGTTAACAACGAAGGGAGACACAAAATGGTGGAGTAACTCTACGGGTCAGGCAGCATCTCAGGAGAGAAGAGATGGGTAACACTTCAGGTCGAGACCCTTCTTCGGACTGAGATAAACAGACATAGTAAAGATATGTTATTCTGTTTTGAGTAAATGGTACTTCTTTGATCGATTTTAGAGACAGCTGATGAATGAATGAATAGGTTTATTGGCCAAGTATTCACATACAAGGAATTTGCCTTGGTGCTCCGTCCACAAGTGGCAACATGACATGACAGTTATGAATGCCATATAAAACATTAATAATAAAACATTATCCTTGCTTTAAAAAATATTGAAAATATCTGCTGCGAAGTATCTTGGGCTGTTTTGCTGTATTAAGCACATAATATGAATACAAGTTGTTGGGTGGCAACAGGAGATTAAAACTAGATGGCCACCAATTTATTCAGTAACTACTGTAGTTCAGCAGTAATGTCTTTACACAAAGTGGGCTTAAAATGTGGAACGAGTAAATTAAAACAGCATAGCTTTTAGTGGGAAGCTGAATAGGTAGAAAAGAGAGAAAGAAAGAATGAATGGAAAGTATACATTTAGACCGGGGGGGGGGGGAAATCACCTGGGTCTGTGTCCTAAATGTAAGGTACAATATAGTTTGTAAATGGAAACACAGATGCGCATTTGCAGACAGTTGACAAAGATTGACAGATTTTACCTGGAGCTGTAACACCGAATCCCTGAGGACATTCTTTGTGCTTCATACAAAATTCATATTTCCAGAAGTATCCGTCCTTGCATTCGCACACTCTGTTGTGGAATTGATTGCATTCAGACTTCACGTATTGATTTTCTTGGCAGAAATTATTGCAATATTGGCACTTCTGTATGTAGTTCCAGTACTGCGTATAATGGTTTGCTGGGCAAGGTGCACAAACTGTATCGTGGCTTCTCGTGCAACGTGTCTTCATGTACAACCCCGGAGGGCAGCGGCGACAGGTTCGACCTTCATGTTGATAGGTATATTCAGATGCACCGGCTTCTGCACTCGCATAAATGAAAGGGGCAATGGCCAAGCTGAAGAACCACTAAGGGGAGAGAAAAAGGGGAGAGAACAATTCTGTTAAAGGGCTGTCCCACTTGGGCGACTTAGTTGGCGAGTTTAGAAGAGTTTGATAAAATTTCATGTTGAGACCTCCTTCGTCTATGTAGAAGACTTCGGGAAAATTGGACACCGACTAGTGGAGAGTGAAGACGACCTCCTACGATCTCCTTTGACCTCCCTTCGACTATGATGAAGACTATCCACGACTAAAAGTAACCCTCGGTTTCCCTGTCTCTCCATCCCTCCTCATCCTAGTTCTGCGACCAGTCTGGCTGTCCTCCCGATTACATTTTATCTTTGTACGCTTCGTGGTCAGCTTCCCCCAGCTAACAATGATGTATTCTACATTTTCCTCAAACTTTGTCCCCTTTGATGTCCTATTTTCACGCCTTACCCTTCCATATCTCTGTGCCTCCCCCTCCCCTGACTCCCTGTCTGAAGAAAGGTCACCCATTCCTTCTCTCCACGAATGCTGCCAGTCCCGCTGAGTCACTCCAGCATGTTGTGTCTGCCTGCAGCATTGAGATGGAAGTTGCTTGTTCTGTGCAGGGGCAACAAGATAGAAACTGCAGATGACACTCAGCAGGTCAGGCAGCATTTGTGGAAAGAGAGAGGGTTAATGTTTCAGGCAGAAGACCCTTTGCCAGAAATGATGAGAATCTTCATTGTGAAATGTTAATCCTGTTTCTCTATCCACAGCTGCTGCTTGATATGCCCAGGTATTTCACCGATTTTATTTCACATTTTTAACTTTATAAATGTTTCAAAGTTTTCAAAAAGATTTTTCCTTATTTCAATTATTGTAATATAGTTTGGGGTTCTACCTATCTTTCTAAGCTACTCATCATACAGAAGAAAGTTATGAGATTAATTTCTCATTCAAATTCACAAGAACCTTCAGCCCCTCTCTTCAAGAAGTACTCAATTTTGTCTGTAGATAAACTGAATGCATTCCAAATATGTATTTTTATTTTCAAATATCTTAAATGTAAACATGATTTGCCTGTTTCTCTTCATGATCTTTTCACCCTTTCTTCTAATATTCACCATTGCCCAACCAGAAGAAGAAATGATCTTCATCTTCCGTTTTGTCGAACATCCAAACACCAACATTGCATTACTTTTAAAGGTCCTAAATTTTGGAATACCCTGCCTCTGTCATTAAAGTCTCTCACCTCCTTAGCCACCTTTAAGATTGAGCTTAAAAAGTTTCTCATCATGTCCTGAGTTCTGACCTCCAGCTTTTTGTAATGCTATTTATGAGTTCAAACTACTTCTGTTGACTCTTATCTCATACTATACCTTATTCTTTTATTTATTTTCATATTTTTAATTTCATATTTTTAATTTTCATTCTTAAACTGTATTATTGTTTATTATTGTCTTTTTTATTTCTCCTACCCCCTGATTTGCCATTAACGCTCATTTTCAGATGGGAGCGGACTTTGTATAAGCCCTCTGGCTTCCCTTCCCTCCCAGCACTGTATGGTATTATAAATTGATTGTTTGACCTCTTTTAAAACATGGTGCAAATAAATAAACAAACAATAAACAAAAGGAGTAATACATCAAATCACACTCTGTCCTGTTTTGTACAGCCCTGCAAATTATTTCCTTTTGGGTACCTATACACTGGGGCAGATGGAGCTCGTCAGACTGGGCAGGCAGTCCATCTAGGGGAGGGAAAACTCTGATTTAAAACTTCCACTGCCTTATGGCCATATCCAGTCATAGAAAAGGGTCCAGGAGTAAACCCCAAGAAAATCTGGAGTTGGAGTCCCTAAGGCAGTTTGTTGTTGTCTCCAACCTCGCTCTGGCACCTCCTGCGACGGCACTGGTGCCAAACTGTAACGGCCAAACTGACTTTCAGAAAGCATTTGATAAGGTCCCACATAGGAGATTAGTGGGCAAAATTAGAGCACATGGTATTGGGGGTAGAGTGCTGTCATGGATAGAAAATTGGTTGGCAGACAGGAAACAAAGAGTATGGATTATATGTGTCCCTTTCAGAATGGCAGGCATTGACTAGTGGGGTACCACAAGGCTTTGAGCAGGGACCGCAGCTATTTACAATATACATCCATGATTTGGATGAAGGGATTCAAAGTAACATTCGCAAATTTGCAGATGACACAAAGCTGGGGGGCAGTGTGAACTGTGAGGAGGATGCTATGAGAATGCAGGGTGACTTGGACAGGTTGGGGGAGTGGGCAGATGCATGGCAGATAAAATTTAATGCAGATAAATGTGAGGTTATCCACTTTGGTAGCAAAATCAGGAAGGCAGATTACTATCTAAATGGCATCAAGTTGAAAAAAGGGGAAGTACAACGGGATCTGGGGGGTCCTTGTACATCAGTCAATGAAAGTAAGCATGCAGGTACTGCAGGCTGTGAAGAAAGCGAATGGCATGTTGGTCTTTATAACAAGAGGAATCAAATATAGGAACAAAGAGGTCCTTCTGCAGTTGTTCAGAGCCCTGGTGAGACCACACCTGGAGTATTGTGTGCAGTTTTGGTCCCCTAATTTGAAGAAGGACATTCTTGGTATTGAGAGAGTGCAGCGTAGGTTTACAAGGTTAATTCCCGGGATGGCGGGACGGTCATTTGCTGAGAGAATGGAGCAGCTGGGCTTGTACACTCTGGAGTTTAGGAGGATGAGAGGATATCTCATTTAAACATATAAAATTGTTAAGGGCTTGGACACACAAGAGGCAGGAAACATGTTCCCGATGTTGGGGGAGTCCAGAACCAGGGGCCACAGTCTAAGAATAAGGGATAAGCCATTTAGAATGGAGACGAGGAAACACTTTTTCTCACAGAGAGTGGCGAGTCTGTGGAATTCTCTGCCTCAGTGGGAAGGATCTCTGGATGCTTTCAAGAGAGCTAGATAGGAAAATAGCGGAGTCAGGGGATATGGGGAGATGGCAGGAACGGGGTACTGATTGGGGATGATCAGGCATGATCACCTTGAATGGCGGTGCTGGCTCGAAGGGCCAACTGGCCTACTCCTGCACCTGTTGTCTATTGTCTATTGGCCCTGCTGTTCCTTTGGATCGAACAGCGACCTGGAGAGGAGGGACGTGCTGCATGGGAAACAGCCTGTCCTCCGTAAGACATCACCCAGGCTTGCATCCGACCAGGATGCATCACCCATGGTTAGTCATGACCCTGAGTCTGTCTCCACTGCAACCCCTGGCTGTACTGTTTAGATTCCAACCACTAGCCTGTAAGCAAAATGTCCACTCACTTTGTTTTCCTATCCCATTCCCTTTTCATTCCCCACCTCCCTTCCCCATCCTCCACCAACAAGCATGGTTTCTCTCTATCTACTCTGTCCACTCCTTCCACGATTTTCACTCACCCCCCCTCCATCTCCTCCCATCAGTACCAAAGAGAAAAAAGAAAAGCCATCTCTTCCTGGCCATCTCTCTGTGGATGCCCTTCCTTCCTGAGCTCCAGGTTACAGGCACATAGACACAAAATGCTGGAGTAACTCAGTGGGTCAGGCACCATCTCTGGAGAGAAGGAATGGGTGACGTTTCGGATCGAGACCCTTCTTCAGACTGAGACAGCAGAGAGGAAGACTAGAGAGATGGAAGGGTAAGGTGTGAACATGACAGATCAAAGGCGACATGGCTCAAGGAAAATGTTACTGATTGTATGCCTTCCCCTCAGCTTACAATGATAAATTCTACATTTTATTTGCTCTGCGTCCCCTTTGACATCTCTCGTTTTCACACCTTACCCCATCCTTATCTCTGTGTCTCCCTCTCCTCTGGCTGTCTGAAGAAGGGTCCAGACCCGGACCGCCGCTGGTGCTGCCACCCGGACCGCCGCTGGTAAACTCACCCTCACGAAAGCCATCTCGGCGCTGCGCTGCGCTGCGGTGCGGTGCGGTGCGGTGCTGGTCCCGGGACAGGCTGGAGTCGACAGCTCGCTGCATCTGTCCGCGGAAACGCAGCGGGTTTAAACCCTGCACAGGGAAAGCCCCTCGGTGTGCGGAGGCGTTGGTCCCACTTCTGGCGTAATGCTCACGGGGTGCGGAGGCGTTGGGTCCCACCTTTAAAACCCACGCCTTGAGCGAAAGAAAAACTGGAGCAGCGCATATGAACAGTCGGACACACGCTCCTTCACTGAAGTGAGCCAAAGCCACTGGTTTCTGAACCTCGCCAACTTGGACAATTTTACATGTTTATAATATTACAAACCTGTACGTCTTTGCAGTGTGGGGGGAAGCCTAAGATCTCGGAGAAACCCCACGGGGAGAACGTACAAAGTCCATACAGATAGCTCCCGTAGTCGGGATCGAACCCGTGTCTCTGGCGCCGCATTTCTACCGCTGCTCCACCGTGATCGCCGCTTTGGCGAGAGCGAATAGGTTAGGAAGAAATGTTCCCACTACCAACTCACGGGAGCAAACGTGAACACGCAAAGCGAAACCAAGTAGTCCGTTTCTAGCAATGTTACAACATTTTGAGATTTAAAAAATCAAGTCTGCAATTTATCCCATCAGATAAAGCATAAAAATAAGTTTAAGTTGGCATACTTTCATATCTTCAGTATTCAAAAAGTTATGGCCATTTTCATACTCGGAAATTAGCATCTTGTTCCCTATTGCTTTTCCATTAACTTAACACAAAAGCTGTGATGAGGACAGTCAAAAGCCCATAACTTTCTTAAAAATTAAGAGAACTGAAATACATTTTCAGTTATTATACATTGAAGCATTCTGAAACAAATATGAAACGATCTTACTTGGATGGCCTGAAATTAAAGAATATAATTTGTTAGTGACCTAATTGTAGCTAATTACAAAATTCAATGACTAGATCGAAACATCTATCCATTGCTTAAGAAAAGGTTAACATTTTTAAATAGCCTAATGGCCCTGTCTCACTGTGCGAGTTGACCCACGAGGTACCCCGAGTGACAGACTCGTGGCTGTGCACGAGACTTCAAGTTTATGATCAAGTGTGTAACCGAGTTCCCACGGGTATGTCATTGCTGCGAAGTTCCAAGTTCCTCTCCCGAGTTACCAAGTTCCTCTCCCGTTACTCTTGAGCCAACCGTGAATGAAAGTATGTTTTAATAAAGCAACAATGTTAAAATACATCTCCATCCTGTGGTTTTGAGTTATTTCAGCGCGGCGGCATCTATTGATATGACCTACAATGGGAAAATGCGCATCCTCCAGTAACCAAGCATTTCTTGTTGTTTTATGTTTTTAAATACTTTTTTGCAATGGATCTCTATTTTAAATAATTTTAAAAAAGGAAGCAGCTCGGGTGACTGACATTGAGCGGCCGCCGGGACCCGACAGCAGACACACACACACACACACACACACACACACACACACACACACACACACACACACACACACACAGAGAGAGATACACACAGACAGCAGGACTGGCCGCCACTTCAGAGGAAGGAAGCAGCTCGGGTGACTTTGAGCGGCCGCCGGGACCCGACAGCAGACACACACACAGATACAAACAGATAGACAGAGAGGGAGAGAGAGAGAGACACACACACACACATACATACACACACACACACACACACATAGAGAGAGAGATACACACAGACAGCAGCTGGCCACCACTTCAGAGGAAGGAAGCAGCTCGGGTGACTTTGAGCGGCCGCCGGGACCCGACAGCAGACACACACACAGATACACACAGATAGACAGAGAGGGAGAGAGAGGGAGAGAGAGACACACACACACACACACACACACACACACACACACACACACACACACACACACACACAGACAGACAGACAGACAGAGAGACACACACACACACACACACACACACAGATACACACAGACAGCAGGACTGGCCGCCACTTCAGAGGAAGGAAGCAGCTCGGGTGACTTTGAGCGGCCGCCGGGACCCGACAGCAGACACACACACAGATACACACAGATAGACAGAGAGGGAGAGAGAGAGAGACACACACACACAGACACACACACAAACACACAGACACACACACAGACACACACACAGACACACACACAGACACACACACAGCCACACACACACACACACACACACATATGTGGCGTTTCTGCTCGGGACCCTTCTTCAGACAATCCAATGTCCCATAATATATTCTTTAAATATTAAGTTTTCTGTTGAAAGTGTGGTGCCGTGGTTACGGGTTGTCGGAAGAAAGATGATGAGGTCTGGTACAAGTTGACTTTGTCTTCAGTAATCAGGCCTCCGTGTTGGCCGATGTCTGGTTGATCGAGCGTTCATACAGTTGCGAGCGAGCGAGGTCCATATATAGGAGCAAGGAACGCGAAGCCTCTGAGGGTTCATTGTTCCCCTGGTTTGGATTGCTCCCAGGAGAGCGGGCACAAAGAAAAATTTAGGCATTTTTCTGTGGAAGGGGGAGGGCAGTATAAAATCGAAAGCATTGTACAGCAGCACTCTCCCCAACACGAAACACAGCGCAGCGTAAACAATTAAACAGCAAAGACACACGTTAAATTACATGGCCCCAAGAAATCGCCTCTCAATTGCTTCGGGGTTGGAATTGAAATATATATAATATATATAATATGTATATACATATTATACTACTTTGGTTCAGTCCCTTTCAGATTATAAAAAAGTTCCCACGATAGACTCACGAGACACTATGGTAAATGCACGGGCCATTACGTTACTGCAACGAGTTTAAATGTTTCCATTTTTAACTTGAACAGTTAATTTGACTCGTGGAAAAAATCAAACATGTTTGATTTTTTTCACGAGTTAACAAGTTTCCCGAGTACCTGCCATTACCGCCACGAGTGGACAAGTTGAACGCGCGAGTTCCGTCGTTCCCGCTACGTGATCACCACGAGTGAAAACTCGGGGTCACTCGTGGGCCAACTCGCACAGTGAGACAGGGATTTAAGTGTCCAAATAACATTCACACAAGAATTCACAATATAACATGATTATTAAATCTCATTGTCATGAAGTTATAAGCCAAATGGAAGGAATTTAGTATTTAATTCCCGTAAATTAATGGCCATTTTAATCATCTTGCGAGTGAGATTTTGTGGCACGCAATCGATTGGAACGTTGCGGTTTGCGGTGAATTTAAACCCCATATCGGCAGGAAAAACACTGCCGGTTCGTATATTTACATAATCACATTTTCGCTGATGAAATTTTGATTAAAGTAGTCCTAAGAAGCAAGTTTAAATGTAAAATAGACGACTTACCTTATGTTTTGTCCCGTACGGGAGATCCGTCCCGTTGTCAGCGTTGACAGCATTAGAAGTTGATTTTTATTTTACTCCAGCGCTTAAATAAAAAAAAAATAATTCACAGAACGGCAGTCGGAACAATTCTTCAGCATCACCTAGCAGCCCGAGAAAATATATCTCGGACAGGCAGGAGAAAACGGCATTATAATTCTGCCCCCCACCCCCCCAAAGGCACCATAGGCTCCAAAGTCATGCACACGGCCAGTGACTGAACTGCAGCGCTGCTGAAGGTATGTTTTGTAACATGCCTATAATGTATTGTCGCGTGTGCTGTGGTACAGTGAAAAGCTTTTTGCTGCGTGCTAACTAGTCAGCGGAAAGACAATACATGATTACAATCGATCCATTTATAGTGTATAGACACATGTAAGAGAATAGTAAGATTAAATGAGAACTTACCAGTTTGAAGTTTGATCCTTATTTTATGAGGAGTGACGTTGAGGGATTACGTGAAGAAGCCCCGCCAGGCGCATACGCGTCATACTTCAAAGCAGCGGCGTGAAAACACAGAAAACAAATAGCCGAAGTAACATCGTAAGGCGCGTAGAAGACTAGAACTACCAGATGATCTCTTAGATTATGAGGGTGGGAGCGGAGGGCACGTAATCCCTCAACGTCACTCCTCATAAAATAAGGATCAAACTTCGAACTGGTAAGTTCTCATTTAATCTTACTATTTTGCTTCGGAGTCACGTGAGTGACTACATGAAGATTTCAAAGCTCTGTATTTTCATGCCGTAGATGCACACCATACGACAATCTGCTTCGGTTGACACAGTAGGGAATAAATAATATATTGAACGTTGCTTTGAATTATTCAATAACTATTGTTAACAATAACAAACACAGGAATAACCCCTCTGTCTCAGGGAAAATTACAACCAATGATAGAAAACAAAGCAAATGAATTAAATTTGACCCAAAACAGCATGTCCAAACCATGGCTCGGTCTGTACAGGTTTGTCAGAAAATTGAGAAAATGTTGCTTCTCGAGACCATCTTGCAGCCTCGAAGATTTGGTCTAGCGGCACGTCCTGAGCCTTCGCCGCGGAGATCGATGCCGCCCTGGTGGAGTGAGAGTTAAAGACAGGAATGTCGACTCCAGCATAATTGAGAACCTGTTTCAACCATGTAGAAATAGTTTGTGCTGACACTCTTTTATATGTCTTTTTGTGACTAATGAGCAGTCCTGTCTCAGAACCTCTGAGACTCCTTGTTACCTTAATATATTGGCTTAAGTTATATGGCATAACTACATATAACATTTGGTCAACAAGATAGGCTTTAAACGTCACCTTGATTCCAGCCAGACCAGGCCTGCTTCGTTTGATTAAATCATAAACATAGAAGTTAATGTCATTGACAGACAAATGCATACAAGGTATTCGTAAGAATTGTAATGTTTGTACACATTGTGCTGAAACCAGCGCTATTAGCATAACCACAGCAAGAGTTAATTTCTGCGTAAATAATGAAGTAATTGGAGCCCATTGCCGAAGCAGTGTGAGAACAGGAGTGATGTCCCAGATTTCTGTATAGCGAGGTTTCGGAGGGTTTTTATTAAAAATTCCTCATAAATCGGGATACTAACGGATGAGACCCGATAGGATGTTGTTCTGAAGACTGCCCGCAATAAGAGGACAACGCACTGCGAGCGCTGATAATGTCACTATAACGTAGGTGCTCATCAAAATGCAACTTAGCAAGGAACTCCAACACATCACATATGCTTGCATTATGATAAGACATATAGGATTGTACACAGAAACATTTCCCATTTCTTTATGTGAACCATATAGTGTGTTTTGAGTGCTATTTTCCAGCTTGCAGTGAGAACCACCATGGCCCTGTTCGACAATCCAAGTCCTTGGAAATGTCTGGTCAGAACCAGCAGACCAACAATTAATACGGTCATGTAAAGGGTGACTTTCTCATGTAACTGGATGCACCAAGAAATTACTGCAGCTGGGAATCATCATGAATGACTGAACCATCATTGAAAGCACCAAGGGGAACCATGGTTGTGTTGGCCAATCTGGGACCACCAAAACACCTGTGGCGGAGTCTCGCTCTATAGTGGTGAGGCAGTTCAGGATGAAAAAATGGAGGAATTGCATACATTTTTTAGTGCCCCAATGTAACGAGACTGCATCCACGGCAACTGCACCTGGATCTGGCTCCCATGAAACATATTTAGGCAACTGGTAATGTAATCTGGATGGAACCTGATCAATGGCTGGCAACCGAAATTGAGTGACAATTGTGTGACAAAGTTTAGAATTCAACATCCACTCTATATTGGCATGAAATGCACGCGACCTATGGTCGGCCACCACATTAGCTATAGGTGGTGAATAAATGACTGAAACGCAGATATGCCTTGACATACACCAATGCCACATGACGGTACCCAGTTAACACATGATACTGATCGTGCTCCTCCCATATGATTAATATATGCCACTGCTGTGGTGTTATCAATCTGGAGTTGAATGTGTAAATCCTTCATTGAGGAGCAATATGCCTTTACCCATAAAATGCCCCCAATAATGCGAAATAATTTATCCCGTGTGTGTGGTGAATCAACCCTTTGTGTTCATGCTAGTGACCCCCACAGCTAGACTCGGTGTCCGTAGCCCCCCCATCCGAGAGTGCTGACATCAGTCTGGAAGATTAGGGAAGAGTCTAGTACCCAAAATGTTATTGGTAGCTAGATTAACATTAACAATGCATCACTGCAATTCTGCGAGAGCTGTGCTTGGTTACTAGATAACCCAATGAAAATGGCCTGCATTCGATTTTAGTGCTAGTTCTCATGCTCTCTGCAAATGTTGATAATGCAAAGGCCCGAATGTACTGCAGGAACCTGCTCCCCATTTACCAATGACCGTAGCGTCTTCTTGGATGGAGGGATAAAGTTTTGTGGGAGGCAAGTACAGACATGATCATCATCGACAACCTTGGCTGTTGGTAATGTTACTGTTACAACAATGGAATTAATAAGAAACCCCAATTACTCAATATTTTGGGTTGGCTGTAACTTGGACTTAGTTGGATGGAGCAACCATTAATGACTCAAGCAGTCAAATTCTTCAGCTGACTCATTAGTGTTGCAGATAATTAAGATATCAGCTAAATAAGCAATTACAATGTGATGATGGGCTGAATAGCACCAGCACAGGTTTTAACAAATTAATAAATAGCCTGGGTGCTGAACTTAATCCAGGAGTCAATGCTTTGTATTGCATTTCATCCATCCAATTACATTTCAAGTATCTGCGATAATGAGCATGAATTGGCAGTGAATAATACACATCTTGCAAACCAATTGTTGCCACATTACAGCCCTGTGATAGCAGGTGTTTAGTAGTAATGAATTTAAGTGATTGAGGACGAGAATTACTCCACAACACCCATCTTTTTGAGATCTGGGAAAATATTAGACACAATTGTGGAGGATGATTAATGGCTTTATCAATCACCATTTTACTTCAGAGTCACGCGAGTGACTATGTGAAGAAGCCCCGCCTGGCGCATGATCGGCATTACGTCGACGCGACGGCAGAGCAAGAGCTGCAGAGCGCAGCTCCTCTCAGCTGTAGGAACGGGCCCGCAGGTAAGTACATTTGAATTACTTACAGGGCATGTCCAAACTCCGTGGCTGGTGTGTAGAGCCACCAGGAGTTAAAAAGAAAAGAAAATACTCCGGGTGAAAAAACGGAGTTAAAAAGAAAAGAAAATACTCCAGATGAAAAAACGGAGTTTAAAAAGCGTCCCGGGGGAAAACTCCAGTGGGGAGAAATTTTAAGAAGTTAGAGAGGCCATGATTTAAAAGTTCTAATAAAAAATTATGATCCAATGTAAAGATTTTGCATCAAACAGAGGCAGTAGTATAATAAAGAAATATTTTATCCAACACAGCCTTATGTGATCCCATATGGTTGGGGAGAGAAGGCTTCTTGTACATTTGAAGAGGTGCAAAAACTTGTTACAGAAGAAGATGATGAAATCTGCAATTGTGGGAGATTACAGGTGTGTCATGATCAATGATATGGCATAACAACGGATTGATTTATTTTAATGTGTAAAGGATCTACAAAAAAATTGTAGAAGGAATTGGTTCACCTGTATAGGAAAACCTAAAAATTGATTTTAGGTTTGCACCCGAAATATCTCTAATAAAGAAGAGGTTAGAAAATTTGTATCAAATAAATTTCCCCAGGAAAAAGGAAGATGTGGTGGTAAAGCCGCACGAGACATCATTTTAAATACACTTTTACAGTGTAAAATATGTTATCAAAATGGACATCTTCAACACTGCAAAACAGTTGTTATTAACAAATTGTTAATCATTACTATAAGACTTGAAGGATGGTATTTAGTACCAATTTATTATCATATTTACAGGTGCTTGAAATTAATTAGATGGTTCAGCAGTTGCAAGTTAAGACATTGTCTAATGGATTAAACTCAGTTTCTAAGTTGTTCACACAATTATTGGAACAGTATTTGCACTGATAAAAGATCAGCACTTGCACTAATGAGGACACATGGTTTATCTTGATCACATTTTAAATTGGAAGGTGAATCAGGAGTCAGCTGCAAATTAGTGCAGCAATTATAAGCCTGTTGAGAGACAAGGGTCCTGACCCATCAAATAAAAACTATGTTTTAGACATTCCTAAACAAATTACTATTCTGGGTTTAGGAGTAATTCAGCACCATATGGGGGAAATTTTTTTTCCAAGAAACAAAATGTCAATATTACAAATATGTGTCATTGCTTTGTTGACAAACGTTGTCGCTCCATCCGAGAAGGCGCTTAGGTAAATGAGTAAAAAAGCTCCAAAAAAGGTAAAAACACAAGCATTATAAGAGTATGCAGGCCTTTTTTGACAGGCCTATGCAATTGCCAAAGGATACTTTATCAGAATTAAAGTGGTGGATAGAGAAGGTTACACAAGCTGCTTTAAACATATAAGCTTAACAGCCGTTGCAAACTGAAGCAAGTATTCTCGGATGATGGATAGCTTCTGTGATTATTTGGGCTAAGATAAGTATAATATCTATTCTTATCAAGTTAATATTTGATACGTCCCTTGTTTAGGGGACTACGGACAATAACACCAGGGAGTTGCAAATGGATTGTCCTAAGAAACTTTTTTCTCCAAACATTTGTATTAATTATTGGAGTATCAGGAGCTTTTTATGGATTAAAAGCTTATTGTTCTACTATGAAAGTGTGCATGTCCAATCAGGTGAACAATACCACAGCTGTGGCATATATCAATCACATGGGTCAAGGAAGATCATTATCAAGTGATTATCTGGGTAACCAGATGTGGCGTATTCTAAAAATATTTGAGTTCAGCTGTTTATCTCTAAGGGAGAGACAATGTTGTCGCAGACAACAAATCATGGGAAAAAACATTGTCAGTAATATGGATTACTTAACATTAATCTGTTTGTGTCCAGATTAAATCACTGATTGCTCATGGGAAAACCGGGAGCAGGAGCGGTGGATGCATTTTCGCTAAATTAAATGAGGAACGATGTTCTTTTATGTTCCTCATTTTGTCTGATAGGGCAGTGTCTGATAGGGCAGATTGTCCCTTGGACCATAGTGCCAAATGCAGTATTTGCTGCAGCCACCAGTTGGAGGATGTGTTAACACCGAACCTCCTGTCCGTCAAAGAAGGACTCATGGGTGCCCAGAACCTGGGTCACCATAGGCACTTTCAGTAATGCACATTAAACAGGTGTCTCATATTTGTTGTCACTTGCATCATATCTTGCTGGAGCTGGTGAGGTACTACATAATTGATACCGCTGGCAAGGGATTGTTCCATTGACTCACCAGTCCCCTCCGGAATAGCAACTCAGTGCCATTTCCGAGACACCCGGAGCGAGGCTCTTGTGCGCGCTGGTGTTTGCACATAAGCAGGGACATCAGCATCAGGGTCAGCTGCAATCTGCCCGCTTCTCCCATCATATAGTAGGGAGGCATCCTCCAGTCCTAAACAAGGCGCTGGAAGGAACCCCAATATATGGAGCCTCCATATGTTGGTCTTTGTATGGCCCTCTTGGACATTACTGGCCCTTGGACCCTTATGTAAAGAAGGTTGAAGCATCAGCTGCATGTTCCAAACCTCCCCCACAGTCTTGTATGATCAGGGGAAGAATCACCATTGTTGTCAGAGAACCCAGGTCTGTGACTATATTTGCCTTTTCATGGCTAGGAGCAGCCTCAGTCTGCTAGCACCCTTGGAAATAAACAGATGGACCAGGCTCATTCTGAAGCAAATTCCAGTTGGCCTGCCTTTTGTCAATGGAGCTAGTGGGGAAAATTAGCACGCTATTTTAACTGCTGCCGGTAAAACGGCACCCGGCATCGGAACCGGCGTTGCCGCGCTTATCTCCCGACCCGATCAAATTGGTGAATCCCTGGACCCACGCTAAGACGGATCTTCGGAAGTGACAGCTCCAACTCCCCACTCCTACTGACTGCTCGAGCCAGCTTTACGGAGTGGAAATACTTCTAAGTAAGGTTTTTAAAACACTTACCTTAGAGGTTCCTCACGTGACTCTGAAGTAAAGATAAAGCCATCAAAGTCCGATCAAGGAGAGAACGTACAAACTCTACAATAATACCGCTCACTATTAAGATGAACCCACATCATTGGAGTCCAGAGCAACACAGGAAGAACCGTTGAGTCAGGTAGGCAAAAATGCAGCAGAAACTCAGCGGGTGAGGCAGCATCTATGGAGCAAGGCAAATAGGCAACGTTTCCGGTCGAAACCCTTCTTCAGGCTGCTGTGAGGGTGGGGGAGGGGGGGGGGGGTTGGAAGAAGAAAGGAAGAGGTGGAGCCAGTGGGTCCAACCATTGAGTCCAACGTTATCAAGGTTCAAGTTTCAAATTTATTTGTCATATACACCAACTAAGGTACAGTGAAATTAATTTGCCATGCATCGATGCAATTGAAAAAAGAACGCAAAATACACAATAGAATTTAACATAAACATCCACCACAGCATTCTTCACTGTGGTAGAAGGCAATAAAGTTCAGTTAATCCTCCTCCTTTGTTCACCCGTGGTTGGGGCCTGGAGCCCTTCATAGTCGCCGCTACGGACGGCCGGATATACAGGCGCTCTCGTTGGGATGATCGAAACTCCGACGTCGGGACGGACGAACACACTCCGCGGCTTGGAGTGCCCGAATCGGCACTTTCCTACCGGAGACCGCGGCTTCAGGTTGATACTGGCGGTCGGAGCTCTTCTCCGGCGATCCCCATCAAGGGATCCCAGGCTCCGGAAGCTAAGTCCACTCCACGCCCGCGGCTAGAAGCTGTGCAGACCACAGCCCCACGATGCCAAAGTCACCAGGCCAGCGATCGGAGCCCTCCTTTCTGGCAACCCCCGGCAAGGGATCGCCCCGCTCCGCGATGGGAAAGTCCACGTTGCTGATGCTCTGGGCCCGACTCCGGGAAAGGCTGCACCAATCCAAGTTGTTAGACTGCGAGGGAGGCGGAGAAGCAACATGGAAAAATTTGCCTCTCCATCAAAGAAGTGACTGAAAAACGGTTTCACCTCTCCCTCCCCCCCCTCCTACCACCACATATAAGACATAACGAGAGACACTAAAACAAACATTTGGACATAGTAAAAAATACAAAAAAAGTCGCAATAATGAACACGCTGCTGGCGGGGCAGTCGACTCACAGCACTCCCGTGCCATCCATCCCAATACCATATAACCCTGTTCCCACACACCCCTTGACACCTTTCGTGATGGAAAACCATCTACCTCCTTATTAAAATAAACACGGTGCTGGATATAACTCAGCGGGCCAGGCAGAATCTTTGGAAGGCATGGATGGGCCACGTTTCGGGTCGGACCCTTCTGCAGACTGATTGTAGTTGAGGGGGGAGGAGGAGCAAAGCCATCTTAGTGATAGGCTCCAACCTTAGTGCCATAAGGTTGGAGGGTATGGAGCGGGGACCACTGGGGATAATGAAGATAGACACAAGATGCTGCAGTAACTCAGCGGGACAGGCAGCATCTCTGGAGAGACGGAATGTGTGATGTTTCAGGTCAAGACCTTTCTTCAGACTCAGGGGAGATGGAGACACAGTGATGCGGAAGGGTAAGGTGTGAAAATGAGACATCTAAGGGGATAAAGCTCAAGGAAAATGTAGAATAGATCACTGTTAGCTGGGGAAGGTGACAACGAGGCAGACAAAGATAACATTTAATAAGGAAGACAGTCTAACTTGTCGGAGAACGAGGGTGGGGGAGGGTTGGAGGGAGAGGGAAAGCAAGGGTTACTTCAATTTAGAGAAGTCAATCTTTATACTGCTTTCATATTCATACATACTGGAGATAATGAGGTCATGGTGACTCTGGAGATGGTGACCTGCCGTTCGTCTGTGGATTCATGGTCAAGGGTTAGGCATGAGGAGGTGTCCAAGGTGATTTCCCTACAAAGCCTCCATCTGGGTTCACCCAATACTTGCCAGGCTTTGTCCCACCTCCACCTCTATTCAAGTTTACCCCCCCCCCCCCCCCCAACCACAATCAGTCTGAAGAAGGGTCCCCAACCAAAAGGTCACCTGCCAATTCCCTCCAGAGATGCTGCCTGACCCGCTAAGTTACTCCAGCACTTTGTGCTTTTTTATAAGCTACCGTCTGCAGTTCATAGTGTCTGGATTGGACATCCTTCCTAAGTGTTCCTTGTGTGTCAGAGATTTCTTCAGAAATACCACCCCTTGCATGAATAAGTTGCACCTAGTTTCAGTTGCAAATGTCTTTCCCCACCTCCTATGAATATGAACCCTTGTCCTTAACCCTTTCCCCAGAAGAAACATCCTCCCCGTATCTAATCAGTTGAGCCCTGTCAGAATGAGTGGTGCAGCTAGTACATTCACATCCTCAAAGTGCAGGGATCAATCCCCATCTCCAGAACTGCCTGTGTTGATTTATATGTTTAGTTTAGTCTAGATATACAGCGTGGAAACAGGCCCTTTGGCCCACTGAGTCCGCGTTGACCAGCGATCTCCACTCACTAACACTATCCAACACACACGAGGGACAAGTTACAATTTTACCAAGCTAATTAACCTACAAACCTGTGGTGTGTGGGGGGAAACTGAAGATCTTGGAGAAAACCCAGACGGTCACGGGGAGAATGTACAAACTCCGTGCAGACAGCACCCGTAGTCAGGATCGAACCCGGGTCTCCAGCACTGCAAGCGCTGTAAGGCAGCAACTCTACTGCTGCGCCACCGTGCTGCCCTACAGGAGAGGTTGCGCAGACTAGGACATTATTCTTTAGATGGGAAAGGGAAATATTTAAGCAGAACCCGAAGGTCATCTTTTTCTCATAAAGGAGATTGTTCGCTTGTGTGTCAGACGACACAGAGCTCGCTGTTGGCTTCTGTCGTCGTCCAACATGTTGACAGAATTGGTCGACCAGAGTGCATCGTGTCGTTGTTTCTGGGGATCGCCACGAGGAGGCTTCTGTCATGATCCCCATAAAGGAGATGAGTATATAGAACAAGCTGCCAGAGAAAGGTGGTTGCAACTGGTACGATGACAAATTAATAAAAAACCCACTCAGATAGGTACCTAGATAGGATAGGCTTAGAAGGGTAAGGGCAAAATGCAGGTCGATAGGACTAGAGTAGATGGGGCATCTTGGCAAGCATGGACGAGTTGGGCCAAAGGGCCTGATTCTATGCTGTATGACTCTGTGTCTCTTTACAATGGGAATGACCCTATGGAAAGTATGATCTTGACTTCTGACTACATCCTGATCACATCATAACACTTCCTTCTGCTGAATAACACAAGAAAATACATTAAAATGAAATGGTTAATGGCAACCTCGAGAAAAACACAATGATGCTCCACTTTAGTAATGAATCTGAAAATGAACTAATGTTATGTAATTGTAGCGCATATTTTTATATCGTTCAAGAGATTACTCCCTCTAGCCGCTAAATGGACTGCATGGTTAAGGGGAATTTCTTTATACGCATGCGAGCTCACCGTCAGAGTCCTTCAGAGCTTCTTCACAGGCAAATCTTCCAAACACAGTCTTTTGAATGATAAATGCTTTATTGTTGATGAAAAACAATAAGGTACATCCAAACGTCTTCCGACTTGTACACTATAATCTTCATTGAACTCCAGCTTATCGCTTTAAAGGTTAGAAGTCTCCTCGTGTCTCCGTTACGCTTCACATGGTCGAAGGGTAAACCTTCTCCCTGCTGGTCCCAAACTAAAACAAAAAACTATGCTTCTGCCCAAGAAAATTAGCTCCAAAAAGTTATTTTATGTTATTTGGTTTCCTGTGAAATAAATGTGACTTTGCCATTATATCATTGTGTGATCTTGCGGGAATCAGGACTTACCCATTGAACTCACCCATTGAAGCTTCAGTAAATTGGAAACCCCAACCTGCACAATGTTGAGGAATTTGCCTCTCTGATCTGATCAGAAATTGGAACCATTAGAGGATTGGAAACTTCGGTAATTTTACTCACAGAATTCTAGATGTGCAGATTAGAAGACAAGGGTGACGGCAAGTGCATTGTTTTTTCAGTTTTATTCACTTTATTTCATTATTTGTTTTC
The DNA here is from genome assembly GCA_035221665.1 of Okamejei kenojei. Lineage (NCBI taxonomy): Eukaryota > Metazoa > Chordata > Chondrichthyes > Rajiformes > Rajidae > Okamejei > Okamejei kenojei. The sequence continues at coordinate 12,075,135 of CM069134.1, forward strand.
CTTTGAGATTTTATGTCATGATGTCATCTCACCGTTTCAATAACTGACCAAGTTTAATTTAGCATAGAAACATAGAAATATAGAAAATAGGTGCAGGAGTAGGCCATTCGGCCCTTCGAGCCTGCACCGCCATTCAATATGATCATGGCTGATCATCAAACTCAGTATCCTATAACTGCCTTCTCTCCATACCCCCTGATCCCTTTAGCCACAAGGGCCACATCTAACTCCCTCTTAAATATAGCCAATGAACTGGCCTCAACTATCTTCTGTGGCAGAGAATTCCAGAGACTCACCACTCTCTTTGTGAAAAATGTTTTCCTCATCTCGGTCCTAAAGGAATTCCCCCTTATCCTTAAACTGTGACCCCTTGTTCTGGACCTCCCCAGCATCGGGAACAATCTTCCTGCCTGTCCAACCCCTTAAGAATTTTGTAAGTTTCTATAAGATCCCCCCTCAAACTTCTAAGTTCTAGCGAGTACAAGCCGAGTCTATCCAGTCTTTCCTCATATGAAAGACCTGACATCCCAGGAATCATTCTGGTGAACCTTCTCTGTACCCCCCCTGTGGCAAGAATGTCTTTCCTCAGATTTGGAGACCAAAACTGTACGCAATACTCCAGGTTTGGTCTCACCAAAACCCTGTACAACTGCAGTAGAACCTCCCTGCTCCTGTACTCAAATCCTTTTGCTACGAATGCTAACATACATTCGCTCTCTTCACAGCCTGCTGCACCTGCATGCCTACTTTCAATGACTGGTGTACCATGACACCCAGGTCTCGTTGCATCTCCCCTTTTCCTAATCGGCCACCATTCAAATAATAGTCTACCCTCCTGTTTTTGCCACCAAAGTGGATAACCTCACATTTATCCACATTGTAGCAGGAAGACTGAAATAATGAATTGCTAAAGAGGCATCCTAGCTTCAAGACACCACACCAAGAAGGAAAGACATTTACAATTTTGCCTCCATTGTACTTTACTGCCATTGAAAAAAAAATAATGATGTAACAGTTGGCTTTACAGCTTATAAATTGGCAACATTTCAAACGTCCAGCAAGGTATGTAAATTTCAGTGGTGAACCAGAAAACATCATCATTAGAATGCAACGTGCGGGTAGGAACTGCAGATGTTGGTTTACACCGAAGATAAACACAAAATGCTGGAGTAACTCATCTCTCCAGAGTTGTTACCTATCCCGCTGAGTTACTCCAGCATTTTGCGTCTATTTTTAATATTAGAATGCAGCTTGTGGGGAAATGATTGCAATTCCATCATGTTTATTCTTGCTTCTCCCCTCTCCCATCAGGCAAAAGGTATAAAAGTGTGGAAACGCTCACCTCCAGATTCAGGGAGAGTTTCTTCCCAGCCACCAAGGGAAGAAACAAGGCAACTGAATCATCCTCCCACAACCAGAGAGCAGCGCTGAACTATTATCTACCTCATGGGTGAACATCTGACTCTCCTTGAGCATGTTTGTTGACTTTACCTTGCACTTAACGTCATTTCCTTATCATGTATTTATACACTGCAAATGGCTCGATTGTAATCATGTATTGTCTTTATGTGACTGGGTGGCATGCAACAAAAGCTGTTCACTAGAACCTCGGTACACGTGGCGATAAACTAAACTGAAACTGAACTTCAAGGTTAGGACTGTCAGGTGAATGTGGATATCCACCCACGTATGATGAATGGACACTACTGTTCAAGTCCTTGATCACAATGATTTTCCACCCACTGTCTGTTGCATCTGTGCCAGATTACTCATTGCTGGAAAGGCATGCCCTTTTATTTGAACGGTGATCAAAATAAGTCTTCTCTGAGTACAATTTGAAAATATTTATACCAGAGAAGTAAGAAATTCCATCACAGAGAGCTGAAAGATAAACACGTTTTCCTCATATACAAGAAAACGCCTTTCTGTCAGTTGCTTCCTTTTGTCAAAGTAGGGCAGTATGAGTCTGAGGGCAAGGTTTAACCTTTACAATTATTTCCGTGGAAGAAATTAATTTAGAGCGTAATGAATGGAAACTGAAAAGCGGAGACTTTGCAGATTTACCTCTAGATTTATTGCATGATATCACGATAGCTCACCAGTTCTCTGGCTTCACAGCAGAAATAGCTGACAGTTATACTGTGCAAAAAATAACTTGTTTACTTTTGTTAGATACTATTCTATGAAAATATTCTATCAACTACATGGGTACGAATTATTTCATTAAGTTCGTTCAAGAGTTCAAGAGAGTTTATTGTCACATGTCCCTGATAGGACAATCAAATTCTTGCTTTGCTTCAGCGCACCAGAACATAGTAAGCATTGACTACAGAACAGATCAGTGTGTCCATATACCATTGTATAAATATATACGCACATGAATAAATAAACTGATAAAGTGCAAATAAACAGATTATGGGCTATTAATGTTCAGAGTTTTGTCCAAGCCGAATTTAATAGCCTGATGGCTATGGGGAAGTAGCTGTTCCTGAACCTGGTCGTCGCAGTCTTCAGGCTCCTGTACCTTCTACCTGAAGGTAGCAGGGAGATGAGTGTATGGCCCGGCTGGTGTGGGTCCTTGATGATGCTGCCAGCCTTTTTGAGGCAGCGACTGTGATAGATCCCCTCGATGGACGGGAGGTCAGAGCCGATGATGGACTGGGCAATGTTTACTACTTTTTGTAGTCTTTTCCGCTCCAGGGCGCTCAAGTTTCCGAACCAAGCCATGATGCAACCAGTCAGCATGCTCTCTACTGTACACCTGTAGAAGATAGACATACCAACTCTTCGTAATCTTCCTGACATACCAACTCTCCGTAATCTTCTCAGGAAGTAGAGGCACTGATGTGTTTTCTTTATGATTGCATTAGTGTTCTTGTACCAGGAAAGATCTTCAGAGATGTGCACGACCAGGAATTTGAAGCTCTTGACCCTTTCAACCATCGACCGGGACTGTGGGTCCCCATCCTCCCCCTTCCAAAGTCCACAATCAGTTCCTTGGTTTTGCTGGTGTTGAGGGCCAGGGTATTGTGCTGGCACCATTTGGTCAGTCGCTCAATCTCTCTTCTATACTCTGACTCATCCCCATCAGTGATACCTCCCACAACAATGGTATCGTCAGCGAACTTGACGATGGAGTTCGTACTATGACTGGCTACGCAGTCATGAATATAGAGTGAGTATAGCAGGGGGCTGAGCACGCAGCCTTGAGGTGCTCCCTTACTGATTGTTATCGAGGCTGACACATTTCCACCAATACGAACTGACTGTGGTCTGTGAATGAGGAAGTCGAGAATCCATTTACAGAGGGCTGCGCAGAGCCCCAGTTCTGCGAGTTTGGTAACCAGCTTGGAGGGGATGATTGTGTTAAATGCCGAGCTGTAATCAAAGAATAACTGCCTGACATATGAGTTTTTGTTGTCCAAGTGGTCTAGAGCGGAGTGGAGAGCCAGCGAGATCGCGTCCACCGTTGATCAGGTTCATAGTACGAACTCCGTGCAGACAGCACCCGTAGTCAGGATCGAACCCGGGTCTCCAGCACTGCAAGCGCTGTAAGGCAGCAACTCTACTGCTGCGCCACCGTGCTGCCCTACAGGAGAGGTTGCGCAGACTAGGACATTATTCTTTAGATGGGAAAGGGAAATATTTAAGCAGAACCCGAAGGTCATCTTTTTCTCATAAAGGAGATTGTTCGTTTGTGTGTTAGACGACACAGAGCTCGTTGTTGGCTTCTGTCGTCGTCCAACATGTTGACAGAATTGGTCGACCAGAGTGCATCGTGTCGTTGTTTCTGGGGATCGCCACGAGGAGGCTTCTGTCATGATCCCCATAAAGGAGATGAGTATATAGAACAAGCTGCCAGAGAAAGGTGGTTGCAACTGGTACGATGACAAATTAATAAAAAACCCACTCAGATAGGTACCTAGATAGGATAGGCTTAGAAGGGTAAGGGCAAAATGCAGGTCGATAGGACTAGAGTAGATGGGGCATCTTGGCAAGCATGGACGAGTTGGGCCAAAGGGCCTGATTCTATGCTGTATGACTCTGTGTCTCTTTACAATGGGAATGACCCTATGGAAAGTATGATCTTGACTTCTGACTACATCCTGATCACATCATAACACTTCCTTCTGCTGAATAACACAAGAAAATACATTAAAATGAAATGGTTAATGGCAACCTCGAGAAAAACACAATGATGCTCCACTTTAGTAATGAATCTGAAAATGAACTAATGTTATGTAATTGTAGCGCATATTTTTATATCGTTCAAGAGATTACTCCCTCTAGCCGCTAAATGGACTGCATGGTTAAGGGGAATTTCTTTATACGCATGCGAGCTCACCGTCAGAGTCCTTCAGAGCTTCTTCACAGGCAAATCTTCCAAACACAGTCTTTTGAATGATAAATGCTTTATTGTTGATGAAAAACAATAAGGTACATCCAAACGTCTTCCGACTTGTACACTATAATCTTCATTGAACTCCAGCTTATCGCTTTAAAGGTTAGAAGTCTCCTCGTGTCTCCGTTACGCTTCACATGGTCGAAGGGTAAACCTTCTCCCTGCTGGTCCCAAACTAAAACAAAAAACTATGCTTCTGCCCAAGAAAATTAGCTCCAAAAAGTTATTTTATGTTATTTGGTTTCCTGTGAAATAAATGTGACTTTGCCATTATATCATTGTGTGATCTTGCGGGAATCAGGACTTACCCATTGAACTCACCCATTGAAGCTTCAGTAAATTGGAAACCCCAACCTGCACAATGTTGAGGAATTTGCCTCTCTGATCTGATCAGAAATTGGAACCATTAGAGGATTGGAAACTTCGGTAATTTTACTCACAGAATTCTAGATGTGCAGATTAGAAGACAAGGGTGACGGCAAGTGCATTGTTTTTTCAGTTTTATTCACTTTATTTCATTATTTGTTTTCCTTTGAGATTTTATGTCATGATGTCTACAATTAGACTACACCAAATGCATACCGCTATGTCATTCGTTATCTGCTTATCATTCGTTATCTGCTGTACTATTTCATGTTTAATTTTACCATCCACCCTTCAACATATTCCCAGACAGGAAGTAATACGTCTAATTTTACTTTGCCGATTCTCACGAATTTCTTCTGCACCTGGTCAATGAGAGGTTTCCAATTGTCACCTCCAATACATCCTTTCATTACCTTGTTCAATTCCAATCACAATTAACTAAGGAAGGATATTAATTTTTCTTCCACAGTTCTCACCTTGTTCTTTATGATCAACATTTATAGTAGGAAAGGATATTAATATTTATTCATTAATCAGTTGCAGAAGTGAAGCCATATATGTTTGATTATAATTTTGGTTGGAACTCGTCCATGAGCAAACAAAGAGACACCTTCTTGTGCATGAGAAGGGATGTGGGCTCAAACCCAACATTCAAATCAGATAACGAAGCTTGTTTACTTACAGCAGCGAGTTCACTGGTTTCTGTGTGGAAGTTGTTCATTGGATTTCATACTCCAACTTCTACCTCCTGTTTCTTGTAACTATCTAGATGCCTCATTTCACCCTCATATCCTCTCTGATCCCACACAATGTTAGTATATTCATAAGTATTTAGTACTACAATTTGTCGTGGCAATTGAATAGCATCCAATAAATTTAAGACTAGTTTATCATGCTTAAATAGTCTTTCCTGTTGATGTGATTAATCCTCTATTTTTCCATAACTGCCCAAAGTCATGTACAACACCAAACGCATAGTGAGAATCGGTGTAGATATTAGCACTTTTATCTTTTGCCAATATGCAGGCACGAGTCAGGGCACACAGCTCAGCTGCCTGGGTGGACGTTCCAGATGGTACTTGGTGTGGTGTGACCACTGCTAATAATTTGTCATCGCTAGGTCGGTGTGAAGAGCCATCAGTAAATAGGACCAGATCAGGATTATCAATCGGATGTTTCTGTAAGTCCAGCCGGGGAGTGGCAGTGGCTTCTACAAGCAATAGACAATCATGATCACAATATTCTTCTGGCAGTTGTACAAAGGTAGTTGGGTTTACAGCAAGTTATTGCTGATAAGTATAGTTCGGATATGATAAAAAGATAGCTTTGTGTCCTGTTCTTCTAGCGGTTGTGAAATGCTGTGTAACTGCTGAGTTCAATAATAACATGAGGAACAGTCACTACACACGGGTGATCAAGAACGATGGTGATTGATTTTTCTATCATTGCAGCCGTCACCATTACAGCTCGTAAGCAGGCTGGCTTACCATTTACTACAGCTGGTAAAGCCACGGAATAATAGGCTACGGGTCTTTCTCCCCCCCCCCCCCCCCCCCTCCCCCCTTTGTTTCATTTACATGAAAGAGCTTTTTACATTGAAAGAGCTTGTTATAATTTGGTAATTGCAGTGCAGGAGCAGTAACCATAGCGCTCTTTAGATTTCTAAACGCCTGGTTTCTTTCTGAAGTCCATTCTGGAACGTTCTGGAATGTTCAGTCTGCAAGGTGGCTGAACGCAATGCAGCATCTAGTTCCCTGTAGTCACGGACCACTGTCTGCCGTAACCCACCATGCCCAAGAAGGAGAGAATGTCCTTCTTCGTCTTCGAAACCGGTATGTTCTCTATTGCTTTTATTCTGTCTCTTCCAAGTCTCCTTCCGCCTTCCTGCAGCTGCAATCCCAGATACTGTACACTAGGCTGGCAGAGCTATAATTTTCCCAGGGATACTTTATGCCCTCTTCCTGCCAAATGTTGCAGCAATTGAGTCCTCTTTACAATCAGGACCTGTCACCGAGGCTACCAAAATTCATCGACAAATTGGATCAAAATAGACCTCTCTGATAATTGTCATTCCTCTAGATTATTTTTCACTGCAGCTGCATATACGGCCGGGCTTTCAGTATGCATTTGGTGTAGTCTAGTCCAGGTGTTCTGTAGGCAAACAGGAACTGGCTGTCGTTACGCAGGGGTATGGAGAAAAAGGGCGAACATAGGTTTGTTACTGTAAAGGTGTCGGCTTCTGCCGATATAGGTGACAGAATAATATTGGTGTCAGGTACAAAAGGAGCAATAGGGATCACTATTTTGCTAATAGCTCTCAGGTTTTGGACAAAACGCCATTCATTACGTCATCCCATTTTTGGGATTGGCAGAATAGGAATATTAGACAGACTTTTCATTTTCACTAATACTCCTTGGTGTAATAAAGATACCATGACCATAACTATCCATTCTACAGCTTCCGGAGTCAGTCGATACCATTTTAAACATGGCAAGGTACCACCCTTTTTTAGTCTCTTTGTGTTCAGGGGCTGATCGCACTCGCCCTGCATGACTCTTATGCTTTGCCCATTGTTCAGAGGGTACTTGGACCAAAACCATTGGTATCCTTGATGGATCTTCAGATGCTTTTCAAGAATAATGTCCCACTCCTCTCTGACCCATGTGATCTTTCCTTCTGTGTCATCAAATAAGTCAATCTGGATCTCTCCTTTTGCCATTGGCAACTTTAAAAACATGAATTGACAGTTTGTCCTTCAGTCTTTTTATCATCTCCCCTATTTCTTTTGCTGTTGCTGGAAGTCTAGTAGCTACAGTCAGATGTGACTCAGAATTGTCTCCCATCTCAAATCCTGGTCCCTTTAGTTTTGAGAGAGGTGGACTATTTTACTTCGGAGTCACGTGAGTGACTACGTGAATAGAAGCCCGTACAGCCGTTGGTGCGTATTGACGTCAGACGTTGGTGCAGTCGGCCGGTTGGAGCAGCAGCGCTCCTCCAAGCGGTAAGTTTAAAAACGGAGGTAAGGTTTTTAAATTTTTTTTACCACAGGTCATTTTCTGCGACGGTTTGGAGTTCTTGGAGATATGTTGCAGAAAGTGAAGAAGGTGTCGGCGAGGCGCTCCGGAGGTAGAAAGGAAAGTGACCAGGAGAGTGTTGTGGATGGAGGCCCGTCTGGTACACCTGGTCCGGTGCTGGCTACACAGCCAGTGGTTGCGGACCCACTGCCGGGGGCAGTGGAGGCTTGCCAGTAGGGCGGAAGGCCACTGGCAAGTCTGTTAGGCCCGTAGATGAGTCGGGCCTGGAGGTTATACCCTCCATAGGAGAGTCCGTTTGCTCACGGCTCTCCCAGGTCGAGATTTTATTACAAAGAATGCTCGACAGGGACCAGCTCCGTGAGGAGGAGTGGTGCCCAAGCCAGGCTGATGGAGAGCTTGTGCTAGCAGCACCTGTTCCAGGGCTGCAGAACTATCCTGCCTGTGAGGAGGATGTTCCATCAGTGCAGTTTGCTGACACTGATTCTATGCTGGGGGAGAGCAGTAAAGAAGTTCGGTTGGAGGTAATTCCGAACATTGCTGGGAAGTTTGTTGAGCCTAGAGAGGCAGGAAAGGCGATTGATGTAGAATTGGATGAAGCCATTCAGTATATGCTCTCCCACCAGTTACAGGAGCTAGCTATGGATGAAGCAGCAAAAAACTATAAAGCTCCTGTTAATTGTGATCTCCTGAAGGTACCGGTGGTTAATCACCAAATTTGGTCACAGATGGGTTTGCCTGCTAGGGCCCAGGAGATGAAGTTTCAAAAAGTGCTTAAACTGTTGTCAGCAGGTATTACAGCTGTGGTGAAAGTTATTGATCCAAGCAATATGGTTGAAGCACACCAGGACGGACTGGGATTCCTTTGTAATGCATTTTTTGAAATCAATAACATCAGGAGGGCCGCTATTAGGCCAGTGCTTAATCCAAATTTGGCGAGTTTGTGCAAACCGACCAGTGTACCACCACAAAATCTGTTGTTTGGAGGTAACCTTGCAAAAAGGGTCAAAGACTGTCATGACGATGTTAAAACTATGGCCCTCATTAAGCCGGCTGGTAAGCAAGGCAAAAGGTTTTATCCGTATTGGAAAGGCACTAATGTGGATGCAGGAGAAGGAACGAGCCGTTCAGGTTTTCAATTTCGGAACTGGCAGGCTGCCAGCATGAAGGGGAAGGTGCCTTTCTCTACAAGAGGTCGAGTACAACAAGGTCCGCAAGGAAAGATGCAGGTAAGGAATATAACATTGACAGACGATGAATTAACTGATGTTCCTGTTATCAGCAGTTGACATCAGATTTGTTCATACTTAGTAGTATTGAAGGGTAAAAATTGAATTTTTACTCTAAGGACAGTCTACCTAATCAACATTTTCCTAGTCGTAAACTTATTTTTTCAGATGAGGAAAATGTGCTTATTCAAGCAGAGATTCAGTCGTTACATAAGAAAGGGGTAATTGAGCCTTCTGTCTATCAAAGTCAACAATTTGTGTCAAGTATATTTCCCAGATCTAAAAAGACTGGGGGTGTAGAATTATTCTGGATTTATTGAGTTTGAACAAATTTGTTTGTTATAGGCATTTCAAAATGGAAACCTTTACCACGGCCAAACATCTAGTGTCCAAAGGGTGTTATATGGCAACTATTGATTTAAAGGATGCATATTACTCAGTGTCTATTCATGATGATGATAGAAGATATTTGAAATTTATTTGGATGACTCAGCTGTGGCAATTCAGGGCATTGCCGAATGGATTAACTTCAGCTCCTAGATTATTTACTAAATTGGTAAAACCTGTGTTAGCATTACTTAGAGCTCAGGGGTATGTGGTAATGGCCTATTTAGATGATATTCTGATTGTTGGAAAGACTCATGCTGAAACTCAATCATCAGTTTCAGTTGTTAAAATCACTTTTGAACAAATGGGATTTGTTATTCACCCAGATAAATCTAAATTATCACCAGTCCAAATTATTGATTATCTGGGATTTACCATTAATTCCAATCACATGTTGGTAACTTTGCCCAGGGATAAATTGAATCAGTTAATTGAGGACTGTGTTAATCTCGTTGGAAAACAACGGCCTTCGATTAGACAAGTAGCCAGGTTAATTGGGAAGTTTGTTGCAGCATTTCCAGCTGTGCAGTATGGTCCTCTGCATTATCAACAATTACAACGATCAAAGGAACTGGCACTGAGAATACAAAGGGGCCATTTTGATAGGCCTATGCAGTTGTCAGCTGGGGCGATTGCTGACATACAATGGTGGATAGTACATGTTTCAAAAACGTTTTAGGAAGGTTTTGGTGGAACCACCGTCACTGATATTACAGACTGATGTAAGTGCACTGGGTTGGGGTGCAACAGATATGTCTTCTAGTTGTGGAGGCAGATGGAATGTGGATGAGACATCGCTTTTCAATTAAGAGGGATTAATTATTTAGAGTTGTTGGGCACCTGGTATGGGCTCAAAGCTTATTGTTCTACAAGGAGGGACTTGCATGTGCAGGTTCAGATTGACAACACCACAGCAGTGGCATATGTAAACCACATGGGTGGAGTTAAGTCACCGTCTTGTGATAGACTGGCTAACCAGATTTGGAGCTGGTGTATTGACCAAAATATCTGGCTTTCAGCACTTTATTTGCCAGGAAGATTCAACACCGTAGCTGACACTAGGTCACGTCAGTTTAATGACAACATTGAATGGATGTTAAATCAGGATGTATTTAACCAAATGATTGTTCAATATGGATTGCCAGATATTGACTTGTTTGCATCTCGATTAAATCATCAGTTACCTAGATATGTTTCATGGGAACCAGATCCTGGGGCAGTAGCAGTGGATGCGTTTTCGCTGCATTGGGAGGAATGTTTGTGTATGTATTTCCTCCATTCTGTCTCATCAGCAGATGTTTGCAAAAGATCAAGGAGGACTCCGCTTCAGGGGTATTGGTAGTGCCAGATTGGCCTACACAAGCATGGTTTCCCGTTGTAGTACAAATGGCTAGGGAGCCTTACATGATTATTCCCAAGAATAAAAATCTACTGGTAAATCCAGTCACTGGGGATCAACATCCTTTACATGATCGTATTGATCTGTTAATTTGCAGATTTTAAGGAGGCCATACCTGGGGAGAGGACTGTCTCATCGGACTGTGGATGTTCTCACGTCGGCCTGCAGGGATAGTACACAGCAGCAATATATCACCTATATAAGGACGTGGGAGCAATTCTGCCTACAGCAGAATATTGTATATCACACTGCAGGGATCACGGACGTATTGGAGTTTGTGTCAACTCTTTATTTCGACCAAAAATTAAGTTACAGTGCGATCAATTCAGCCAGAAGTGCTCTGTCTTCTTATTTACCTATGAATGCAGAATTACATACAGTAGGGACACATCCGTTAGTTTCACGATTCATGAAGGGAGTTTTCAATTCTAATCCTCCTAAACCCAGGTATGCCGGTATTTGGAATGTGAGTGAGGTACTTATGGTTCTTCGCCAGTGGGCTCCGGTTACAAGCCTATCTATAGCCAAATTAACTATTAAGGTGGTCATGCTTATGGCGTTGGTTTCAGCTCAACGTGTACAAACATTGCAAAAGCTACGGCTAGATAGAATGCATGTGTCGGCAGATGCCATTATATTTTATGTCTATGATTTGCTTAAACATAATAGAAGATGCATGACAGGATGTAAGATTGTGTTTTCAGCATACCCCACAGATGATCGCTTGTGTGTAGTCTCACATTTATCTCATTACATTGAGATTACTAAACCTCTGAGAGGAACAGAGTCGGCTTTGTTTATTAGTCACAAAAAACCACACAGTAAGGTGTCGGTGCAAACGATTTCAAGGTGGCTAAAGCAGGTCCTGGCAAGTGCTGGAATTGATACTGATAAATTCAAATCTCATTCCACCAGGCCGGCATCAACTTCCGCGGCAAGGGCGATGGACGTGCCAATAGACCATATCCTCGCGGCCGCAGGATGGTCCAGTGAGCTAACTTTTCAGAGGTTTTATCACAAGCCGATTTCAAGGCTCGGGGTGTTTGCTGATTCTGTTTTGAGTACTGTTACACTTTCCCCCTGAGTTAGAGGGGTTTGTTATGATTTGTTTGTAAATAAACTGTTATTAATTTAACAAATGTTGTTACTGATGCATGATTGATTGTTAACGACTTTTGAGTCAATCCAGGCAGTGTGAACGTCGGATTTGGGTCTGCGGCATGAATTCACAGTGCTTTGAAGTCTTCACGTAGTCACTCACGTGACTCCGAAGTAAAATAGTAAGATTAAACGAGAACTTACCAGTTTGAAGTTTGATCTTTATTTTATGAGGAGTCGAGTTGAGGGACTACGTGCCCTCCGCTCCCACCCTCATAGATCTCATCTGGTAGTTCTAGTTTTATCATCTTACCATTGTACTTCAGTCATTGTTAGCTGTGAATTCATTCCGCTGCTTTGAAGATTGACGCAGCAACGGCTGTACGGGCTTCTATTCACGTAGTCCCTCAACTCGACTCCTCATAAAATAAAGATCAAACTTCAAACTGGTAAGTTCTCATTTAATCTTACTATTATTCCTAATCCTGGGACCCCAAAAAACAAATAAGGGGTCTCTATTAATTGTTTGAGTTTATTCAACCAGGGGGAGACTCTTTCCTGGTATCCGGAATTAGGGAGGAGCATGTACAATGCAGTGCAATGTGTTCGCTTATGTTCTTGGCTGGTGTTAACAAGATATTGTAAATAATGGCCTTTTGAATCCTGCACACTTTGCAGAACACAATGGATTTGATTAACCAATTGACTGTACAGATCGCTACTTAATGGTCACCAGTATAGGATGGGCATCTTGTGCCCTTGTTCTTCCTCCTTAATTAAATTTAGCAATTGATGTGTCTGCATTTGAGGGAGTTCCATAAACATAACGTCTGCAGTACAGTGTAAGACTGCTCTCAGTTTGCACAGAGCCTGTCTTCCCAGTAACGGGAGTGGGGCCATTCTAGAGATTATAAAAGTATCAGTAAGTGCCTTGCCATTTATCTTAATATGAGTGGGTTCTGATAAAGGTTTTATCATGGGGACACCGATAGTATTAATATTTGACTGACCTATGGGGATGTCCATGGAGGGGGGGCACAGATGACATAGTGTCTCAGGTATCGACCAGAAGGTCTAAATGGCAGTCACCTATCTTGACTGCAGTCATGGGTTCTTCTTCCGTTGATTTAGACAATCTGATCACAACCGCCTGTACCACCTTATCATCCGCAGCATCCCTATGCTGATTGTTGTGAGGCAAATGAAACTTTACACTACTCGGAATTTACTTAACTTTATTTAAGCTTTAAGCAACATTTCTTTAATACATAAACTCAGAAATGTCTGGCAAAGATGGCTCATTCCACAGGCCTTCCTGCCCGAAATACTTTGCACATGCATACACTCCGGAAAAGCCCTGCACATGCGCACACTCTAGAAGAGCCCCGCACATGCACACATGCGCCCACTTCATTCTCCCCTCCTATTTATAAGTTGAGACGGTCATGAGGTTTAGTACGTCTTGATGACCGTCGCAGCACTGGAGCTTCAGGGGATAATGGTGTTTCAATAGCTGGTGGTAGATATATTGCTTGGTCACTCATATTGTTATTTAGATTTACAATTTTAGAATTTCTTATAGAAGTTTTCATAGGGGATGATGGAAGTGTTGGAGGAAGTTTTCGATTAGTGTTATCAAGAAGGGACGGAGCTGATGGAGAAGACGGCCATGGTGCAAGGTCCCGAAGTGAGACAGTTGACTGACGTCCATCCTGATACTTGATAGTTGCATAAGATGGGTTGACATCAGTCAGTTTAACTTCATCAACAAAAGGCTCGTTCTTATTTGATCGGACATGACGACGAAGCAACACAGGCCCAGGTCTAGTCAACCATGATGGCAGAGAAGTACCACTAGAAGAACGCCGTTTGAAGTTAAAGAACCGCTTGTGTGGAATAGTATTGGTAGCAGTTGACAGTAGAGATCTGATGGAGTGTAATGCATCTGGTAGAACACATTCCCAAATTCCCTGATCTGGTACGTCATTTGACTTTAAAGCCAGTTTCACTGCTTTCCAAATGATTCCGTTATACCTCTCAACCTGACCATTTCCAATCGGAATATGGTGTTGTTTTACTTGTTGCAATTCCTCTATTAGAAAGGTAGTCTTTTAAATCTTTTGACATGAATTATGTACCCTATCAGAATGTATGTAACTTGGAGATCCCACAGAATGAAAACAGTTGATCTAAACATTTGATAACCATAGCAGCTGACATATTTGGACAAAGAAAGGCAAATGGAAACCTCAAATATTCGTCAACTAAGGTAAGTATATAAACATTTCGAGAGGAGGATGGTAATGGCCCTTTGAAGTCAATACTCAAACGATTCCATAGGTTGAGTAGCTTTGATCAATCTTCCTTCTTCAGGACGGAAGAACCTTGGTTTTAATTCAGCACAGATTCTACATGAAGCACACGTCATCTTCACATCTTCTATCGAGAAAGGTAAGTTTTTGGAATGAACATAGTGTAACAAACGAGTGACTCCTGGATGACACAGCCCATTGTGAAGATCAGTGAGTGCAGAAGAATGAACAGAGGCACAAAATGCTTGGGTTAATGTATCCGGAGCAACATTATCCGTACCAGGGCGTTACTCAATTGAATAACTGTATGCAGATAATTCAATCCTCCATTCATGAATTTTACCGTTTTTAATCTTCGTTCGTTTCCGATTATCCAGCATAAAAGCTACTGAACGCTGATCTGTTATCAAAGTGAAGTGCTGGCGAGCAAGGAAATGACTCCATTTCCTCACTGCTTCAATAATAGTAAGATTAAACAAGAACTTACCAGTTTGAAGTTAGATCTTTATTTTATGAGGAGTTACAATGAGGGATTACGTGAAACATAGAAACTTAGAAAATAGGTGCAGGAGTAGGCCATTCGGCCCTTCGAGCCTGTACCACCATTCAATATGATCATGGCTGATCATCCAACTCAGTATCCCATTACCTGCCTTCTCTGCATACCCTCTGATCCCCTTAGCCACAAGGGCCACATCTAACTCCCTCTTAAATATAGCCAATGAACTGGCCTCCACTACCCTCTGTGGCAGAGAGTTCCAGAGACCCACCACTCTCTGTGTGAAAAAAGTCCTTCGCATCTCGGTCCTAAAGGATTTCCCCCTTATCCTTAAGCTGTGACCCCTTGTCCTGGACCTCCCCAACATCAGGAACAATCTTCCTGCATCTAGCCTGTCCAACCCCTTAAGAATTTTGTAAGTTTCTACAAGATCCCCTCTCAATCTCCTAAATTCTAGAGAGTATAAACCGAGTCTATCCAGTCTTTCTTCATAAGACAATCCTGACATCCCAGGAATCAGTCTTGTGAACCTTCTCTGCTCTCCCTCTATGGCAATAATGTCCTTCCTCAGATTTGGAGACCAGAACTATACGCAATACTCCAGGTGTGGGCTCACCAAGACCCTATACAACTGAAATAGAACCTCCCTGTTCCTATACTCAAATCCTTTTGCTATGAAAGCTAACATACCATTCGCTTTCTTCACTGCCTGCTGCACCTGCATGTCTACTTTCAATGACTGGTGTACCATGACACCCAGGTCGCGCTGCATCTCCCCTTTTCTTAATCGGCCACCATTTAGATAATAGTTTGCTTTCTTGTTTTTGCCACCAAAGTGGATAACCTCACATTTATCCACATTATACTGCATCTGCCAAACATTTTCCCACTCACCCAGCCTATCCAAGTCACCTTGCAGCCTCCTAGCATTCTCCTCACAGCTAACACTGCCCCCCAGCTTAGTGTTATCTGCAAACCTGGAGATATTGCCTTCAATTCCCTCATCCAGATCATTAATGTATATTGTAAATAGCTGGTGTCCCAGCACTGAGCCTTCCGGTACCCCACTAGTCACTGCCTGCCACTGTGAAAAGGACCCGTTTACTCCTACAGCCCGTACAGCCGCTAGTGCGTCAATCTTCAAAGCAGCGGAGTGAAATCACAGGTAATAATGACTGAAGTATAATAGTAAGATAACAGAGACTAGAACTACCAGATGACATTTATGAGGGTTGGGAGCGGAGGGCACGTAATCCCTCATCGTAACTCCTCATAAAATAAAGATCAAACTTCAAACCTGGAAATTCTTGTTTAATCATACTATTTTACTTCGGAGCCACGTGAGTAACTACGTGAAGATTTCAAAGCTCTGTGATTTCATGCCACAGACCCAAATCCGGCGTTCACACTGCAGTGATTGACTCAAAAAGTCGTTAATAATCAATAATGCATCAATCATAACATTGTTAAATGAATAACGGTTTATTTACAAACAAAACAATAACAACCCCTTTAACTCAGGGGGAAACTATAACAGAACTCAAAACAGAATCAGCAAACACCCCCAGCCTTGTAATCGGCTTATGATAAAATTTTTGGAAGGTCAGCTCACTGGACCATCCTGCGGCCACGAGGATGTAGTCTATAGGCACGTCCATCACCCTTGCCATGGAAGTTGATGCCATCCTGTTGGAATGAGATTTGAATGTATCAGTATCAATCCCAGCACTTCCCAGAACCTGCTTTAGCCACCTTGAAATTGTTTGCACCTACACCTTACTGTGCGTTTTTTTGTGGCTAATAAATAATGCAGACTCTGTTCATCGTAGGGCTCTGGTGGCCTCAATGTAACGCGACAAATGTGATACTGACTTCTCAATCACCCCTTTTTTGTGTAATGTGTTAAGTATTGCTTGTATGAGCACATGTTCTTCTTCTGAAACTATAAGTTTCCAACTTGGAACATGCTGATTAGGTGGACACACAGTAGAGTAAAATAGTAAGATTAAACGAGAACTTACCAAGTTTGAAGTTTGATCGTTATTTTATGAGGAGTTACGATGAGGGATTACGTGAAGAAGCCCCGCATGATCGGCATACTTCAAAGCAGCGGCATGAAAAACAGAACCAATAGCCGGAGTAAGATAGTAAGGCTCAACATAGACTAGAACTACCAGATGATCATTTATTTTATGAGGGTTGGGAGTGGAGGGCACGTAATCCCTCATCGTAACTCCTCATAAAATAACGATCAAACTTGGTAAGTTCTCGTTTAATGTTACTATTTTACTTCGGAGTCACGTGAGTGACTACGTGAAGATTTTGTAGCTCTGTGTTTTTTTATGTCGTAGATTCATTCCATACGACACTCTGGCTCAGTCAACACAGTAGTAAGTAAATAATACATCTTTTAAAACTTTGCTTCAGTTTATGTAATAAGTCTTTTCATTATAAAAGAATGAAAGTAATAACCCTTCTGTCGTAGGGGAAGATTTATAACCAAAGATATAAATCGATAATATAAAACAAAGCAACAATCAAAGAGAACCCAACACTACGTGTCCAACCCTGACACCGTGTGAACAGGTTTCTCGTAACTTTGAAAAGTTTTTTTTACATCATCCTACAGCCTCTAATTTTTGATTGAGTGGCACGTCATGTGCCTTTGCTGTGGATGTACCTACCTCCCTGGTGGAATGATTTTTAACATCTCAATGTCTACTACTGCTGAGTCCCAAAACCTGTTTTGACCATCTAGAATGTAACTATCTAGAACCATCAGTTTGTACCGATACTTTTATGTGTTTTTTGTGTGTAATAGATAGCATTGTCTCACCACCATGGACTCTTGGCTACTTCAACATATTGAGTCAATGCCTAAGCAAAGTAAGAACTATGCTGACCTCCCAAATTTCTGTATTTCTACTTTGGGCAGATTTTTATATATATATATATATATTCCTTTCACATATCGGGATATTAACGGATGAGACCCGATAGATTCATGGTCAGCAATTTGTCCTAAATAGGACGATAAAATACTATGAGCCCTATTAATGACCCTATCGCTTAGGTGCTGATCAAAATGCAATCCAGCAAGGAACTCCAATATATCTGATATGTTAGCAGTATGATAAAATATCTTTGACTGTCTACCAAAGACTTCCAATTTCTTTATATAAACATAATATTGTTTTTAATGCTATTTCTCCAAGCTGCAGTTATAACATTCATGGTCCTATCCGACAGTCCAAGCTCTTTTAATGGTCTGGTCAGAGCCTGCAGATTAACAAATTCATATGATCATGGCATGGATGAATTTCTGCAACAAATTACTGCAGCTAGGAAGCATCATAAATGGTTCAATTATCATTCTAAATATCAATGAGAACCATGACTGTGTCCAGTTTGAGCCACCAAACTGCCCGTGGCAGAGTTTTGCTATATTTTCATCAGACATTGCCTAACCAGACAGAATGGGGAATATAAAATAACATATCCCCCCCCCCCCCCTCCCCCCCCCCCAATGTAGCAAGAATGCATTCACCGCTACTGCTCCTGGGTTGGGTTCCCATGAGACGTATTTGGGCAATTAGTGATTTAATCTAGACACAAACAGATCAATGTCAGGTAATCCATACCATTGACAATGTTTTTCAAACTTGTGGATTTAATATCCATTCTGTATTGTCTTTGCATTTCCGTGATCTGTTGTCTGCCACAATATTGTCCCTCCCTGAGATAGATAGCTGAAAGCCAAATATTCTTAAAGATACACCAATGCCACATCTGGTTAAACAGATAATCACATGATAATGATCTTACTCGACCTATATGGTTGATATATGCCACAGCTGTGGTATTGTCTACTTGTAATTGGACATGCAAATCGTTCATAGTAGAACAATAAGCTTTTAATCCATAAAAGCACCTAACAACTCCAAATAATTAATACCAAATGTTTGGAGAAATAAGTTTTCTTGGACAATCCATCTGCCACCCCCTGGTGTTATTGTCCGTAGCCCCCTAGATAAGGGACGTATCAGATATTAACCTGATAAGAACAGATATTACACTTATCTTAGCCCAAAAAACCCAGAAGCTATCCACCATCCGAGAACACTTGCTTCAGTTTGCAATGACTGCTGGCTGCTGAGCTAATATGTTTTTAAGCAGCTTGTGGAACATTCTCAATCCACCACTGTAATTCTGATAAAGCTTCCTTTGGCAATTGCATACGCCTGTCAAAATGGCCTGCACACTCTTCTAGTGCTTGTGTTTTTGCCCTTTTGGAGCTTTTGGTAATGCAGTGGACTGCAGAAATAGTGTTACTAATTTACCTAAGCTCCTTCTTGGATGGAGGGATAAGGCTTGTCAACAAGGCAACGACACACATTTGTAATATTGACACTTTGTCTCTTGGTAAAGTTACCTAACATGGGACTGAATCACTCACAAACCCCAAATAGTAAATTGTTGGGGATGGCTGAAGCTTAGATTTTGTTGGATGGATCAGGACCCTAGCCTTTCAACAGGCTTGTAGTTGCTGCACTAATTTTTCAGCTGACTCCTGTTCAGCATTGCCAATTAAAAATGTCATCAAGATAAACCATGACCATGTGTCCTTATCAGTGCAAGTGCTGGTTTCAACAATTGTGTGAACAGCCTAGAAGCTGAGCTTAATCCATTAGATAATGCCTTAAATTGCCACAGCTGAGCCATCCAATTAATTTTCAAGTACCTGTGCACATGATGATAAATTGGTACTGAATCATACGCATCCTTAAATTCTATAGTAACCAATTAACTTGTTGATAACAACTGATTTGCAGTGTTGAAGGTGTCCATTTTGAAATGTTTTATACTGGACAAATGTATTAAAGTGTGTGATGCCTAGAATGACTCTACAACCATCATCTTTCTTCTGCCTGGGGAAATTATTTGATACAAATTGTTGTGGATGCTTACTCCATTTTTTCCCATTACACTTTCCCTAAATAAATTTCTTACCTCTTCTTTTATTTGAGATTTTCCAGGTGCAGAAACATAAAATAGGATTAGGTTAATTCTGTACAGGTGGATCAACTCCTTCTACAAATTTTATTGCAGATCCTTACACAGTATCTAATATAAACCGTTCAGCTGTTATGCAATATCATTCATCACAACACACCTGTAATCTACCACCATTCGGAGGTTCAACAAAAGCTTCCTCTGTAATAGAATAATGTTTTTGTACCTCTCCAAAATGCACGTGATGGCCTTCCTCCCCAACAATCTGGGTTTACATAAGGCTGTGCTGGATGAAAATACTTCCTCACCATACTCCTGCCTCTGTTTGATCCAATATCAAATCCCCTTCACATTGGACCAGCCAATTTTGCAAAGGTTTTATGAGGCTGATAGTCTTTGCCTCTTCATCAATGTCTTTATTTGTTTTAGGCAGGTTTACTCCGTAAATAACCAGGAGTTTGAACATAGCTCGATCTGTATTGACCTGACATCTATAGTGCAAAATGGTCGGAATGGCAATTTCCTCTCATACCATTAAGCTCAACATATGAGCTATAAACAATAGCTTGTCTTTTTGAATTTTGGTCATGGTACAATCTTTCACTTGCTTCCCACAAGCAGTGATGCCACCCGCAAACATGAAATTCTTTGGAATCGTATTCCCTGTGCCTCCACACTATTGAAGACATGGGTGCCTTAATCGGATTCACCGTTGGCACCCTAGTAAAGCACAAGTGTTTTCATATAAATCTGCTGTTTCAACCATAACAGCCTCCTGAAGCTGGTGATAAACCAATTAATGTTGGCCACCATGGTTACCTTCCATGGCCTCACCGCTTCCTTCAGGTATCGTACTTTGTACCCATTAAGTACACCTGGATTTATACTTGTGCTGTGGTGGGTACTTATGACCAAAAACACCACTTTCAGGGTCAGTTTTTTACTGCCCTGGTACTCCTGAGACTTGCTCAAGGAGACTACCTCCAGCCCAATCCGAGGTTCATATTCCCACAGTGGTAAAGCACCATATACTTGATATGGAAACCCCTCACGGCCTGCCTGGGAATATTCTGGGTTTTTTAGACCCTTGGTTGAAAAATAATCTGGAGTATTTCTCCATTTAATTCATGCTGAGTCATTAGGGTTTCTTGTCTGGAGGCCTTTCCTTATTAGAATTATCTAAAACCACGGCCTCTCAGACTTTCTTTATTTTCCTCCCCACTGGAGATTCTTCCCGTGGCTTTTGGTTTGTGGAGTGACTAAAGGCTCCCTAACGGTTAATTTCAACGGCCACCGGTATCGGAACCGGCTCCGCACTAATCTGCTGTCCCGATCGCTGTGCTTCTACCCGGGACGCATTTTAACCCGTCCGTTTTTCCTCCGGAGTTTTTTCCCCTTTAACTTTCAACTCCTGCTGGCTCTGCATGCCAGCACCACAGAGTTTGATACACGCCCTGTAAGTAATTCAATCCACTTACCTGCGGGCCTGTTCCTTACCGCTGGTGGAGCTGCGCTCTGCAGCTCTTTGCCTACCGACAGCGTCGACGTAATGCCGATCATGCGCCAGGCGGGGCTTCTTCACGTAATCACTCACGTGACTCTGAAGTAAAATTCAATTTTAACCCCCTCTATACTGCTAAGTATAAATGAATCTGATGTTATCTCCTCCCATTGTTTGAGAAACAAGTGTAATCTGCCCCCAATTTGAACATCTATTTCACTTGATTCATTCTCTTTAAGAGGATTTTTTCTCACCTGCATACGTCCTGGCTGCCCTTGCTGCCCCCGGCCCTTTGTAGGGAAAGTCATCCTTCCCCTCACGCCTGTGGCAGACTGTCAGCTCCAGAACTGCGAAGCTGAGTGGCTGGTCCCTTCCCCGGCGTCTGAACTGGTACCCCGCCGGTAAGGAAAAATCCTCTTTCCTTGTTTGCCACTCGGATTGATGAGGCCCATAGTTTTAGCGTCCTCATGAAGCTCTTTAACTTGCTTGGCGAGATGGCCTCCAAATAAAAGATTGGGCGGTTGTACGCTGGGCGGTTTACACAAAAATGCCAGATTGGGATTAATAACTGGCCGAATAGAACTTTGTCTAATATTGTTGATTTCAAAATAAGCACTACACAGAAGTCCCAGTGCATTTTGATGGGCTTCCGACATATGCCCCTTGTCTATTGTAATGGCGAATGCCATAGGCCCTGCTGACAGTCATTTCAATACCTTTTGGAATTTTAATTCTTGGGCTCTTGCTGACACCCCCAACTGTGTCCATATGAGATGGTCTACCATAGGTACCTTTAGTAAACCGCAATTGATAGGGGCTTCATACTTTTAGCCGCCTCATCCATGGCCAATTCTTGCAGCTGGTGAGAGAGCATATATTGGATGGCTGATGCCAATTCATCCCCTAACGGCTCTCCTGCCTCTCTTGGCACTGCAAAGTTTTCTGCTATATTTGGGATAATTTCAAGTTATCCAATGACCAAATCCAATGAGTAAGCTTGATTGTAAGCTGACTGTAAATCCAAGATTTTGTGTTCTAATAGTCTCTGTCGTATTAAAGACAGTGACAAACCATTCGTAAAAGTGTCACAATATTGATTAACCATAACTGCCTTGAAGGCACAGTCTTTACTAAGTCTTTGGAGTTCTTGTAAAAATTCATCAAGTAACTCACCAGGTTTTTGTTTCCGAGTAACAAGGAGGTGCCAAGCGAATATCACATTGGGTGTCTTAACGAAGGTCTGCTCAAAGAATCATAGAAAATAGGTGCAGGAGTAGGCCATTCGGCCCTTCGAGCCTGCACTGCCATTCAATATGATCATGGCTGATCATCCAACTCAGTATCCTGTACCTGCCTTCTCTCCATACCCCCTGATCCCTTCAGCCGCAAGGGCCACATCTAACTCCCTCTTAAATATAGCCAATGAACTGGTCGCAACTACCTTCTGGGCAGAGAATTCCACAGACTCACCACTCTCTGTGTGAAAAAAGTGATCTTCTCATCTCGGTCCTAAAAGACTTCCCCCTTATCCTTTAACTGTGACCCCTTGTTCTGGAGTTCCACAGCATTGGGAACAATCTTCCTGCATCTAGCCTGTCCAACCCCTCATGAATTTTGTAAGTCTCTATGATCCCCCCTCAATCTCCTAAATTCCAGCGAGTACAAGCCAAGTCTATCCAGTCTTTCTTCATATGGAAGTCCTGCCATCCCAGAAATCAGTCTGGTAAACCTTCTCTGTACTCCCTCTATGGCAAGAATGACTTTCCTCAGATTAGGAGACCAAAACTGTACGCAATACGCCAGGTGTGGCCTCACCAAGACCCTGTACAACTGCAGTAGAACCTCCCTGCTCTTGTACTCAAATCCTTTTGCTATGAATGCCAACATACCATGCTTAGTACATCAATAGCAGAATAATAAGTTGTACATTCCTCTATGTAATCATATACATCAGAAGAGACGGAGCTTATTAATGTCTTGAGTGTCTGATGCATCATTGCCACACTCATCAAAGAAGTTATTTAGTATACGAAGCCAGTGCTTCCAATTCTTTGCAGCAGCAGGTGAGTTGTGATCCAGATCCAAGCGTTGTGGTTGAAATTTTACACTAGTCGGAATTTACTTAACTTTATTTAAGCTTTAAGCAATTTATTTCTTTAATACATAAACTCAGAAACGTGTGGCAAACATGGCTGATTCCGCTGGCCTTCCCGCCCGAAATACTTTGCACATGCACACACTCCGAAAAAGCCCTGCACATACGCACACACTCGAAGAGCCCCGCATATGCGCACATGCGCCCACTTCACTGATGAATTAGGATTACCGGATAGGAAGGGGTTACTGAATGAGAAGGGGACACGGTAGAGAGCATTCTGACTGGTTGCATCGTGGCCTGGTTTGGCAACTTGAACGTCCATGAGCAAAAAAGACGACAAAAAGTTGTGACCATTGCCCAGGCCATCACCGGCTCTGACTTCCCCACCATCGAAGGGATCTGTTAAGGACCATTTTTATTTCAAACAGTCGAGGGTTTCAACATGGGGACTTCTCCTATCATAATACGGGGGACTGTAACAGTGACACGGACTTAGACTCTTCTTCCACATCCATCATCTGGAGCTTTGCTTGCTCATCCTTCTTCTAGATGTCTGTTAGTTGTCTTTTAGATTGTGTATCAGGTCCCTTCTTGGTTGGAGTATCTGCTTGGACCAAACCTGCCGGAGGTGCTGTAGCTCCTTTACTGGTAGACGGATCCATCCGTGCCGCCAGAGGTGGATATAGAACTGTGAATGTTCATGCGGCGCATGCCACCATTCCCATTCCATTCCAATCATAAGCCTCCCATTTACTGCGATGTATCTACCCTACTAGCGGTGGGGGGGGGGGGGGGGTGGTTGGGTGATCTACTGTAACTCCTCACTGAGCGGGCCTCCACTAACAATACTATCCTGGTCATCGACCCTTTTTGCTGCGGAACGCCTCGCCGACACCTTCTTCACTTTCTGTAACATTTCTGACGGTGTATCCACAACCGCTGCAACAGAAAATGAACGCAAGAAAAGTTTGAAAACATACCTTGTGTTTTAAACCTACCGCTTGGAGGAGCTCTGCTGCTCCAACCGGCCGACTACACCAATGCGTCTGACATAATGACGCACCAACGGCTGTACGGGGTCTTCACGTAGTCACTCACGTGACTCCGAAGTAAAATTGCTGTCGCTTCCTTTTTGACAGGTGGGTAGTGCAATTCACTACCATGGCTAGTACGAGACATGAAAGCCACTGGTCGTCCTCCTTGATTTAAAGTTGCTGATACTGCTAAATCAGAGGCATCACATTCAACAACAAAGGGGAGATCCTCATCGATGGCGTGTAATGTCACAGATTTCAATGTGTTTCTTTAAAGAAGTAAAGGCACCAATTGCTGTAGAGTCAAGGGGGAAGGATTTTGCTCTAATCGAAGGCTGAATTTTGGTATCCATTTAGCATAATATGCAAACATCCCAAGAACCGTTCGTAGAGAGTTTAATGTAGCTGGAACAGGCATCTCTTGGAGTGGGCAGAGTCTTTCTGGATCAGGCATGATTATATAATTTTCAACCCAATAACCAAGAATATTAATTGATGACACTGATGTTATTGACTTTGCCTCATTTAATGTTAGATTTTTAGAATGTACAACATCTGAAAACCGTTGTACATTTTCATCCTGTTCAGCTTCATCTTTTCCTGCAATAGTTATATTATCAAGTTAAGGGAAAGTATCTTTAAGGATTTCCTGTTCAACAAGTTTGTCCATCTCTCTCTGAAAAACAGCCACACCATTAGTTACACCAAAAGGAACTCTGCAGTAGTGAAATAATTTCCCATTTGCTTCAAACGCAGTGTATTTCTGCTCTGATTCCTTCAAAGGAACTTGGTAGTAAGCACTTTTTAAGTCAAAAGCAGAGAATATCTTATACTTAGCTAATGTATTAATAATCTCTTCTATTTGAGGTAGTGGATATGCATCAAGCTCCGTGAACTGGTTTATAGTTTGAGAGTAATCAATGCAGAGTGTTTTCCTATGTCTCTCCAAGGGGTCCTTAACCACGACAACCTGTGCCCGCCAAGGGGAAGAGCTGGGTTCTATGAATACCTTCTTGTAAAAGATTAGCTACTTCTGTGTTGATAAAGTTCCTATCATCTTTACTAAAATGTCTTGATTTTGTAGCAATTGGCTTGCACTTAGAGGATAAATTAGTGAATAATGAAGGACATTCAACAGATGCAACAGAAAAAACACACAATACTGGTGGCTTTGACAATACAAGGTCAGGCATAGTTCCTTCATACATTATTTGAAGTCATCTGTGCAGTTTCTGAAAATCCTGACTTAGAATTATATCGTTACACACATTTTTCAAAATACCAAGACATACAGATCTATAGCTAGTTTTGTTCAGAATAAAGTCAACAATACAAGATCCTATAATTTGAGTTTTGAGAGTTGTCAGAGCCATCGAGATTTCTCTATTTGAAGGAATTATAGTTATATTTAGTCGAGAACAACTTGTTCACTTATAAAACTTTCAGAACTGCCAGAATCAAGTAGTACATTAAGTGTATGGCCATTGGTGGATACCGTTGTAGCTGCATGAGACAAGTTCTGAGGAAATGCAGCCGTAATAGTCTCTGTCGTATTAAAGGGGATGACAGACCATTCATAAACGTGTCTCGATATTGATTAGCTGTAACTGCCTTGAAGGCACAGTCTTTACTAAGTCTTTGGAGTTCTTGTAAAAATTCATCAGGTGACTCACCAGGTTTTTGTTTCCGAGTAACAAGGAGGTGTCGAGCGAATATCACATTGGGTGTCTTAACAAAGAGTCTGCTGAGTACATCAATAGCAAAATCATAAGTTGTACATTCCTTTATGTAATCATATACATCAGAAGAGATGGAGCTTATTAATGTCTTGAGTGTCTGATGCATCATTGCCACACTCATCAAAGAAGTTATTTAGTATACGAAGCCAGTGCTTCCAATTCTTTGCAGCAGCAGGTGAGTTGGGATCCAGATCCAAGCGTTGTGGTTGAAACTTTACACTTGTCGGAATTTACTTAACTTTATTTAAGCTTTAAGCAATTTATTTCTTTAATACATAAACTCAGAAACGTGTGGCAAACATGGCTGATTCCGCTGGCCTTCCCGCCCGAAATACTTCGCACATGCGCACACTCCGAAAAAGCCCTGCACATGCGCACACACTCGAAGAGCCCCGCATATGCGCACATGCGCCCACTTCACTGATGAATTAGGATTACCGGATGGGAAGGGGTTACTGAATGAGAAGGGGACACGGTAGAGAGCATTCTGACTGGTTGCATCGTGGCCTGGTTTGGCAACTTGAACGTCCATGAGCAAAAAAGACGACAAAAAGTTGTGACCATTGCCCACGCCATCACCGGCTCTGACTTCCCCACCATCGAAGGATGTGTTAAGGATCATTTTTATTTCAAACAGTCCAGGGTTTCAACACGGGGACTTCTCCTATCATAATACGGGGGACTGTAACAGTGACACGGACTTAGACTCTTCTTCCACATTCATCATCTGGAGCTTTGCTTGCTCATCCTTCTTCTAGATGTCTGTTAGTTGTCTTTTAGATTGTGTATCAGGTCCCTTCTTGGTTGGAGTATCTGCTTGGACCAAACCTGCCGGAGGTGCTGTAGCTCCTTTACTGGTAGACGGATCCATCCGTGCCGCCAGAGGTGGATATAGAACTGTGAATGTTCATGCGGCGCATGCCACCATTCCCATTCCATTCCAATCATAAGCCTCCCATTTACTGCGATGTATCTACGCTACTAGCAGGTGGGTGGGGGGGGGGGGGGGGGTGGGTGATCTACTGTAACTCCTCACTGAAGAGTAAACAAGCTTCGTTATCTCCAATACTATTTCATGTTTACATTTACCATCCACCCACCCTTCAACACATTCCCAGACAGGATCTTAAGGGCCTGTCCCACTTTCACGACCTAATTCACGACCTTTTTTACTCGTGGACATTTTTCATCATGCTAGAAAAGCGCCCCGACCTACTTGATGCCACGAGTACCTACGACTAGCATCACGGCCTGCTATGACCTACCTACGACCTCCTACGACCTCCCACAACCTTGTGACGACCATGCTGCGAGTATGAGTCAAGGGCAAACTCGGCAGAGGTTGTGAATTAGGTCGTGAATGTGGGACAGGCCCTTTACTTTGCCGATTCCCACAAAGTCCATCTGCACCTGGTCAAGCGAGAGATTTCCAATTGTCATCTCCACCCTTTCGCTACCTTGTTCAATTCCAATCAAAATTAAGTAAGGAAGGAAATTAATTTTTCTTCCACAATTTCAAAACATATTTAATTTATTTGGATGCTTTTAATTTTGTTATCATTTTTCAGATCTTTTAACTGTTTTATTTATTTTTAATCATTTTTGAATAATATTGAAATTCGGACTCATTCAGTTTTCATAAGGTCATAAGTTATAGGAGCAGAATTAGGTCATTCAGCCCATCAAGTCTACATTCAATCATGGCTGATCCATCTCTCCCCCTATCCCCATTCTCCTGGCTTCTCCCCATAACCCCTGACAGCCATACTAATCAAGAATCTATTAATCACTGCCAAAATATCCACTGACGGCCTCCACAGCCTTCTGTGGCAAAGAATTCCACAGATTCACCACCCTCTGACTAAATAAATTCCTCCTCACCTCCTTCCTAAAAGAACGTCCTTTAGTTCTGATGCTATGACCTCTAGTCCTAGACTCTCCCATTAGTGGAAACATCCTCTCCACATCCATTCTATCCAAGCCTTTCACCATTTCATTGAGTCTCCCCCTCATCCTTCTAAACTCCAGCGAGTACAGGCCCAGTACCATCAAACGCTCATCATATGTTAAATATCTTGTATTTAAACGGTTTAAATATTTATGTTTTAAATATGTACTTTAATATCTTGGTGAGCTTGTCAGGTAAGAAAGTTTGGAATACAGCTTTGCTGGCTGTCAACTTCTTTCAGCTGATTTGTGGGTAGGACATGTTCTGACACACTCATGCAGCCATAATAATTCCTGCAATGGACATTGTGGGCCTTTGAAACAGGCCTATTCTTGTGCTGCACTGTGCTAGGTTCCAATCTTCTACCATTGTGCTGCCCTCACTGTTTAGGAGCAGGTTGTCATCACTGGCATTGTGGAAGGCAGCAGGGAGTTTCTTTGATATCAGCAGTTCCTTCCTGCACATTGCTGGGGATATTGGAAGAGGAATGTCGATTGCCCCTGACAACAACCTGTTATTTTCTCCTGACACGTTAATCCATTTTTAGCTGCTCTTTTCATCTGTCACTGATGAAGCTCTCAGCAGACTACATAGAGAAGGATCAAATTGCGGATACACAGATTTAAGGTGAAAGGTAAAGGAACTGAGACAATTCAAGGGAACGAACCTTTATGCAGTGGGTGGAATTTTCTGCTCGAGTAGTAGGTTAGATGGATTCAACTGTGGTGTCTAAGAGGAGCTGAGAAAGTGTCTGAAAGTAAAGATTTTTCTGTACTGTGGGGGAATAGTACTCTGACTGGATTGCTGTTGGAGCCAGCATGGAGTTGATGGGCCAAATGGCGGCAGTTCCATGATTCCGTTCTTCCACTGCAACTGTTTGAACCACGGGATGAGGAAGATGCTGATGGAGATAAACAGAAAAATGAGGACACAAAGGTGAAGCTCCCATGATACAGGGCAGGGGCAAATATCTTTCATCCACCGTGCCGATGTAAGATTGGATCACACTGCCAGGAAAACGCTGCAGGATTGCAGCCAGCAATGCCTTTGCAATAGAAACCAGTCGCAATGTGACAATGACCGTGATGATTTTTGTTTTTGAAAATCGACAATAGGTGCAGGAGTAGGCCATTCGGCTCTTCGAACCAGCAATGCGATCATGGCTGACCTTCCCCAATCAGTACCCCGTTCTTGCCTTCCCCCATATTCCCTGACTCCACTATCTAGCTCTCTCTTTAAAGTATCCAGAGAACCGACCCCCACCTCCCACTGGGGAGGCAGAGAATTCCACAGACTCACACCATCCAGCATATGACAGTCCCGCCATCCCAGGAACTAACCTTGTGAACCTACGCTGTACTCCCTCAATAGCAAGAATGTCCTTCCTCAAATTAGAGGACCAAAACTGCACACAATACTCCAGGTGTGGTTTCACCAGTGCCCTATACACTTTACTCCTATACTCAACTCCTCTTGTTAAGATTTTAATATTTCTGATTTATTTGTTACTATGAACATTAGAAGAGTATAAATTAACATTCGGGTGAAACTGAGTATGATAAATGAGTATGATGACTGTTTAAACTTGCCCTGCACATAAACAAATGCTCTCTTTATCATTCATGTAACATATAACCAGAGTGTGCATAACTCATTGCTGACTCAGGTAAAGCTATTATGAAAATCATGAAATGGCAAATTTAATGAGGTAAGATGATACTCTAATCTGTCACTTTGCCTATTTCCTGTTGATTGGCAGCCAGCTCGTGATCATCTGCTCAATGCTGACTTGCCAAAGTAGAGAAGAAATATCGACATCTTCAGTGAAGTGACCAAGACTATGGAAGATGAAAGGGGTGGCCCAGTGACCCAGTGGCCCAGGGGCCCAGTGGCCCAGTGGCATAGTGGAAGAGTTGCTGCCTTACAGTAGGTGTGTTACAAAACTTACCTTTAGCGGTGCTGCAGTTCTGTCACTGGCCGTGTCCGCGACTTTGGCGCCTTTAAGGGGGGGGCGGGGTTAAAACGCGGTTTTCCCTTGCCACCGGAATTATATTTTCTCGGAGTGCGAGCTATTTCTGGAGATTCGTTCCGACTGCCGGTAAGTTACATTTTTTTTTAAATCGCCCGACTATTTCAGCGCTACAGTAAAATAAAAATTAGCTCCTAATGCCGTGAACGCCGACAACGGGGACGGATTTTACGTAGGGGACAGGTAAGTGAAAGCGGTTTATTTTTTCATATAAACTTGTTTGTTTAGGTGACTTTAATCAATATTTCATGTTGCGAAACGGTGATTTATTCCGCATATGAACCGGCAGTGTTTTTCCTGCCGATATTGGGTTTAAATTCACCGCAACCGCAACGTTCCAATACATCGCGTTCCAGAAAATCCCACTCTCAAGCTGATTTAAATGCCCATTAATTTATGGGCATTAAACACTAAATTCTTTCAATTTGGCCTATAAATCCATAGCAATGAGATTTAAAAATCATGTTAGATTGTGAATTCTTGTGTGAATGTTATTTGGACACTTAGGCTTTCAAAAAAATGTTAATATTTTCTTAAGAATTTTGTAATTAGCTACAATTGGGTAACTAACTAATTATATGCTTTCATTTCAGGTCATCCAAGTAAGATTGTTTCATATTAGTTTCAGAATGCTTCAATCTATAATAACTGAAAATGTCTTTCAGTTCTCTTAATTTTTAAGAAAGTTATGGGCTTTTGACTGTCCTCGATCACAACTTTTGTGTTAAGTCAATGGAAAGGCAATGGGGAACAAGATGCTAATTTCCGAGTATGAAAATGGCCATAATCTTTTTTAATACTGAAGATATGAAAGTGAATTAGGTGTCAAATTAAACTTCTTTGTATGCTTTATCTGATGGGATAAATTGCAGTCTTTTGTATCTCAAAATGTTGTAACATTGCTACTTACAGGGCCAGGGACCTGAGTTCAATTCTGACTACGGGTGCTGCCTGTACGGAGTTTGTACGTTCTCCCTGTGACCATGTGGGTTTCCTCTGGGTGCAATGGTTTCCTCCCACATTCCATAGACCTGCAGGTCTGCAGGTTAATTGGCTTAGACAATAGACAATAGACAATAGGTGTAGGAGTAGACCATTCGGCCCTTCGAGCCAGCACTCCATTCAATATGATCATGGCTGATCATCCCCAATCAGTACCCCGTTCCTGCCTTCTCCCCATATCCCCTGACTGCGCTATTTTTAAGAGCCCTATCTAGCTCTCTCTTGAAAGCATCTAGCGAACCTCCCTCCACCGCGCTCTGAGGCAGAGAATTCCACAGACTCACTCTCTGTGAGAAAAAGTGTTTCCTCGTCTCCGTTCCAAATGACTTACTCCTTATGAGGGTTGGGAGCGGAGGGCACGTAATCCCCTCATCGTAAACTCCTCATAAAATAAAGATCAAACTTCAAACCTGGAAATTCTTGTTTAATCATACTATTTTACTTCGGAGCCACGTGAGTAACTACGTGAAGATTTCAAAGCTCTGTGATTTCATGCCACAGACCCAAATCCGGCGTTCACACTGCAGTGATTGACTCAAAAAGTCATTACTAATCAATAATGCATCAATCATAACATTGTTAAATGAATAACGGTTTATTTACAAACAAAACAATAACAAACCCCTTTAACTCAGGGGAAAACTATAACAGAAACTCAAAACAGAATCAGCAAACACCCCCCAGCCTTGTAATCGGCTTATGATAAAATTTTTGGAAGGTCAGCTCACTGGACCATCCTGCAGCCACGAGGATGTAGTCTATAGGCACGTCCATCGCCCTTGCCATGGAAGTTGATGCCATCCTGTTGGAATGAGATTTGAATGTATCAGTATCAATCCCAGCACTTCCCAGAACCTGCTTTAGCCACCTTGAAATTGTTTGCACCTACACCTTACTGTGCGTTTTTTTGTGGCTAATAAATAATGCAGACTCTGTTCATCGTAGGGCTCTGGTGGCCTCAATGTAATGCGACAAATGTGATACTGACTTCTCAATCACCCCTTTTTTGTGTAATGTGTTAAGTACTGCTTGTATGAGCACATGTTCTTCTTCTGAAACTATAAGTTCCCAACTTGGAACATGCTGATTAGGTGGACACACAGTAGAGTAAAATAGTAAGATTAAACGAGAACTTACCAAGTTTGAAGTTTGATCGTTATTTTATGAGGAGTTACGATGAGGGATTACGTGAAGAAGCCCCGCCTGGCGCATGATCGGCATACTTCAAAGCAGCGGCATGAGAAACAGAACCAATAGCCGGAGTAAGATAGTAAGGCTCAACATAGACTAGAACTACCAGATGATCATTTATTTTATGAGGGTTGGGAGTGGAGGGCACGTAATCCCTCATCGTAACTCCTCATAAAATAACGATCAAATTTGGTAAGTTCTCGTTTAATCTTACTATTTTACTTCGGAGTCACGTGAGTGACTACGTGAAGATTTTGTAGCTCTGTGTTTTTTATGTCGTAGATTCATTCCATACGACACTCTGGCTCAGTCAACACAGTAGTAAGTAAATAATCCATCTTTTAAAACATTGCTTCAGTTTATGTAATAAGTCTTTTCATTATAAAAGAATGAAAGTAATAACCCTTCTGTCGTAGGGGAAGATTTATAACCAAAGATATAAATCGATAATATAAAACAAAGCAACAATCAAAGAGAACCCAACACTGCGTGTCCAACCCTGACACCGTGTGAACAGGTTTCTCGTAACTTTGAAAAGTTTCTTTTACATCATCCCACGCCACCATTCCAATTCCATAAATCTCCTACGTAGGAGCTTATCAAATGCTTTCTAAAAGTCCAGGTACACTACATCCACTGGCTCTCCTCTGTCCATTTTCCTAGTTACACCCTCAAAAAATTTCAGATTAGTCCAGCATGATTTCCCCTTTGTAAATCAATGCTGACCTGGACCGATCCTGTTACTGCTTTCCAAATGTGCGGCTATTTCATCTTTTATAATTGACTCCAGCATCTTCCCCACCATCTTCCCTGTTTTCTCTCTCTCGCCTTTCTTAAAAAGTGGGATAACATTAGCTACCCTCCAATCCACAGGAATTGATCCTGAGTCTACAGAACATTGGAAAATTATCACCAATGCATCCACGATTTCTAGAGCCACTTCCTAAATTACCCGGGGATGCAGACCATCAGGCCCTGGGGATTTATCAGCCTTCAGTCCCATCAGTCTACCCAACACCATTTCCTGCCTAATGTGGATTTCCTTCAGTTCCTCTGTCACCCCAGACCCTCTGGCCACTACTATATAAGGAAGATTGTTTGTGTCCTCCATAGTGAAGACGGATCCAAAGTACCTGTTCAACTCATCTGCCATTTCCTTGTTTCCCATAGTAAATTCAACTTTTTCAGTCTTCAAGGGTACAAATTTGGTCTTAACTAATTTTTTCCTCTTCACATACCTAAAGAAGCTTTTACTATCCTGCTTTATATTCTTGGCTAGCTTACCTTCGTACCTCATCTTTTTTCCCTGTATTGCCTTTTTAGTTATCTCCTGTTGCTCTTTAAACTTTACCCAAT
This sequence comes from Okamejei kenojei, assembly GCA_035221665.1. Lineage (NCBI taxonomy): Eukaryota > Metazoa > Chordata > Chondrichthyes > Rajiformes > Rajidae > Okamejei > Okamejei kenojei. The sequence continues at coordinate 12,108,771 of CM069134.1, forward strand.
CCTCTTGCTTCCTGCTCATCTTTGCTACGTTGTACTTCTTCTCTTTTATTTTTATACTGTCCCTGACGTCCCTTGTCAGCCACGGTCGTCCCTTACTCCCCTTGGAATCTTTCTTCCTCTTTGGAATGAACTGATCCCGCACCTTCTGCATTATTCCCAGAAATACCTGCCATTGTTGCTCCACTGTCATCCCTGCTAAGGTATCTTTCCAGTCAACTTTGGCCAGCTCCTCCCTCATGGCCCCATAGTGACCTTTGTTCAACTGTAACACGGACACCTCCAATCTACCCTTCTCCCTCTCCAATTGTAGATTAAACCTGACCATATTATGGTCACTACCTCCTAATGGCTCATTAACCTCAAGTTCCCTTATCAAATCCAATTCATTACACAACACTAAATCCAGAATTGCCTTCTCCCTGGTAGGATCCAGTGCAAGCTGCTCTAAAAATCTATCATGGAGGCACTCCACAAACACCCTCTCTTGGGGTCCAGTACCAACCTGATTTTCCCAGTCTAACTGCATTGAAATCTCCCATAACAACCACAGCATTACCTTTACGACATGCCAATTTTAAATCCTGATTCAACTTGTACCCTATATCCAGGCTACTGTTGGGGGCCTGTAGATAAGTCCCATTAGGGTATTTGTACCTGTACCATTCCTTAGTTCTATCCATACTGACTCCACATCTCCTGTTTCAATGTCACCCCTTGCAAGGGACTGAATTTCATTCCTCACCAACAGAGCTAAGTCACCCCCTCTGTCCACCTGCCTGTCTTTACGATAGGTTGTATACCCTTAAATATTCAGTTTCCAGCCCTGGCTCTCTTGCAGCCATGTCTCAGTAGTTCCCATAACATCATACTTGCCAAGTTCTAACTGAGCCTCAAGCTCGTCCACTTTATTTCTTATACTTCGCGCATTCATATACAACACTTTGACCTCAGTATTCTCCTCCCCTCCCACACCGGCTTCAGTAAAACTGTCTCTAGTTTGTAGGTTAGAACTATTGTACGGGTGATCATTGGTTGGCACAGTGGGCTGTATCTCTAAACACTAAAAAAAAGATCTGTGCTGTAAGGAAATGTGAATTTATTATCTCTGTTCGGAAGCATTGACAAACAGGATAGCCTGGAGATTCTATCACATAAAGAAAACGTACAGGTGTTTTAGGGTTCTTAAAGATAGTGGAGTCAGGGGATATGGGGAGAAGGCAGGAACGGGGTACGGATTGGGGATGATCAGCCATGATCACATTGAATGGCGGTGCTGGCTCGAAGGGCCGAATGGCCCACTCCTGCACCCATTGTCTATTGTCTATTGTTTAGTTTAGTTTAGTTTAGTTTAGAGATACAGCGCGGAAACAGGCCCTTAGGGCCATCGTGTCTGCACCGACCAACAATCACCACACATTAACATTATCCAACACACATTTGGGACAATTTTACATTTACAGACACTACGCCTCCGTGCCGCCACCCTCTTGTGAAAGGCATCAACTCAGGCAGCCTTTCTGCTCTCTCTAGGCAGTAAGTGCATTGGCAGCAGTAAGACCCTGGAGGATAATATCCTGTCAAACAGCATGGAAACAGGCCCTTCAGCCCAACTTGCCCATGCTGACCAAGAGGCCCAATCTCCACCAATCTCACCTGGCCACGTTTGGCCCATGCTCCTCTAAACCTTTCCCATTCATCCACTTGCCCAGATGTTTTTTAAAAGCTGTTACAATATCTGCCTGTACTATCTTCTCTGACAACTGGTCCCATATACCCACCACCCTCTGCATGAAAAAGATATTCCAAGCTTGAATTTTGGACCAGCAGGTGTGATTAGAATTAGAATTCCTGGTCTTGTATCACGTGGGTTCAAGTATTAGTAATGGCAATCATTGCAGAGAAGTTCACTGGAATCTTGGCCTGGACCATTGTGGCAATTTCCCTGGAATGGAACTTGAACAGACAAGCCTTCAGCTCAAAGCCAGGATCATACATCAATGCAACTGGAGAGATGCCAGTGCACTGCGGGAAAGAATGAAAATCCAATTACAAAATAAAGTGTCAATGTTAATGACATTGTGGAACTGTAACCACAGGGATAACAAAGGTCCCATGGTTATGATGAGGAGGAAGGGCGATGTACAAAATTTGCAGCATCCAGAAGAGCACGTGGGATGTTGCCAAAGTGTATTGTTACACAAGCATGTGCACATGGCAAGGGACAGTGTTCTGGCAGTCACATTCTACTGGATACTAAACAATCCTGACAGAAAAGATGTTATTTATTCTGCTGGGTGGTGTGTTTGCCATTGTCAACTTTGTTTATAAGGTCATAGGATCATGTGATAGGAGCAGAATTAGGCCACTCAGCCCATCAAGTCTACTCTGCCATTCAATTATGGCTGATCTATCTCTCCCTCCTAATCCCATTTTCCTGCCTTCTCCCCATAACCTGTGACACCCATACTAATCAAGAATCTACCTATCTCTGCCTTAAAAAATATCCACTAACTTGGCCTCCACAGCCTTCAGTGGCAAAGATTCACCATCCTCTGACTAAATACATTTCTCATCATCTCCTTCCTAAAATAATGTCCTTTAATTCTGAGTCTATGACCTCTAGTCTTAAACTCCCCCACTAGTGGAAATCCTCTCCACATCCACTCTATCCAAGCCTTTCACCATTTCATTGAGTCCCCCCCTCATCCATCTAAACTCCAGCGAGTACTGGCCCAGTGCCGACATACGCTCATCATAGGTTAACCTACTCATTCCTGGATCATTCTTATAAACCTCCTCTGGACCCTCTCTGGAGCCAGCACATCCTTCCTCAGATATGGTTCCCATAACTGTCCACAATTCACAAAGGCAATGAGTTGCCTGCAAGGGGCTTGATACACAGGAAGATGTGTAGGTGTGATGAAGCATGTGAATGGTTGGCACTTCTTTCCCTTTCAACTAAGTGGAGTTTCCAGGAAAGACTTATATCGGAGTTAACAATCTCCCCAATCTCCTTGCCATTCTCTTCAAACCAGTCGTGATACCTCCATGTGGAAAGCCCAAGGTGCCAATTATGTTGCAAGTTGACACCTAACTTCATCAAGGGTTGAATGTAGGGTCGAATGTCGAATACTTCATCAAGGGTCGAATAATGACAACATTATTTTCCTTTCAACCAGTTTTCAACTCGCTGATCTGGTAATGAAATTTAGGGCAGATGTGCAGCAGAGACTGCTGTAACTTATTATTGGCCAATGCTTTGTTGGAGGAAGTAGCTGCAGATGCTGATTTAAACCAAATTTTACTCCACAAAATGCTGGAGTAACTCAGAGGGACAGGAAGCATCTCTGGATAGAACGAATGGGTGGCGTTTCGGGTCGAGACCCTTTTTCAGACCAATGGTCAATGTTTTAATCTTTGCGCTGTATGCATGCGTATATGTACATGTGTACACATCTGTGTGTGTGCGTGTATGTGTGGGTGCGTGTGCATGTGTGTTAAAACAATTGACAAGTTTTGTCTTCCCAGTCTCTTTCTTACACCCACTCTTACAGACATATGGTTTTCCAAACACACCACATGTGAATCGCAGGCATCCCCACACACTTATGCACACACACATACACATACTTATATTATGAAACAGATATGTGCACTATGAGAACTCATGATGGAATGGTACTGAGAGACAAGGATAAGCTAATATTTTTTTAGTAACTCTATTAAACATTTACTTTTCTATCCCATGCATCAGCATCTGGAATTGCAGATGGAGATAGAGACAATGTTGCTGATGAAACCAATTTGCAGATGACACCAATGTAAGAAGAGTGTACCCAATATAAAAGCAGGCTGTCAAAGCCAAAGAGATTTAAATGGAACATATGGGCTGCATTTAAGGGCATTAAGGTGGATAAATCCTCTGGGATTTTGTGGGAAGCTTGGGAAAAAATTACAGAAGCCATGGCAGAGTTATTCACATTATCTTTAACCAAAGGTAAAGTTCTGAAAAAACTGGATAGTGGCTAATATGGTATTGTTATTGAAGAAAGGCCAACTCGCAGAACCACAGGCTGGTGAGCCTGCCATCAGTGGTCGGAAAGTTATTGAAGGGAATTTTTAGGGATAACATCTACCAACAGTTAAATAAGCACAGACAGGTTAGAGATAGTCAACATTTTGTATCGTATCTTTTGAAGCGGTCACCAGGAGGATTGTCTATATGGACTTTAGCAAGGCCTATGGCAAGGTCCCACATCGGAGGCTTGTCTGGAAGGGTAGATCACATGGAATCCAACGTGAGATAGTCAATCGGATTCAAATTTGGTTTGGAGGAAGGTATGAAAGGATATGTGATGTATATGTAATATAAATGCCAGTGCCCCTTGAGGCCAAAAGCTGAAGTTGGCAAATGTGCCTGTGCCTCGTGATTGAGGTCAGGTGACCACCGAGAAGTTTCCGTTGGTTGTTCAGATTAAATCTTACTTACAAGACGTCGGACGTGTATTCCTTGTGCTAGTCACAACTGGGCCTTACAGAGAACATTACAAGATACTTGTAGATGGTTATTTTTCTGACTGGAAGCCTCTGAGCAATGGGCTGGCACAGGGGTAGGTGCTGGCTCCATTTCAGTTTGTTATACACAACAATGTTATGGAAGACAATGTGGCTAGTAAACTTACAGGTGACACCAAAATTGGTGGCAGAGCAGAATGCACATTGACTTCTCTATCTTCAAGTAACCCTTACTTTCCCTCTCTCTCCATCCCTCCCCCTTCCCAGTTCTCCGACCAGTTTGACCGTCGCCGGCAACATTTTATCTCTGTTCGCTTCGCTGTCACCTTCTCCCAACTAACAATGATCTCTTCTACATTTGCCTTGATCTTCATCCCCTTTGACCTGTTTTCACATCCTACACTTCCTTATCTATGTATCTCGCTCTCCCCTGACATCAGTCTGAAAAAGGGTCTTGATCTGAAATGTCACCCATTCCTTCTCTCCAGAGATGCTAGTCTCCCGTTGAGTTACTCCAGCATTCTGTGTCTTACCAGGATGTTACCTGGGCTCATGTGCTTAAGTTGGTTGGATAGATTGGGGCTTTTTTCTTTATAGGAAAGAAAATATACATATCAATAAGTTTACCTCTAAGCCTCCTAAGCATAGGAGGCTTAGAGGTAAACTTATTGATATGTAGAAGATTACGAGGGGCATGGATAAAATTAACGCTCAGTCTTTTTCCCAGGGTAGGGGAATCTAAGGCTAGAGGACATAGGCAAATGGTGAGTGGGGAGATACTTAACAGGAACCAGGGGCAACATTTTTCACTCTTAATATAGTCCACATTTGGAATTATCTGCCAGAGAAAGTTATGATGTGTGTAAAGGAAAAGGAACGTCAGGGAAATGTGGGATTTAAAAAAAAGTGTGCTGACAAGAGTTCAGGACATGTACACCCCTGTTATGGTTAAGGGCAAGGCAGGCAAATGTAAGGAAGGCAAGATAACAAGGTAAATTGAGGCTTTAGTGAGGAGTCAGGAGGAGGCATGGGACAGGTATAGGCAGCAGTGATCAAGTGTATCCCTGGAGGAGTTTCGGGAACTAAGGAGCAAGCTAACTTAGGAAGGGCGTAAAGGGGACAGGAGATAGGTGTAGGAAGGAACTGCAGATGCTGGCTTAGACACAAAATGCTGGAGCAACTCATCGGGACAGGCAGCATCTCTGGAGTGAAGGAATGGGTGACGTTTCAGGGCGCGACCCTTCTCCAGACTGGTAGGCCTTCTTCAGGAGGTAGATCTGGCTGTCTCTCAGATCAATAACTTTCTCCCTGGTAAAATGTAAGAATGAGAGAAGGATGAAATAAAATTATTCTTCAATTATTATAAAAAAATTCTCATCCCATTTATAGCCTGTATTGCTAAAAGATATGACTTGGAAACAAACAATCTAAATCCTCTTATATTTGGTTGCAATCCTATCATCAATGGCTGGCACTTTAAATTAGTATTTTGGCAGTCACGCTAATTAAATCATTGATACCGGAAATACCGGAAAACATTTTCAATGTAGTAATGTTTTTAAACTCCACTCCTGAAAGGGTTAATTCGAATTTGCAGGCAGTATCTCTATAAGACTCTTTATCCCTTCATTAATGAATGAATAGCTGTCAACACCGTCAGTACTCATTAATTAGCAACTTTTCTGTGAAGCAATAAAACCCAGAAAGCAATTTATTTCTTAGAGTATAATTAGATATAGCTGGCAGTTTGCCTGGAAAACTATAATAAAAGTTTTACATTTCATCTGGTAACTGTTACCTTTCAATTCATTTAACCATATAACCATATAACCATATAACAATTACAGCACGGAAACAGGCCCTCTCGGCCCTTCCAGTCCGTGCCGACCATTTGTTTTCCCCTAGTCCCATCTACCTGCACTCAGACCATACCCCTCCATTCCCTTCACGTCCATATACCTATCCACTTTACTCTTAAATGTTAAAATTGATCCTGCCTCCACCACTTCTGCTGGAAGCTGATTCCACACAGCCACCACCCTCTGAGTAAAGAAGTTCCCCCTCACGTTACCCCGAAACCTCTGTCCCTTAATTCTCATGTCATGCCCTCTTGTTTGAATCCACGTCAACTCTGTCCATCCCTTTCATCATTTTAAAGACCTCAATCAAGTCCCCCCTTAACCTTCTGCGCTCCAAAGAATAAAGACCTAACTTGTTCAACCTTTCTCTGTAACATAGTTGCTGGAACCCTGGCAACATTCTAGTAAATCTCCTCTGTACTCTCTCTATTTTGTTGACATCCTTCCTATAACTAGGCGACCAAAATTGTACACCATACTCCAGAATTGGTCTTACCAATGCCTTGTACAATTTTAACATTACTTCCCTACTCCTATATTCAATGCTCTGATTTATAAAGGCCAGCACACCAAAGGCTTTCTTTACCACCCTATCTACATGCGATTCCACCTTCAGGGAACTATGCACAGTTATTCCTAGATCCCTCTGTTCCACAGCATTCCTCAATTCCCTACCATTTACCATGTACGTCCTATTTTGATTTGTCCTGCCAAGATGTAGCACTTCACACTTATCAGCATTAAACTCCATCTGCCATCTTTCAGCCCACTTTTGCAAATGGCCCAAATCTCTCTGTAGACTTTGAAAATCTACTTCATTATCCACAACACCACCTATCTTAGTATCATCTGCATACTTACTTATCCAATTTTCCACCCCATCATCCAGATCATTGATGTACATGACAAACAACAGTGGACCCAACACAGATCCCTGAGGCACCCCACTGGTCACCGGCTTCCAACCTGACAAACAGGTTGGAAGCCGGTGACCATTACTCTCTGACATCTCCCATTCAGCCACTGTTGAATCCATCTTGCTACTCCGCCATTAACACCCAAAGATTGAACCTTCTTAACCAACCTTCCATGGGGAACCTTGTCAAAGGCCTTACTGAAATCCATATAGACAACATCCACTGCTTTACCCTCATCAATTTCCCTAGTTACCGCTTCAAAAAATTCAAGAAGGTTTGTCAAACATGACCTTCCAGGCACAAATCCATGTTGACTATTCCTGATCAGACCCTGTTTATCCAGATGCTTATATATATTATCTCTAAGTATCCTTTCCATTAATTTGCCCACCACTGACGTCAAACTAATAGGTCTATAATTGCTAGGTTTATTCTTTGAACCCTTTTTAAACAATGACCTTTGACCAGGAAACTTCTAGAACACGCCCCAAATCAATCCTGGCTGCGCGCTATCACATATTTTCCTTGCCTTATCCCTCCCAACATCTCAGCAACTTAAAACAAACTTGTCTATCTGTTCCACAGTTTTTGAGGAAGGGTCATTGATCTGAGTTGGAAGGAATTCCTGGTTTAAACCGAAGATAGACACAAAATGATGGAGTAACTCAGCGGGACAGGCAGCATCTCTGGAGAGAAGGAATGGGTGATGTTTCGGGTCGAGACCTTTCTTCAGACTAGTCAGGGAAAAGGGAAACGTGAGATATAGATGATGATGTAGAGATAAAGAACAATGAATGAAAAATATTCACAAAAGTAACAATGATAAAGGAAACAGGCCGTGTTAGCTGTTTGCTAGTTGAGAACAGGTACCTAGTGTGACTTGGGTGGGGGAGGGATAGGGCGAGAGGGAGTGCAGGGGTTACTTGAAGTTAGAGAAATCAATGTTCATACCACTGGGGTGTAAGCTGCCCAAGCGAAATATGAGATGCTGTTCCTCAAATTTGCGATTAGCCTCACTCTGACAATGGAGGAGGTCTAAGACAAAAAGGTCAGTGTAGGAATGGGAAGATTAAGTAGATTAGGTAGATGCTGCCTCTCCCGCTGAGTTGCTCCAGCATTTTGTGTTTATCTTCGGTCCTTGTTCTGAAATGTTAATCCTGCTCTCTTTCTGCACATACTGCCTGTCCTTTGAGCCTTTGCAGAATTTCCCCATTGTATTTCACATTTTCAGTATTTGTAGGGTTTTTTTCATTCACTGTTGAAAAGTATGACTGTAAATTAACCTGCTTGGATTAATGAGTCAGTTGTAGCGGCACCAAACGTGGTGAATAAAGGTGAGACATCAGGCCGGTTCAAACAGTTGTGTATTCAGGTTCGACACATTAGGTTGGTGCGCTAACTATATTAACATTGTTGCGGTTGACTACCAATGACTCGAGGTGAGATAACCTTAAGTACCAGGACACTCCCTCTAGCCCATGACGTCATGTGCCTGCCCTCGTATCTCCTGACGAGGTTCGACCATAAGTGGCCCGTGTATAAGCTGACGCCACACAGTACTTAATCCATAATATTGATTACTAAGCATAGAAGAAATGTGCAGTCATAGTGACAAGGTTTTGTGGAATGATATGCAGATACTTGTATTTTTAGAGCCAAACGAGTCCCAGGTTTAGTAAAATCTTCCAAGTATTTCAAATCTTTTACGCTTCAACATACAATAAAGACAAACTTTCAGGTAGTAACCATGAGAATATATTTTTGTTCATTTATAATCCTATTAAGAAAATGAGTAAATATTCCCTTCAAATCTCATATTCAAGTAAATGGCAGAAAGGGTATTTTTTGTAGTAACCAGTGCCACAATTAAATATATATATATTTATTTTATTTTATTTTTGTTCAAAGCAATTGCACAAAAAGAAAATGATCGACATAGCAGATATAAAATCTGTTAAGCCTGTGGTCAGAGCAACAAAAAGGTGGACAAGCGAAGGCATTGATAACCTGCAATCCTGCTTTGACTGCACGGATTGGAATATGTTCAGGGAAGCTACCACAAGTCTCAATGAGTATACAGACACTGTATCATCATATGCCAGCCTTTGTGAGGACCCGGACCTGGTTCAACAACGACAGGCCCTGGTTTACTGCAGAACTCAGACAGCTCTCCGACAGTCTAAAGAGGAGGCCTACGGGGGCGGGGATGCAGACCTCTTCAGGCAGGCAAAGTACAAGCTGAGTTTTAAATTTCATCTGGTAACTGTTACCTTTCAATTCATTTGACCAGGAAACTTCTAGAACACGTCCCAAATCAATCCTGGCCACACGCTATCACATATTTTCCTTGCCTTATCCCTACCAACATCTCAGCAACTTAAAACAAACTTGTCTATCTTTTCCACAGTTTTTGAGGAAGGGTGTTTGATCTGAGTTGGAAGGAATTCCTGGTTTAAACCGATAGACACAAAATGATGGAGTAACTCAGCGGGACAGGCAGCATCTCTGGAGAGAAGGAATGGGTGATGTTTTGGGTCGAGACCTTTCTTCAGACTAGTCAGGGAAAAGGGAAACGTGAGATACAGATGATGATGTAGAGATAAAGAACAATGAATGAAAAATATTCACTAAAGTAACAATGATAAAGGAAACTGGCCGTTGTTAGCTGTTTGCTAGTTGAGAACAGGAACCTAGTGTGACTTGGGTGGGGGAGGGATAGGGCGAGAGGGAGTGCAGGGGTTACTTGAAGTTAGAGAAATCAATGTTCATACCACTGGGGTGTAAGCTGCCCAAGTGAAATATGAGATGCTGTTCCTCAAATTTGCGATTAGCCTCACTCTGACAATGGAGGAGGTCTAAGACAAAAAGGTCAGTGTAGGAATGGGAAGATTAGGTAGATTAGGTAGATGCTGCCTCTCCCGCTGAGTTGCTCCAGCATTTTGTGTTTATCTTCGGTCCTTGTTCTGAAATGTTAATCCTGCTCTCTTTCTGCACATACTGCCTGTCCTTTGAGCCTTTGCAGAATTTCCCCATTGTATTTCACATTTTCAGTATTTGTAGGGTTTTTTTCATTCACTGTTGAAAAGTATGACTGTAAATTAACCTGCTTGGATTAATGAGTCAGTTGTAGCGGCACCAAACGTGGTGAATAAAGGTGAGACATCAGGGCCGGTTCAAACAGTTGTGTATTCAGGTTCGACACATTAGGTTGGTGCGCTAACTATATTAACATTGTTGCTGTTGACTACCAATGACTCGCGGTGAGATAACCTTAAGTACCAGGACACTCCCTCTAGCCCATGACGTCATGTGCCCGCCCTCGTATCTCCTGACGAGGTTCGACCATAAGTGGCCCGTGTATAAGCTGACGCCACACAGAACTTAATCCATAATATTGATTACTAAGCATAGAAGAAATGTGCAGTCATAGTGACAAGGTTTTGTGGAATGATATGCAGATACTTGTATTTTTAGAGCCAAACGAGTCCCAGGTTTAGTAAAATCTTCCAAGTATTTCAAATCTTTTACGCTTCAACATACAATAAAGACAAACTTTCAGGTAGTAACCATGAGAATATATTTTTGTTCATTTACAATCCTATTAAGAAAATGAGTAAATATTCCCTTCAAATCTCATATTCAAGTAAATGGCAGAAAGGGTATTTTTTGTAGTAACCTGTGCCACAATTAAATATATATATTTATTTTATTTTATTTTTGTTCAAAGCAGTTGCACAAAAAGAAAATGATCGACATAACAGTTATAAAATCTGCTAAGCCTGTGGTCAGAGCAACAAAAAGGTGGACAAGCGAAGGCATTGATAACCTACAATCCTGCTTTGACTGCACGGATTGGAATGTGTTCAGGGAAGCTACCACAAGTCTCAATGAGTATACAGACACTGTATCATCATATGCCGGCCTTTGTGAGGACCCGGACCTGGTTCAACAACGACAGGCCCTGGTTTACTGCAGAACTCAGACAGCTCTCCGACAGTCTAAAGAGGAGGCCTACGGGGGCGGGGATGCTGACCTCTTCAGGCAGGCAAAGTACAAGCTGAGAAGAGGTATCAGAGCTGCCAAGAAAAGGTACTCCGATAAGTTAAGGAGCAAGTTTTCAGCTAGTGACTCTTCTTCAGTTTGGAAGGGTTTGACAAGCTGAAAAGTAACCCTGGTACCCCCTCCCCAACAAACGCAGCCAGACCCCAGTCGACAAAGCCTGGACCCTTCTACAGCCACTCCTCCCCATTCACCACTTCACATCTACTTAAAGGAAGACTCCAGTCTGAAAAGACTGGACCCTTTCCCACGCACCCCTCTCCAATCACCACTTAACACCCAATTACATGCTGACTGCTAATGATTGCGGCCACGTCCACTACCCACCCCCTCCGTGCTGCACGACATCACTTCTCCATCATCAACAATAAAAATAGAGGAGGTGGAGAGGCTTTTCAGAGGACAAAAAAGCCGGAAATCTCCAGGACCGGACAATGTTTCCCCCTCTACTCTCAAGCTGTGTGCCGAACAACTGGCACCGGTTTACACAGACATTTTCAACCCGTCCCTGCAAACCCCATGCTTGCCCTCTACAGTTTGCATATCGGGCCAATAGACCAATGGATGATGCCGTCAACCTGGGCCTGCACTTCATCCTCCAGCACCTAGAACACCAGGGGACCTATGCGAGGATTTTGTTTGTTGATTTTAGCTCTGCATTCAACACCATTGTACCAGTCCTCCGGTCGCTGACAGCAGAGGCGCTCTTCCCCCTTAATGCCCTAGGTGGAGTGGCCGTGCTCCTTGCCCTCCGGACCCTGGCTACAAGGGACGCTCTACTGGTCCCTTCTCTGATCTCCCCGTCTGTGCTCTCCCCCAGTGCCACTGAAAGACCCGACGCAACGGGTAAAAGCAAAATTATCCATCCGGGCACAGCCCTCCTGCAGCCTTCCTGACTTAACATTGAATTCTCTAGCATTAGATCCTCCTGTCACCATTAGAACCGTTCCCACCTACCATCCTTTTTCATTTCTCTCTGTGACTCTGGCCTGTTGGAAATGTCCCAAAATGCCATAACCCTCTTAGGCTGACCGGATCATGGCTGACCACGGGTGTCTCCAGGGTGCTATTCCCTATATGGAGGATGCCTGTGCGTGACTTTGTTTAATGTGGGGAGACTGGTGCACAGACAGCCGCCACTTGGTCCTTGACAGATCTGGGTCAGGATCCAGTGGCATGGAGTCCAAGACGACTGGAGACCCTTTTCTGCTGCAGCCTTCATCCGCCTTCCCAGCCATTGTGACGCTCCACTGAGGTCAGCCATCCTCCGCCTGTTCCACCGTTGAGGTCTTGGTTGGATTGCTCTTTGTCAGATACCTCCCCATCGACCTTACCACCATGGGTGGCCCTACCAGGAGCAAAGCTTCAGAAGGCATCGCTCTCAGGATCTCAGGTACACACAAGCTTCTCCACCACGACTACATGGCAATCGACATCTGCAATAAATTACACGCGAATAGCATCATATCCCATCGGCCACATGTGTTCATAGGAAATCCCTACAATATTTTGCTGCTATCCAGACTAAACTGATTTCTCTCTTTCTCTGATCTGATGAAGGGCTTGCTCATCTGCGGCAATCATTCTTCCCTGTATCATAGACATGTTGTACTGTGTTACAATATGTGGTAGGCCATTTAGGACTGAGATGAGGAAAGACTTCTTCACCCAGAGAGTTGTGAATCTGTGGAATTCTCTGCCACAGAAGGCGGGGGAGGCCAATTCACTGGATGTTTTTAAGAAATAATTAGATTTAGGTCTTAGGGCTAAAGTAATCTAGGGATATGGGGAAAAAGCAGGAATGGGTTACTGATTTTAGATGATCAGCCATGATCATATTGAATAGCGGTGCTGACTCGAAGGGCCGAATAGCCTAATTCTACACCTATTTTTCTATGTTTCTATGTTTCTCCATGTGGCAACAATATACTCACTTCCTATTTCACACCAACACTTTGCATCTTGAATGAATGTAGCAAGCAGTTTAAAATTAAAATTGCCTTTAAAGCTATTCATCAAATGGCTACGTGATCATGTAAAATTGTTTAGGATTATACCAAGAAGTGTTGTTCAGTTTAGTTTAGAGATACAGAGCGGAAACAGGCCCTTCGGCCCACTGAGTCCGCATTGACCAGTGATCCCTGCACATTAATACCATCCTCAACAAATTCGGGGCAATTTACATTTGTACCAAGCCAATTAACCTACAAAGCTATATGTCTTTGGAGTGTGGGAGGAAACTCAAGATCTCGAAGAAAACCCATGCATGGAGAACGTACAAACTCCATGCAGTCAGCACCCGTAGTCGGGATCGAACCCGGATCTCAGGTGCTGTAAGCGCTGTGAGGCAGCAACTCTACCGCTGTGCCACCGTGCTGCCCAGTGCAAAAGGACAGTCAATAGTCTTTCATGAATCATGCTCATAGTTCGCAGCTGCAAATGGTCATAGTTTCTTTTTTATTTACGCGTGTAGTGTCACAGTGTAATTTAACACAGCAGCCAGCTATTTCAACAATGGCTCCCAATTGACCTAAAAGCTGAGGACATTTCCAAGAAGATCATGTCTTTACAGTAAGTCATTGTTTGAATTCTCAAGAAAAGTCAATATTACTGCAGACATTTGATCGGCATGTTGCAACAATTACAGGCTCCTTCTGGCACCACTGATTTTGCCAGAAATGGCATAAATGTCTTTTCATGCCTTTTTTGGTGATTTCACAAGGATAATGCCTTTTTCATGATCGAGTGCCTACGTCAGCCTTTTTTGGCCGTTTTCGGCTAAAAGGTGGTGCTATTTTCTTCAGTTGTACCGTGATTACAATGACGTTTTCTATGTTAACCCGTTAATATTAATGTTACTATTAACGTGTTAACATAGTACAACTTAGAAGAAAACTTCTACCACCGGGGCAAAACCGGAGGCCGCCACCGTCGGTCGTTCATTCGTTCGTGCCGCTGCCCGCTGGTTCAGTCTTCTCCAAGATCTATTTAAGAAAGAACTGCAGATGCTGAAAAAATCTAAGGTAGACAAAAAATGCTGGAAAAACTCAGCGGGTGAGTAGGTTGATAAGGTCCCACATAGGAGATTAGTGGGCAAAATTAGGGCACTTGGTATTGGGGGTAGAGTGCTGACATGGATAGAGAAGTGGTTGGCAGACAGGAAACAAAGAGTAGGGATTAACAGGTCCCTTTCAGAATGGCAGGCAATGACTAGTGAGGTACCATGAGGATTGGTGCTGGGACCGCAGCTATTTACAATATATATTAATGATTTGGATGAAGGGATTCAACGTAACATTAGCAAATTTGCAGATGACACGAAGCTGGGTGGCTGTGTGAACTGTGAATGGTGACCTACTCCTTCTCTAATTTTAGATAGCCCTTCACCTTCCTCCCCTTCACTCTTCCCAACTCGCCTTCTAGTCCTACTGTCTCTGTCTCTTCCTTTATTTTTCCCGCCCCCTCCAACATCAGTCTCAACCCGAAATGTCACCTATTCCTTCTCTCCATAGATACTGACTCAATAGACAATAGAAAATAGACAATTGACAATAGGCGACCTCAGCTGAGGTAGAAAGAAGTTTTTCACAACTGAAGCATATTCTGTCCGACAGACAGCATGGTTTAACACCAGATAATTTGAAAATAAATGGTAGTAATTATGTGCAACCAGGCAACTTTGGTCATTTAATGTAGTATACCTTTATATTATCATTCTTAACCATATTTTGGTGGAGGAAATACATGCCTTTTTATGCCTTTTTTGGTACATTAATGCTTTTTTCATGCCTTTTTATGCATTTTTGCCTGCCCATTTCAGAATTTTTTGGTGCCTAAACTTCCTGGCTCTACTGATGATAACCTATAGCCACAAATTAAACCTGCCTCTTCCCGAAACGTCGCCTATCTCCTTCGCTCCTTAGATGCTGCTGCACCCGCTGAGTTTCTCCAGCATTTTGTGTAAGCCACAAATTAACTCCTTGTGGCTTCAAGGCAGTTTCCTAGATTAGTTTCACATTGTCCTCTCTGAATGAAGGTTATGCAAAGAATGAACATCCAGACGCTTGCAGTATCTGAGGAAAGGAAGCTGCATCAATTTATAGCTCCATAACAGAGGACTCTGTGATTGACGGACTTTTCCCATGGCAGCTTTCAGAGACGGACGTCGAGTGCTGTTGGAATGTCATCAACTCGGTGAAAGACACTCTTTGGTCAGCCAGAGCTTTGTTGACCTCCCAGCAGGGCGAGATGGCCGTCGGGAAATGTTGCCGACTGGCCCGCTGCAGACTGCAGGAGTACGTGCAGAGGGACGCACTGGAGCTCGGTGCAGCCAACGCCAAGGCTCGGTAGGGGAGGGCCACGGTCTAAGGTCCTTCTGCTGCTGGACATTGGGGGGCAGAGATGCCCCTCAAAGAAGGGAGGGGATATCACCCCAGGGGGCAACATGAGTGATAAGGCTGGGGGGTTTAATTGTGTGATTTGTGTAAACACTATTGAATGTATGTATGGCTCCAAGAATGTCGGAATAATTTTTTGCACGGTTCGTGTATTGTACATATTTTTTACTTGAATAAAGTTTATTTTGATTTGTTTTTAATTTACCGACACACAGAGGAGTTACATCAACCTTTAATGTGATTGGCATTCAAATGCATTTGCCTGTCTGAATTTTGGTTAAGTGAGAGTGAGGAACTAAAGAGCTAATGCATGAGCAGAATCTGCCACAAGTGACTTTAATGGCATTGATTGGCATCAAGTCAGGATTTATGCTTTACCATGCGTGTTTGGAAACCATGTCGCCATGACCCCTTAGACAGCAAGCTCGCTCAGGTCCCAGAGCCAGCAATCCCCGGCAGCTCATTCAGTTGGCTGCAGGCAGCAAGACCTTCTTCTGACCATCAAGGTCTGATCATCAAGGCGGTAATTGAGGCACGGACTATTGCAACATGTTAGAAACAATTAGACATGTACAAGGATAGGACGGGTTTAAAAGGATATGGGTCAAACGCGAGCAGGTGAAACAAGTGTAGATGTGACATGTTGGTTGGTGTGAGCAAGTTGGTCCAAAGGGCCTGTTTCCACTCTGCACCAATAGACAATAGACAACAGGTGCAGGAGTAGGCCATTCGGCCCTTTGAGCCAGCACCGCCATTCAATGTGATCATGGCTGATCATCCACAATCAGTACCCCGTTCCTGCCTTCTCCCCATATTCACTGGCTCCGCTATGTTTAAGAGCCCTATCAAGCTCTCTCTTGTAAGTATCCAAAGAACCGGCCTCCACCGCCCTCTGAGGCAGAGAATTCTACAGATTCACAACTCTCTGTGTGGGAAAGTGTTTCCTCATCTCCGTTCTAAATGGCTTACCCCTTATTCTTAAACAGTGGGCCCTGTTGCTGGAGTCCCCCAACATCGGGAAAATGTTTCCTGCTTCTAGCATGTCCAAACCCTTAATAATCTTATGCTTCAATAAGATCCCCTCTCATCCTTCTAAATTCCAGTGTATACAAGCCCAGCCGCTCCATTCTCTCAGCATATGACAGTCCCGCCATCTCGTGCATTAACCTTGTGAACCTATGCTGCACTCCCTCAAAAGCAAAAATGTCCTTCCTCAAATTAGGGGACCAAAGCTGCACACAATACTCCAGGTGTGGTCTCACTAGGGCCCTGTACAACTGCAGAAAGTCCTCTTTGCTCCTATACTCAACTCCTCTTGTTAAGATGATAATATTTCGGAGTCATTTATTACTATGAACATTAGAAAAGTGTAAATTAATATTCGGGTGAAGCTGACTATGATTAATGAGTATGATGACTGTTTAAACTTGCCCTGTACATAAACAAATACTCTCTTTATCATTCATGTAACACGAAACCAGAGTGTGCATAATAGCCCTGTTCCACGGTACGAGTTCATTCCAAGAGCTCTCCTGAGTTTCCCCTGATTCGAACTCGAAGATTTACAGTAATGGCCACTCATTGGTACTCGGGGCTCTCGTGGGCATTTCTCAACGTTTAAAAATCTTCACGAGTCTTCCCGTGCATATCTGCCGTTAGCGAGACTTCCCTAGTACCTACCGTTAGCGTTACGAGCCACTAAGATACGTCCCCGAGCTCCGACGTACCCGCTACGTTCATTCTCTGTGCTTACCACAAGTTTGATTTTTTTTAAACTCGGGAGAGCTCTCGGAATGAACTCGTACCGTGGGACAGGGCTTTAACTCACTGCTGACACATTTACTCAGATGATAAATACATCACAATCATGAAATGGCAAATATAATGAGGTAAGATGATACTCTAATCTGTCACTTTGCCTATCTCCTGTTGATTGCCAGCCAGCTCGTCACCATCTGCTCAATGCTGACTTGCGCAAAGTAGAGAAGAAATATCGACACCTTCAGTGAATTGAGCAAGGCTATGGAAGATGAAAGGGGTGGCCCAGTGACCCAGTGGCGCAGTGGAAGAGTTGCTGCCTTACAGGGCCAGGGACCTGAGCTCAATTCTGACTACGGGTGCTGCCTGTACGGAGTTTGTACGTTCTCACTGTGACCATGTGGGTTTTCTCTGGGTGCTCCCACATTCCATAGACCTGCAGGTCTGCAGGATAATTGGCTTAGACAATAGACAATAGACAATAGACAATAGGTGTAGGAGTAGGCCATTCGGCCCTTAGAGCCAGCACCGCCATTCAATGTGATCCTGGCTGATCACAATCAGTACCCCGTTCCTGCCTTCTCACCATATTCCCTGACTCCGCTAGTTTTAAGAGCTGTATCAAGCTCTCTCTTGAAAGTATCCAGAGAACCGGCCCCCACCGCCTTCTGAGGCAGAGAATTCCACAGACTCACAACTCTCTGTGTGAAAAAGTGTTTCCTCATCTCCGTTCTAAATGCCTTACCCCTTATTCTTATTCTTATGTGGCCACTGGTTCTGGACTCCCCCAACATCAGGAACATGTTTCCACCTCTAGCATGTCCAAACCCTTAATAATCTTATATGTTTCAATAAGATCCCCTCTCATCCTTCTAAATTCCAGAGTATACAAGCACAGCTGCCTCATTCTCTCAGCATATGACATTCCCGCCATCCCGGGAATAAACCAACGCTGCATTCCCTCAATAGCAAGAATGTCCTTCCTCAAATTCGGGGACCAAAACTGCACACAATACTCCAGGTGTGGTCTCACTGGGACCCTGTACAACTGCAGAATTACCTCTTTGCTCCTATACTCAACTCCTCTTGTTATGAAGGCCAACATGCCATTCGCTTTCTTCACTGCCTGCTGTACCTGTATGCTTACTTTCATAGACTGATGAACAAGGACCCCCAGATCCCATTGTACTTCCCCTTTTCCCAACTTGACACCATTTAGATAATAATCTGCCTTCCTGTTTTTGCTACCAAAGTAGATAACCTCACAATTATCCACATTGAACTGCATCTGCCATGCATCTGCCCACTCACCCAACCTGTCCAAGTCACCCTGCATTCTCATGGCATCCTCCTCACAGTTCACACTGCCGCCCAGCTTTGTGTCATCTGCAAATTTGCTACTGTTACTTTGAATCCCTTCATCTAAATCATTGATGTGTATTGTAAATAGCTGCGGTCCCAGCACCCAGCTCCGAGCCTTGGGGTACCCCATGAGCCTTGCACTACCCTACTAGTGTCACTCTGACTCTAGGTCTATGACTATCAAGAATCCCTAAGCGAAATCAACATGAAAGGAGAAAACACACAAGCAATGCTGTGAAGTACTCTGGCACTTTAAAACCAACTTACGAGATTAAAAAGCTCTGATAATGTTGTTAAAATGTCCCACTCAGTGGGACCCAGGTTCCTCTCTGACTCACAGGTTCCCCTCAATGAGGCCTTGAATCCAATACCCTCTTTAAATTGACTAGAGTCTTATGGCCATTAGGCAATTCTTAGGTGACAGCCGGTGACTGTCAATGCAGGTCGCCGAAAAACCGGCGACTGGACTAATGGGCCTGTCTCACTTAGGCAGATTTTTAGGCGACTGCCGGCGAATATGACAATGGAATTCACCAAAATCAGCACCGGCGACAACCTACGTCACCTGGCGACAACCTATGACATCCTGGCGACAACCTATGACTCTTTGGCTGACTGTGGAGACTAGTCACGACCATACAGGCGACACCCCGGCAACCATGTGGCGAAAGCCTAGTCACCTGTAGTCACCTAAAAAATTGCCTAAGTGGGACAGGCTCATTATTTTCCCAGCTCATTTAAGCTTACCAGCTTCACTGGAAAATATATTAACATACTGTATGTTAAAATATACCTTAAAACGTATATTAAAAATATGTTGGGATAGTAATAATGAATGATTTTCAATCATCTGGAAAATCAGCTAATCTGAACCCATCAAGTCCGTGCCAGTTTGTTGGCATCTCACTGTGTATTGGGCACTAATAACAGATTGGCTAGCCAACAAGAGAGGGGATATAAATGTGTCGGAAGGAACTGTAGACACACCGAAGTTGGATGCAAAATGCTGGAGTAACTCAGAGGGACAAGCAGCATCTCTGGAGAGAAAGAATGTGTGACGTTTTGGGTCACGACCCTTTTTCAGACTGAGTCAGGGGAGAGGGAAATAATGGATATGGAAGGGAAACTTAAAATCCCCCAATATAACAACCTTATTAGTCTTTGGCTGACTGTGGAGGAAAGAATGTTGTAGGAAAGAACTGGTTTAAATCGAAGGTAGAGCCAAAATGCTGGAGTAACTCAGCGGGACAGGCAGCATCTCATTCCTTCTCATAATATGTGTAAGAAGGAACTGCAGATGCTGGTTTACACCGAAGATAGATGCTGAAGAAAGGTCTCAACCCGAAACGTCGCCCATTCCTTCTCTCCAGAGATGCTGCCTGTCCTGCAGAGTTACCTATTTTCTCCTTTCCTTCTTTCCAGAGATGCTGCCTGTCCCGCTGAGTTACTCCAGCATTTTGTGTCTCTCCTTATCAGTCTTGCAGCTGCCTGCAATCTCTTATTTCAGTATAAAGACCGAGCAGCCTTGTATTTGTGGGAGCTGAGTGAAAGAAAGGGACTTGAACTCTTTGCTCCAAGTTGTTTGTTGGAATACAGGATTGTGAATTGAATACTATACCCGCACACCACCACACCAAACCAACTTACATTTACTCATGCTATCAGTTTCCATGTATTTTGTTGATAAAAGCTGTACAAAGTGCTGGAGTAACTCAGCGGGACGGGCATCAACTCTGGAGAGAAGGAATGGGTGACGTTTCGTGTCAAGTCCCTTCTTCAGTGTCTGTCTTACGGTGAATATTTTGGTTGAGTCAATGAATACTTTGTATGATATGTCTTCCATTAGAAAATGATTTAATTCCATTTATTTTTCATACAATGAGAATACATAACCTGACAATAAGATCACTAATGATTCATTGAAACTTGAGTCACAAGAAAACAAAGAATCTGCTTGCAATTGCCAAGTCTTTCAGCAAAGATTCACCGAGGCATTTGAGTATTTTGCTTTGATGACAGGCAATGTTGATTAAAATCTGAAATGTTTCAAAATACATTTTTTTCAATCTACCAAGTTACAGGTCCGCAACAAACAGCAAATTCTCAATTTTGTGTAATTGACACAAGAAACATTTTTAAAATTATTTCTGTGTGTTGTTGCTGCTTGTTTTCAGTTACTTAGCGACCTACTTCTATATTGACACACTTTCTACATATAGTACATTACAGTTTATATGCTGTAGAATGCCGTGGGTGTCACATAGACATCCATATGAAGTTTGCAGAGCCTATTTCTTTCCCTCCTAGAACAATGCAGTTCTACTACCTTTGTTTACCCGAAGCTTACGTGACAGTTTTTTGTAAATATTGCGAATGTTTGCTTTTTTCAACCCACGCATTAGTCCTTTAACAGTGTCCACGTGAGGATTCTCAATTCTCCATTGCTTCAGCTGAAGGAAGGTGCGTATTTGGCCTGCCTTTGTCCTCTGCACCCGGTGGGAGTGTGGAGTAGTAGCTCCCTTCCCAGGCAAGCTCTCCAGCAGCATTTGCAGCTCTTTAGAAGTCAGTTTCTGACGGGCGATAAATTTAAAGATGGCTTCATCGCACAGTGCAATATCTGAGAAAAACCAGAAAAGGTGTTAAAGGTGACATTATCGAGCAACCTCTAAATTAAATGTCCCAACCACAAATTTGTGATTGTAGCTTTACTATTCTGATGAGCAGGTCTTCAGCAGACTTGAAGATAGACACAAAAAGCTGGAGGAACTCAGCGGGTCAGACAGCATCCCTGGAGAAAAGGAATAGGTGATGTTTTGGGTCGAGACCCTTCCTATGCGTTTCAGCGGATTTGAAATCGAATAGGAAAAGTAAGAAGAGGATTGGCAGCCAAATGAACAAAAAACATTACAACTTCCATTACATTTTACTTAGACGGCCCTTTAGAGTTTGTGAATATAAATGTCAGCCAGGAAGGAAAAGCTTGTAATGGGATTAAGCCAACCAAGACTGGAAAAGTGACTCAGTAGCATTGAATTTGATGTTCTTCGAAACCTAAGCCACGAGTTTGAGTCAGGCTGGCGATGGGCCAGGCCGCTGAGCACAAAGGAGGAACCGGCGTGGGGGGGCGGGGGGGGGGGATGGCGAGTACATAGGGCCACCTGGCAGTGGGAAGAAGAAGGTATGAGCACTTTTTATAACTGTAGACAACAACTGCACCCAGCTAGGTACAAGTGCCAATGAAGTATCATCATCAACGGATGAACGATGACCTTTGAAGAAGGCTCTCGACCCAAAATGACACCCATTCCTTCTCTCCAGGGATGCTGCCTGTCCCGCTGAGTTACTGCAGCTTTTTGGTGGACTGAGCAGAGGTGTTCAGCGAAACGATCGCCGAGCCTGCGCTTGGTTTTGCGGCGATATAGGAGTCCACACCTGGAACAGCGGATACAGTAGATGAGGTTGGGGGGAACCTCTGCCTCACCTGAAAAGATTGTGGCGGTCCTTGGACAGAGTCGAGGAAGGAGATATGGGGACAGGTGTTGCATCTCCTGTTGTTGCAGGGGAAAATACCTAGGGTGGAGGTGGTTTGGTTGGGAAGGGATGAGTTTCCCGGCTGCCAAACACTTTAACTCCCCCTCCCATTGTGGCGGTCCTTGGACAGAGTCGAGGAAGGAGGAATGGGGACAGGTGTTGCATCTCCTGTTGTTGCAGGGGAAAATACCTGGGGTGGAGGTGGTGTGGTTGGGAAGGGACGAGTTTCCCGGCTGCCAAACACTTTAACTCCCCATCGCATTCCCACACTGACCATTCTGTCCTGGGCCTCCTCCATTGTCAGAGTGAGGCCCAGCACAAAATTAGAGGAACAGCTCTTCACGTTTCGCTTGGACAGCTTACACCCCAACGGTATTGATATTGATTTCTCTAACTTCAAATAACCCTTGCTTTCCCTCTCTCTCCATCCCTCCCCCATCCCAGTTCTCTGACCAGTCTGACTGTACCCCTAATTTGTACCTGTTTGCTTTGTTGTCACCTTCTCCTAGCGAACAATGGTCTGTTCATCATCTTCCCTGACCTTCATGTCTTTCGAACTCTTACCCTTCCTTATCTCTGTCATTCCCTCTCCCCTGACGCTCAGTCTGAAGAAGGGTCACAACCCGATATGTCACCCATTCCTTCTCTCCAGAGATGCTGCCTGTCCCGCTGAGTTGCTCCAGCATTTGGTGTTTATCTTTGGTGTAAAGCAGCATCTGTAGTTCCTTCCTACACAATATCATCATTGCACACTACGCAGAGAGATCCCGTTACCAAACCTCTAGTCCTACTTTCTCGGCACATGACCAAGAAATTCAATGTTGTCTGTAGAACAGCTAGGGGAAAGGGTACTGAAAGGGGTTGCCAATGTTATCACTCTCTATTAGGGACAATAGGCGGCGTGCCCGGCTAGTACGGGACAGTTGGCAACCGTACGCACAACTGGTGCGCATAAGGGGGCCTGTGATTGGATGTCAGGTGAATCACTCGTGCGGGGCGTCAACAGCACATGCAACACGCACGCACGCACGCTGTTGTATCAGTTCTAGGATCTGTCTGTAAGCGTACCCTCTGGTGATTACTGAGCACAGATGCTCCTCGACTTAATGCCCTGTCCCACGGTAAGAGTTCATTCCAAGTGTTCTCCCGAGTTTGCCCTGATTCGAACTCGGAGATTTACTTTAATGGCCACTCGTTGGTACTCGGGTGGACATTTTTCAACATGTTGAAAAATCTTCACGAGTCTTCCCGTGCTTACCTGCCGTTAGCAAGTCTTCCCAAGTACCTGCCGTTAGCGTTACGAGCCGCTAAGAGACGTCCCTGAGCTCCGACGTACCCGCTACATTCATTCTCCGTGCTTACCACGAGTTTGATTTTTTTTTTAAGTCGGGAGAGCTCTTGGAATGAAGTCGTACCGTGGGACAGGGCTATTACGATGCTTCGACTTACGATGTACACTTATGGGGTGGGTGGAAACTAACCCGGAGAATGAAGACCCCCAAGCGCCTAGTGGTCCAACCCTGAACACTCTGGTGATGGAAGCTTACGTGTATTCATGCATTTTCGACTTACGATATTTTCGATTTTCGATGGGTTTATCAGAACGTAACCCCATCGTAAGTTGAGGAGCAGCTGTAGTAGCAGTCAAATACGGGACAAGGGCGGTCCCCTATGGGACAAACCAATTTATCTCAATATACGGGATGTCCCAGCTAATACGGGATAGTTGGCAACCTTGAAGCAGCAGATGGAGAACATCATGCAGAGATCCATATGTGGCTCTGATTGCTTCATGGAAGAAGCTGATCTCTTCCTGGGAGGACACCACAATAGACAATAGACAATAGACAATAGGCGCAGTAGGCCATTCGGCCCTTCGAGCCAGCACCGCCATTCAATGTGATCATGGCTGATCATCCCCAATCAGTACCCCTTTCCTGCCTTCTCCCCATATCCCCTGACTCCGCTATTTTTAAGAGCCCTATCTAGCTGTCTCTTGAAAGCATCCAGAGAACCTGCCTCCACCGCCCTCTGAGGCAGAGAATTCCACAGTGCTGTTACTTGGCACAGAGGGGAGGCAGACAGTATGATGAAATATCCCAGCCCAATGTGTATCCGACCCAATGCCCACACTAGGTTAATCATTTCCTGCCAATCCCTTTATTATAAAGCGTAAATTTGTGGTTATGTATCATGTAGCGTATCTCTCATCCATCTGTAAGTGATTTGCTTCATAATGGTCACAGAAAGTACCTGAGCTAAATTTAAAAATGCTCTAGATTTTATAAAGCTGCAATTACTTGTAATTGAAATTCTTGCTGGTTATTTAACAGTTTCAATGAGACAAGTGGACCTTCAATTCTTTAGTAGGAATCTTCTGAAGAAACAATGAAGATTGTAACAAGTTGTTATTGTTTCAAATCATGTAATGATCAGAGATGAAGTGATATGAATTACTGCTTTATATCCCTGAATGTCGACAAGGGTCGGTTTACCTTTCTCCATTGGCGGATCCAAGCACTCTAAGGATGAAGCATCTCTCTTCCCACATGGTCGACACACGTTATCCTGAAATGCATCCCCCTGAAGAACTTGTTTCAAGCCGAACAGTGAGCAATTGGTGTGCTTTAGACAGGGGTGTATGGCAGAGTTATTAATGGAGAAGAACCCATCTGGACACTGCCTGCACTCTGTATTGATGAAAGGCGTCCCTGGGGAGGCAGAAAGGGAAAGTTGTAAAGATGCAGGCAAGAATTGCAATTCATATTGTCAGACCAGGTCACCAACTCGGTGAAAGACGCTCTTTGGTCAGCCCAAGCTTTGTTGATCGTGCAGCGTCGGTTTACAAGGTTAATTCCCGGGATGGCGGGACTGTCATATGCTGAGAGAATGGAGCGGCTGGGCTTGTATACGGAATTTAGAAGGATGAGAGGGAATCTCATTGAAACATATAAGATTATTAAGGGTTTGGACACACTAGAGGCGGGAAACATGTTCCCGATGTTGGGGGAGTCCAGAACCAGGGGCCACAGTTTAAGAATAAGGGGAAAGCCGTTTAGAATGGAGATGAAGAAACAATTTTTCACACAGAAAGTTGTGAGTCTGTGGAATTTTCTGCCTCAGAGGGCGGTTCTCGGGAAACTTTCAAGAGACAGTTAGATAGGGCTCTTGAAAATAGCAGAGCCAAGGGATATGGGGAGAAGGCAGGAATGGGGTACTGATTGGGGATGATCAGCCATGATCACATTGAATGGCGGTGCGGGCTTGAAGGGCCGTATGGCCTACTCCTGCACCTATTGTCTATTGCCCACAGCAGAGCGAGATGTCCCTCGGGGAATGTTGCTGATTGGCCCGCTGCAGACTGCAGGAGTACGTGCTGAGGGACGCACTGAAGCTCGGTGCAGCCAACGCCAAGGCTCGGTGGGGAAGGACCACAGTCTAAGGTCCTTCCACTGCTGGACATTGGGGGGCAGGGTGTGTTGGAGACACCCCTCAAAATAAGGGAAGGGATTTCACGCCAGGGAGCCACATGAGTGGCAAGGGTGGGAGGATAAAACTGTGAAAACACTATATTACAAAGCATTGAATTAATGTATAGCCTCTGAAAATGTCAGAACAATCTTTGCACCGCACCTATCTTGTATATATTTTTTATTGAGAATAAAGTTTATTTTGATTTTTTTTTAAACGGGAATGGGGAATAAAATAATCTGTAAGATTTAGTAGTCATGGTTTTGATTTTCCTTAGATAGTAAATGCAGTAGGGAAATCTGCATGAATAATATTATCCAGCAAGTGGATACAATGTGTAGGAAGGAACTGCAGATGCTGGCTTACACCGAAGAGAGACACAAAATGCTGGAGTAACTCAGCGGGACAGGCACCATCTCTGGAGAGAAGGAATGGGTGACGTTTCGGGTCGAAACCCTTCTTCAGTGGATGGAATGTTTGTGGGGAATTGGAGAATTGGAAAGTAGGAATGTACTTCGACTTTCAGAGTAAGGTATTGGTTAGGACAAGGGCAGAGAATTTTCCATTGAAAAATGGTGTGTTCCTTTTAATATGGGACAGCTGTGATATGTGGCAGAAAACTGGCTGGAATGTGTCGGAAGGAACTGCAGATGCTGGTTTAAACTGAAGATAGCCACAAAAAAGTTGGAGTAATTCAGCGGGTCAGACAGCATCTCGGAGGAAAAGGAATAGTTGACATTTCGGGTCGGAAGAAGGGTCTCGACCCGAAAGGTCTCCTACTCCTTTTCTCCAGAGATGATGTCTGACCCGCTGTGTTACTCCAGCATTGTGTGTCTAACTGGCTGGAATGATCCTCCAAGTAGGAGAGAGGGTAATTTGAAGGTTTCTGAAGGTATCGGTGGTGGCCGGGTGATGCCTTTAGCACTTCTGTGTTGACCATGAGGTCTAGAAGTACAGCTGCTCCTAGACCTACGATGGGGTTACGTTCCGATAAACCCATCGTAAATCGACAATATCGCAAGTTGAAAACGCATTTATTACAATGTGATCACGTGACCGGAAGTGACGCGCGGCTCGCTACCATTGCCGAGCGTTTGCACCATCGCAAAGTCGAGATATCGTAAGTCAGAGCATCGTAAATCGGGGAGCATCTGTAATGGGCACTTTTAGCTAGGTTTGGTGCTTGATGAGGCAAGCAAAGGTTAGAGTTCATGCTGCTAGCATGCAGGGCGTGCAAATTATTTATTTTATTTATTCCATCAAAATCTGTCATTGTCGACAATATCACTAAGTAATTCTGATGAGCGTTTGACGGCACTGGGCCTACATTCGCTGGAGTTTAGAAGAATGAGGGGGGACCTCACTGAAACGTACAGAATAGTGAAAGGCTTGGATAGAGTGGGTGTGGAGAGGATGTTTCCACTAGTGGGAGAGCCTAGGACTAGAGGTCACAGCATCAGAATTAAAGGACGTTCTTTTAGGAAGGAGATGAGGAGAAATGTGTATAGTCAGAGGGTGGTGAATCTATGGATTTCTTTGGCAAAGAAGGCTGTGGAGGCCAAGTCAATGGATATTTTTAGGGCAGAGATAGATAGATTCTTGATTAGTACGGGTGTCAGGGGAGAAGGCAGGAGAATGGGGTTAGGAGGGAGAGGTAGATCAGCCACTATTGAATGGCGGTAGACTTGATGGGCTGAATGGCCTAATTCTACTATTGCTTATGATCTTATGACCTCTTTTCACCTTTTTCTCTGAAGAGAACAATTCCAGCACCTCCGTTTTCTCCACAATTATGAAATTACGTATTTTGCATTGATCATTTGGTGGGAAAGAGTAAAAGGCCTGTCCCACTGTACGAGGTCATTCAAGAGCTCTCCCGAGTTTAAAAAAAAATCAAACTCATGGTAAGTGCGTAGAATGTAGGTAGCGGCTACGTCGGAGCTCGTGGATGTCTCGTAGCGGCTCATAATGCTAACGGCAGGTACTCGGGAAACGCGGTAACTCGTGACGTTCAGCTCTGTGAAAAACGTCCATGAGAGCCCCGAGTACCTAAGAAGGGCTATTACTGTAATTCTCCGAGTTCGAATCAGGGGAAACTCGAGAGAACTCTTGAATTACCTTGTACAGTGGGACAGGGCCTTTATGAAGAGTCATAATGAATAATCTGCATGCACAAGGGACTTTCTGGCTTCATATTTTTATGGGGGAAATAAACATTTTACTTTGATGATATGCTCATAGCCAGAAATCTGTGCAATTCAAAGAAACTTTAATCCACATGAAAAATAATACATGTTAATGGGAAGAAATATTGAGGTTAAAATAATCCGTTTCAAAAGTGACTTACCAAACTTTTTTACGCCAAATCCTGGTGGGCATTCAGAGTGCTTTAAGCAAAATTCAAACTCAAAGTAGCGGCCTTGAACACATTCACACACACGGTTGTGTGTGCGGTTGCATTCATGTTTAACATACTGATACTCTTTGCAAAACACATTGCAATACTGACATTCACCAAGGGAGTTCCAGTATGCTGTATAGTGTGAATCAGGGCAAGGCGTGCATTCAGTCCTCTTCGATGCATTGCAGTGACTCTTCCGGTAGGTACCAGGGGGGCATTGCTCACAGATGTGAAACTGCGACAACTCATCATCCCAGTACCGGTAGCGATGAGTAAACGCCAATTCCAGTTTGTTATGATCATCCTGTAGTGAAACTCGAGGAAGTGATAGGAGAGATATAATGGAGAGCTGAAAAGAAAAATAAAGAGGATTGCAAGTGCCCATCATAGTAAACTTCAACAGGACATTTGTCACAAGTTAGACACCAAAAGCTGGAGCAACTCTGTGGGTCAGACAGCATCTCTGGAGAAAAGGAGAGGTGACGTTTCGGGTCAAGTCTGAAGAAGGGTTTCGACCCGAAACGTCACTTATTCCTTTTCTCCAGAGATGCTGTCTGACCCACTGAATTTCCCAGCTTTTTGTGTACCTTCGGTTTAAACTAGTATCTGCAGTTCCTTCCTATATGCATATGTCAAAGATAGTCTCTTCTGACAAATGTATACAAGTTGCACAGTGCTGCAGTGAAGATTGCGGCAAACTGTCACCGGGATTGCGCTTAAAGCGTTTCCACTTGCTTGGTGTCAGATTACTGCAGAACCTGCCAAGAGGCAGATCTCTATCTGATTCATGCTGATTTATTTGCCTTTCAAGTCATTGCAAAGGTAAACCTCATGGACATGTACTGACTCAAACCTACTGTATTTACGCAACTGCCCAATAACAAAATGGGAATAATAACTTTAGAAATTGTGGCGAGCAGTGTCTCTAGCATGGATTACAAATGTTGTTTGACTGTCTACCTGACTGTAACCCTTTCCTGCAACATGAACAATTGAAAATCATGTTTCGTATTATCAACCAGCCTTACTTTTCTGTAGGTCTTGTGTAGGAAGGAACTGCAGATGCTGGTTTAGACCATAAATAGACAGAAAATGCTGGAGTAACTCAGGCAGACTGGTCAGAGAACTGGGATGGGGGAGGGATGGAGAGAGAGGGAAAGCAAGGGTTACTTCTCTAAGTCAATGTTCATACCGCTGGGGTGTAAGCTGCCCAAGCAAAATATGAGGTGCTGTTCCTCCAATTTGCGCTGGGCCTCATTCTGACAGTGGAGGAGGCCCTGGGCAGAAAGGTCAGTGTGGGAATGGGAGGGGGAGTTGAAGTGTTTGGCAGCCGGGAAAGTGTTTAGTAACTCGTCCCTTCCCACCCAATGCTCCCCCACCCCAGGTACCTTCCCCTGCAACCACAGGAGATGCAACACCTGTCCCCATACCTCCTCCCTCGGCTCTGTCCAAGGACCCCGACAATCTTTTCAGGTAGAGGCAGAGGTTCACTTGCCCCTCCTCAAAACTCATCTGCTGTCTCTGCTGTTCCAGGTGCGGGCTCCTATATATCGGCGAGACCAAGCGCAGGCTCGGCGATCGTTTCGCTGAACCCCTCCGCTCAGTCCGCCTAAACCTATCTGATCTCCCGGTTGCTAAACACTTTAACTCGCCCTCCCATTCCCACACTGGCCTTTCTGTCCTGGGCTTTCTCCACTGAAAGAACAAAGCCCAGTGCAAATTGGAGGAGCAGCACCTCATATTTTGCTTGGGCAGCGTACACCCCAGCCGTATGAACATTAACCTCTAACTTTCCCCCTCTCTCCATCCCACTCCCTTCCCAGTTCTTCGACCAGGCTGACTGTCCCTCTAACATTTTATCTCTGTTTATTTTACGATTATAGACTAGCTAACAATGGTCTATTCATCATTTTCCTTGATCTTCATCTCTTTTGATCTTTCTTACACATCCTTTTCTCTGTAAACTCTCTCTCCCCTGAGGCTCAGTCTGAAGAAGGGTCTTGATCCGAAACGTCACCCGTTCCTTCTGTCAAGAAATGCTGCCTGTCCCGGTGAGAGACCCCGGCATTTCGTGTCCATCTTACTTTAGATCTTTCCCCTTTCCGCCTTCCGCAGAGCCGTTCCCTCCGCAACTCCCTGGTTAACCCATCCCTTTCCCACCTAAACCACCCCTTCCCCAGGCTCTTTACCCTACAACCGCAGGAGGTACAACACCTGTCCCTATACCTCCTCCTTCGACAATGTCCGGGAACCGCGACAGTCCTTTCAAGTTTGGCAGTGGTTCACTAGCACCTCCTCCAACCTCATCTACTGTATCCGTTGTTCAAGGTGTGGACTCTTATACATCGGCGAGACCAAACATAGACTGGGCGACCGTTTTGCGGGACACCTTCGCTCAGTCCGCCGGTACTCTAATTCCCCTTCCCATTCCGACAATGACCTTTCTGTCCTAGGTCTCCTAGTGCTTGAGCCACTTGCAATGCAGTAGCATGAATATTGAAGGTAGACACAAAATGCTGGAGTAACTCAGCGGGACAGGCAGCATCTCTGGAGAGAAGGAATGGGTGACGTTTCGGGTCAAAAGCCTGGAGAATATATTTCTTTATTTAAAATAAATTAAATAACTCATTTTATTTCAAAATAAAAGTTTTTCTTGAAATGCAAAGTGCATTGCTTTTTTATATTCATAATGTCATTTGGTGCTCTGCATTTGGGGAGAACACATTGCGCATGCTAGCACCATTGCCTCACATGAGGCCTCTCCTGGCCGATTACAAAACCTCTAGCACTTAAGAGGTTTTCACCTGCCCCCCCCCAACCCCCCCGACCAATGTTTAGCAGCAGAAGGAATTTCATTGTCTGTGACTCTTTTCACCTCGCACACAGCTAACAATGGCTAGTTTCCTTTATCATCGTCAATTTTTTGCGCATCTTTCATTCATTTGTTCTATATCTAAATATCCCCCGTTCCCTTCTCCCCTGACTCTCAGCCTGAAGAAGGGACTCGACCCGAAACATCACCCATTCCTTCTCTCCAGAGATGCTTTCTGTCCCGCTGAGTTACTCCAGCTTTTTGAAAAGAAAATCCTCTCTTTTCTTTGTCGTATCGCTGCAAAGTGGAATGTATTTCTAAGCTTGAAAAAATGGCAACGTAATTATACCGATAGTGGCCAATTTGAAATATACGCAGCCAACATTATCCTGATTCATGATTTTCCATTTTTTGCAGAATCGGGTTACTTATGATGCCTCATGTAATTTCCTAGAAGAGACATTAATAAACTAAATGACACATGAATACTTTGAGTGGAAGCTTGCATTTGCATACATTCAATATAAGTCTGGTTTAATAATGTAAGTGGTTTTATAATATTTTAATTATATGTCTGTTTCATTCTTCGGTCACTGTTTAATCAAAACAGTAAGACTTCCTGCTAACGTGAGCATTTGGCTATTTACAGCATGAAACTGCCCTTAAAAAATAGTTTACATTTAATAAAATCTCGGTTTGTGGAAATGAGTCACTTGCATGTACACGTTTAGAACTGCTCTCTTTAAACAAAGCCCCCGTTCTCCCAACAGTTTAAAATTGATTTGTGCACATATATTTGGATAATTTAACAATTCCTTCTTTGTTCAGAACACATGTTCTTCCTCAAAAAGAATAACTGATTTTATTTAAACACTTCCTCTGTGACTCATCTCTAAACTAACAGGATCACTTCTCCAGCTTTGGGTCCAATAAACTGTCTGTGTTCTTTCTTCAGTCTGCACAAACTAAGATGGCAGCTGTACTGTGTTTATTTTCTCCCACTAAAAAGAGAGCAGCATTGCCTGAGCTATAGGGCGTAGTTGGCCAGACTAGGACTTTCATCATCATCATCGGTCATGCGAAACGAGTATGACTGTCCTCTCCTCTCCATAGGGTCGTCTACTTGTGGGTCTGCAGATGTCTGTAGAGGCCGATCCGCGATCCACACACCTTGGTGCAACGTGGGCAGTGGAGACGGGCGGCGGTCGGCAGTCGTCGAGCCCCCTTCTCTCCTTCTTTACGGCGCTGTCGCTTTGTCTCTGCGACACGGCGTAGTTCCATTTCGTGACGTGCAGCTCCTTCCTGCACGGATTTCCTCCAGGAGAACCTGTCCCAGTGCAATGTGCTCCCAGTTGCTCGATGTGATGTGGAATTTCTTCAGCCTGTTCTTGATGTTGTCCTTGAAGCGTTTCTTTGGCCCGCCGACCTTCCTTCAATTGAGAGTACAGGAGTTGTTTAGGGAGACGTGTGTTGGACATGCGGATGACATGGCCAGTCCATCGAAGTTGGTGCTGCATTTTTGTGGTGGCGATACTGGTCATGTGGGCTTCCTCCAGAACGCTGATGTTGGTGCGTTTACTTTATTCCTTGGAGCACAGGAGGCTGATGGGTGATCTTATAGAGGTGTATAAAAGGTGGGTTTATCATGAGGGAAATAGATAGGATGAATTACCCAGATTCGGGGAATCAAAAACTAGTGAACATACATTTAGGGTGAGAGGGGAAAGATTTAACTGTGACCTGAAAGGCAGTTTTTTCACACAGAGGGTGGTCGGTGCATGAAACAAGTGGAAGTAGTTGAGACAGGCACAATAACAATATTTAAAAGACATTTGGACAGGTTAATTAATAAAGGTTTGGATTTGGGCCAGGCATGGGCAAATGGAGACAAGCTTGGATGGGGCATCTTGTGATAGAGTGGAAACAGGCCCTTCAGCCCAACTTGCCCACACCGTACAACATGTCCCAGCTTCACTCGTCCCACCTTCCTGCGTTTGGCCCATATCCCTCCAAACCTGTCCTATCCATGTACTGTCTAACTGTTTCTTAAACGTTGCAACAATCCCAGCCTCAACTACCTCCTCTTGCAGCTCATTCCAAACACCCACCACCGTTTGTGTGAAAAACCTATCCCTCGGATTCCTATTAAATCTTTTCCCCTTCACCTTAAACCTATGTCCTCTGGTCCTCGATTCCCCTACTCTTGGATGAGTTGGCCAAAAAGGCCATGTTCCCGTGCTGTCTGTGACACAATGACTCATTTTTGGGCTGAGGTAAAGGTCCTGTGCTAAGTGACTTAATTAATGTCTTTGTCTGTGGGACCAACTGCAGAAAATTCCTATTGCTTTAATGATGGTAGAATGTCAATCTAATTCAAGTAGAGCTAGAGTTTTGCTGCTGTCAGTAAACATACTAATGCAGTAATGGGTATATTTTTGAGGTTTACTACGGTGTTGCACAGAATATTGCACAGAACACGAGGAATTATTTTACAGTTTTTTATTATTTTAGGTTTTGCACCAGGTGATGGAAAATGATTCTACCTCAGGTCTCGTCAGTCTGTTTGACAAGAATCCTAGCAGCTTAATTGGTCAATGATGTCAATGGTGGTTGGAAAATTCATGGTGCTTCCCTTTGCACAGGATGCTGCCAAAACGGAGCATTTCCAGTAGTTTGTGGTTTATTTTAAGATGGGTTCTGCTGCATTTCCAGTAGTGACTCTTCAGTATGCTCCGGGAATGGGGATTGGAGTGAGTTATAGAGAACAAGAGTCACGGACTGCTGTTACTGGAAAGACAAAGGGACACTTTTACTCCCTTTGGCTCTCCACTAGATGAAACTCATCTGTAAGACAAACAATGTAATTGGAAGAAATTGCCTAATCCTGGTGAACGTCCATGGAGTAAGATGTGGCCTGAGAAAAAGGGGCCACAGATTTAGCCACGGAATCATGACTGCTCAGACCATTGCTAAAAAAGGTGTGTTTCAATTGTGCTCATTCAATGGTGAATTGTACACAATGTTTATTCCAGCTCCTGGCTTGCCAAATAATTCCAAAGGCAGCAGTCAGGAGAACTCCAGATTGTTCATCTCTTTCTATGCATTTCCCTGCTCTCTTCACCACACAGAATCCCTTGCAAATTTCCAACACCTTGCAATTTTCCTGTTTTTCGTGTTTAAATACTAACATTTTCTCACATGAATTAGAACCACGTCATAAGTTCCTGGAATAATACTGTTCTCTTTAAATGCTCCCCAGACTTACACAACCCAGAAAGAAGTTGTAATTGCATAATATTGTCGAGTAAATCGACGCAGGAGCTTGGTCGCCCCGACACGGAAGGCTCGCCACTGGCTACGGGAGTCTAGACCGTCCCGTCAACGGAAGGCTCGAGCTTCGGAGAACAAAAAAGGGAAGAGATTGAACTTTTTTTCTCCTTCCATCAAAGTGAGGAATGTGGAGGAGACACTGTGGTGGAGGTTTATGTGAAAATGTGTTTTGTGTGTTCAAATGCTTTTTATTTGAATGACTGGCTTGGCAAATGAAATTCCTCGTATTTGCAAAACACACTTGGCTAATAAAGTATGATTATGATTATGATCAGAGGTAATGACCAATTTTGGAAGTGGAACATGCTGGATCGTGTGACAGCAGGAAAATAAAAACATGGGATCAACAAATTCTATTATAAAACCTAATATAACACAAAACATCATGCGCAATTTGGCAAGATGGTGTTCAGAGCAAATACCTTGCTGTGGACTGCTGAAAATGTTATGATGCAATTTTGTCATTGACAACCCAAAATGTGCAAAAGTTTCAATTGAACCTACCGTTCTTTGAGCACACTCATGTGTCAGAGTATCAATTTAAGTCTAGGGACAGCATGCAGCGATAGAATTGCTGCCTTACAGCGCCAGAGACCCGGGTTCCATCCTGACTACAGGTGCTGTCTGTACTGAGTTTGTACGTTCTCCCTGTGACCTGCGTGGGTTTTCGCCGAGATCTTTAGTTTCATCCCACACTCCAAAGACGTACAGGAATGCAGGTTAATTGGCTTGGGGTGAATGTAAATTGTCCCTAGTGTGTGTAGGATGGTGATAATGTGCAGGGATCATTGGTCAGTATGGACTCGGTGGGCCGAAGGGCCTGTTTCCGCGCTGTATCTCTAAACTAAATTAAACTAAAATGGCTGCTAACAATTCCAAACTCACATAAACTGATTTTCATTGTGAGGCCATTACATGGTTCTTTGTCAAAGATCTTTTGAACATGAATGCAAGGAATAGAAGCAGATGATGACCACATGGGCCCCTAAATTATTCCACCTTTCAACAGTATCCTATGTTTTTCCTTAATTCACATTCCTGCCCATTTCCTGTAACATCTGACTCCTCTTGGGTCCGAATATCTGCCTTACATAACTTTGAAAGTAGTTCAGTTCCCACACAGCAGTCACGGTGGTGCAGCGGTAGAGTCGCTGCCTTACAGCGCTTACAGCGCCGGAGACCCGGGTTCGATCCCGACTACGGGTGCTGTCTGTGCGGAGTTTGTACGTTCCTCCCGTGGCCGCGTGGGTTTTCTCTGAGATCTTCGGTTTCCTCCCACAGTCCAAAGACGTCCAGGTTTGCAGGTTAATTGCCTTGGGTTTGTATACTTGGTATAAGTGTCAAATTGTCCCTGATGTGTGTCGGCGTGTGTTAAAGTTAGGGGGTCGCTGGTCGGCGCTGGTGGGTGGGCCAAAGGGTCTGTTTCCACGCTCTATCTTTAAACTAAACTAAACACAAAGGGGCGGCACGGTGACACTTCTGCCTCACAGCGGCAGGGATCCGAGTTTGATCCTGACCTCAGGATTTGCCTGTGTAGAGTTTACGTGTTCTCCTGCGACCGAGTGGATTTCCTCCGGGTGCTTTGGTTTCCTCCCACATCCCAAAGACATGCAGGTTAATCGCCCTTTGTAAATTCCCTTAGTGTGCAGGGAGCGGGTGAGAAAGTGGGATAGCAGAGAGCTAGTGCTGATGGAAAATCAATGGTCGGCGTGGATTCAGTGGGCAGAAGGGCCTCAACTCAAATGGTGCGAGTCTGAGCTGCTCAGTCTTTCTTCATAACACACCCCTTTAACTCAAAGATCAACCTAGTGAACTATCTGCCATACAGATTGGAGCTTCAACATTTCGGGCACTAATGATGTAACCAGGAATGTTAAACCTTCTAAATGAACTATAAGGTTGAAAATCCAAGGTGAAGTCATAGAAACATAGAAAATATGTGCAGGAGGAGGCCACTCTGCCCTTCGAGCCAGCACGGCCATTCATTGTGATCATGGCTGATCGTCCCCAATCAATAACCCGTGCCTGCCTTCTCCCCTATAACCCTTGATTCCACTAACCCCTGGAGCTCTATTTAACTCTCTCTTAAATCCATCCAGTGATTTGGCCTCCACTGCCCTCTGTGGCAGGGAATTCCACAAATTCACAACTCTCTGGGAGAAAACGTTTTTTTCTCACCTCAGTCTTAAATGGCCTCACCTTTATTCTAAGACTGTGGCCCCTGGTTCTGGACTCGCCCAACATTGGGAACATTTTTACTGCATCTAGCTTGTCCAGTCCTTTTAAAATGTTATATGTTTCTTTGTCAGGCAGACAAAGTCCCATTTTCAGTGCGGTATTCTTTTCATCCCCCCCCCCCCTTCTTTCTCCGTTTGATTACTTGATAGGTCTGCGCTCACATGCTCTTCAAGCTGCATCTCACCAGTTTATCTTTCTTCACATTCCTTTCTAATGAATTTAATTCCCTTGTTGACCCAGATGACACTGCATCCCTGCCTTTAGTCAGCCCGAGCCTGCAGATACTGGAGCAGATGAGTAAGAATATTCGCGGTGACCCTCCACACACTGGAGCCGACCAGCATGATAAAACAGCTAGTCACAGAATCTCTGGCAGGATGGGAAGGATGGTTCTTCCTAAACAGCCGGCGCATCTGGATGTTGTTATGCCAGCTGCGAAAGTTGCCACTGACATGTGGAAGTTAATAATCATTTAAAAATACAAAATGGATTCCGATGAAACTAAGGATTAATGGATTGCCCTTGCTGTCTCCTCCCCTTCCCACCTCTCCCTCAGCCCTCGGGCCCTGGCATTCCCTCTATCTCTATCTCCCTCCCCCACCCCAGTCGCACCAGCTTCTCATTTTCACACCACAAACAGCTTACAATGGCTTGTTCCCTTTATCACCGATACTTTTTTGCATATCTTTCACTCATTGTTCCTTATCTCTCCACATCACCGTCTATATCTCTCGTTTCCCTGATCCCTGACCAGTCTGAAGAAGGGTCTCGACCCGAAACGTCGCCTATCTCCTTCGCTCCTTAGATGCTGCTGCACCCGCTGAGTTTCTCCAGCTTTTTGTGTACCTCCAATGAAACTAAGACAGGCTTTCGCCGTCTTCTATTAAATTGCTAATCTAGCAAAAAAGCACTAACCCTTGCTTCCAGTACATTAACAAGGTCAGCAGACTGTCGATGTTCCTCTTTCCAATAACATAAGCGAGATAAAAAGCACGTTTCACGAATGTCTCCTCTACGATGTAAACACGGGGAGAGAATTCAGACTAAGGTTATGATGTGCGTAATAAGTAGAAAAACCCCAAATGCTTGTTCTGCAGAAATATAGCCTTCTCATATAACCATATATGGCTAACCTTTCCTCGGTCAGAAGAATCTGTCAATCTTCTTATGCTGTCAATCTTCAGGATCTGTCGAACTTAAGAAGCAAGAGGCTGTGCTCAGCTTTATAAATAAAGTATTGCTGAATCGTCGATTATTGGAGTATACATATATATGTAATTTGATCACTGCCCCTTTGTGTGGGGATGAGAACTCAGTATAGTCTGTAATCTGCACACTGTTAAGAGTTTTACCACACCCAGCTGGCGAAATAAAGATTGTAATGCTTGATCACTGATTTTATTTGCGTTATTGTCTGTTTAAGGACATTGAACCACCACAGACATTCAGGGAGATTTAAAAGTAGTTATAATTAATGAAAGTAATTGAAAAAATATTACGTTTTTCTAAAACATTAAAATGTCAATCATACTAAAAAGAAATGGTAATGACATTCTTGACTTCATCAGTCAGAGCATTTGATGAAAAAATTTGGGAAGTCATAGAAACATAGAAACATAGAAAATAGTTGCAGGAGGAGGCCATTCGGCCCTTCGAGCCAGCACCACCATTCATTGTGAACATGGCTAATCGTCCCCAATCAATAACCCGTGCCTGCCTTCTCCCCATATCCCTTGACTCCACTAGCCCCTAGAGCTCTATCTAACTCTCTCTTAAATCCATCCAGTGACGTGGCCTCCACTGCCCTCTGTGGCAGGGAATTCCATAAATTCACAACTCTCTGGGTGAAAACGTTTTTTCTCACCTCAGTCTTAAATGACCTCCCTTTTTATTCTAAGACTGTGGCCCCTGGTTCTGGACTCGCCCAACATTGGGAACATTTTTCCTGCATCTAGCTTGTCCAGTCCTTTTATAATTTTATATGTTCTTGCAGCTTCATCTTGCAGCTTTATCAAACGTTGGTTTGGCCACAATGGACACAATATGCTGGAGTAACTCAGCGGGAGAAGCAGCTTCTCTGGAGAGAAGGATTGGGTGGCGTTTCGGGTCGAGACCCTTCTTCAGTCTGACTTACTCCAGCATTTTGTGTCTATCTCTGGTTTAAACCAGCATCTGCAGTTCCTTCATACAGCATTTGGTTGGGGCACACTGTGAGTATTGTGTGCAGTTCCACTCACTGCATTACAGGAAGGATGGGAAGGTTTTGGAATCAATTCAAAGTATCTAATTGTCATATCTACCAACAATGGAAGAGTGAAATTCTTAGGAGAGGGTGCAGATCACCAGCAGGTTGCCTGGATTAGATAAAATTAACTATAGGGAGAGGTTGGATCTGAGAGAAATATATCAAATAATGAGAATCATAAACAGAGTAAATAGTCAGCCTTTTCCCCAGTGTATAAACGTTGAATACAGGAAGTACAAGGGTCTATGGTGAATGAGCAATGTTATAAAGTAGATTTGCAGGGCAAGCTTTTATACAGATTATGGTAAATGCTTGGAATGTACGGTATGGCAGGTAATAATAGCAAATATGTTATCAATATTTTAGACATGAACAGGCAGGGAATGGAGGGATACAGACCATACAAAAGCAGGTGGCATTAGATTAGTTCGGCATCATGGTAGACACAGACACGGTTGGCTGATGGACCTGTTCCTATCGAAGCAAGACATAAAAAGCTGGAGTAACTCAACGGGTAAGACAGCATTCCCGGAGAAAAGGAATAAGTAATGTTTCGTGCCTAGACACTTCTTCAGACTGAGATTCAGGGGAAAAGGAAACGAGAGATATAGATGGTGATGTAGAGAGATATAGAACAAATGCATGAAAGAGAAGATAGACGCAAAAAGCTGGAGTAACTCAACGGGTACGAGAGCATTCCTGGAGAGAAGGAATAGATGACGATTCGGGTCAAGACCCTTTTTCAGACTGAGAGTCAGGGGAAAGGGAAATGAGAGCTATAGACGGTGAAGTAGAGAGTTATAGAGCAAATGAATGAAAGATACGCAAAAAGCTACGATGATAAAGGAAACAGGCCATTGTTAGCTGTGGGAAAGATGAAAATGAGTTACAGCCAATGAGACTCGACAAGACGATTTTGAAGCTGGTGCGACTTGGGTGGGGGATGGATGGAGAGAGGGGGATGCAAGGGTATCTACGCTTCTATGTTGCACTTTCACACGTTTCACCATTTCTGCAGGTACAATCTGTCCTTCAGTTCTTACTCTGATTGATTCTTGTAATTTTCATTCTGTCAATACTGAACAATATCATGGCATAATAACACACTCAACAGCATGCTCACAACACAGAAAGCATAGCATGATTTTCACATGGAATTCACTGTGACAAGGATGGATTGTGGATTTTTCACACAGAGTGTGGTGAGTCTGTGGAATTCTCTGCCTCAGAGGGCAGTGGAGGCCGGTTCTCTGAATACTTACAAGAGAGAGCTAGATAGGGCTCTTAAGGATAGTGGAGTCAGGGGATATGGGGAGAAGGCAAGGACGGGGTACTGATTGTGGATGATCAGCCATGATCACGGTGAACTCCTGCACCTATTGTCTATTGTCTATTGTCTATAACACTGACGGACACTGGAAAGGCTGATTAGAACATGGAACATAGAACAATACAGAACAGGAACTGGCCCTTTGGTCCACAATGTTGGCACTGAATATGATGCCAAAATAAACTAATCTCATCTACCTGTTCGAGATCCTTATCCCTCCAATTCCCTATATATCCGCGTGCCTATCTAAAAACCTCTTGAATGCCAGTATCATATCCAGCTCCACCACGATCCATGGCAATGCATGTCAGACACCCACCACACTCTGTGTAAAAAAAATCTTGCCCCTCTCACTTCAAAGCTGTTATGTTGATTGTTGCAGCAAACCTCTGTTAATCTATCATTGAAATTGACTGAGTATCTTTATCTTCCAACTTCCTCCGACTCTTACTACCTTACTCAGTGAATTATTGCAATTTTGAATTATGTTTTGCATAGATATATTTTACCAATAGCTGTTGAAAATTCAATCTTAGGATAATGCATGTGTGAGCTGAGTTCATGTGTTTCTGTTATTGTTAATGTTTTCAACCTATTTTCGGTTCACTGATTATACAAAAAATGTTAATTGCTGAACACACTAAACAGTAAAGTTGCATACAATGCGACTAATTTGAAAGATCATAACAATAATAACAGTGGCTAATCATAATCCCATCACGCAGTCTTACAAAGGAAAGACTGTCTAACAGACATGGTCTGTAGAGTACTCACCACAAAGGTGGAGAAGGTAACGTCAATCATTTTTGTGCTTTGCGTGAGTAGCAAAGTATAATTTTACGGTAGAGTGGGAACTTTTTTGAGAGTTGCTCTTTTATATTCCCACAAATTGACTTCGTGCCAATTCATCCAATGAAAATCAGAAGTAGCCAATTAACCCGAGATTTGCATATCACTGATCCTTTAAATTCTCGGTTTGGGACTTCAGGTATAATAAACACGACAGGGATTTTACATTGTTTTTAGCTCATTTACAGTATAAATAAAGCACAATTTAGAAATGTAAATTAAAATTAGTCCATCACCGCAACAGTAATTCAGAATGTATATCTTG
Source organism: Okamejei kenojei (assembly GCA_035221665.1). NCBI lineage: Eukaryota > Metazoa > Chordata > Chondrichthyes > Rajiformes > Rajidae > Okamejei > Okamejei kenojei. The sequence continues at coordinate 12,150,110 of CM069134.1, forward strand.
TGGTTTGAATGTTAAATGTACATTGCAAGAGGGGGTTAACTATGGCAAGATTTAACTGCAGATGCTGGTTTAAACCAAAGACACACACAAAAAGCTGGAGCAACTCAGACAGCATCTCTGGAGAGAAGGAATAGGTAACGTTTCGGGTCGAGACCCTTCTTCAGACTGATGTTTCGGATCGAGACCCTTCTTCAGTCTGAAGAATTTAGTCTGAAACGTCACCTATTCCTTTTCTCCTGAGATGCTGCCTGACCCGCTGAGTTACTCCAGCTTTTGGTGTCTAACCATGGCAAGATGGTAGATATCAGTACAGTGGGAAGGAGTTGGACAAAGAAACAGTTGAAAAAAATAATCAAGGGAACAAAGGTTAAATTGCCCCGAGATAGACACAAAATGCTGGAGTAATTCAGCGGGACAGGCAGCATCTCCGGAGAGAAGGAATGGGTGATGTTTCGGGTGGAGACCCTTCTTCAGACTGGTTAGGGATAAAGGAAATTAGAGATATGGATGGTGATGTGGAGAGACAAAGAACAATGAATAAAAGATGTGCAAAAAAGTAAAGGTGATAAAGGAAACAGGCCATTGGAAGCTGTTTGTTGCAAGTAAGTACATTTTATTTATATAGCAGGTTTAAATCAACTCGTGTTGAAACCAAAGTGCTTTACGCAGACAAAATAATTAGATTTCTGTACACCCATAGAAAAATTTTAAAAAGAAAAATGACACAACAGATTAGAGTCCCCCCACAGCAGAATCAACATTTTCCACTGTGGGGAAAGGCATCAGAAAGTTTAGTCCTCTTCCTCTGTGATCACCCGAGGTCGGGGCCTATTTGTGGCCTCCGCAGCCAGCCCGACGTTTCAGGCCCTCTTGCCGGGAAGATGGAACTCCGGCGTCGGGTGAACACTCCTCAGCGGCTTGGAAATGTGTGGAGCGGCCGCTCCCTCCCCGGAGACCGCGGCTCCCGATGTCCCGCTGGTTGTTGGGTGAAAATGAGAAGCTGGTGCGACTTGGCTGAGGGAGGGATAGGGCGAGAGGGAATGGCGGGGCTACCTGAGGTGAGAGAAATCAATATTCATACCACTGGGCTGTAAGCTGCCCAAGCGAAATATGAGATGCTGCTCATCCAATTTGCGTTTAGCCTCACTCTGACAATGGAGGAAACCTAGGACAGAAAGGTCTGTGTAGGAATGGGAAGGAGAATTATAGTGTCCAGTAAATTGCCCCTAACAGTTTGGCAATAAGAGTTAACAAAATGATGTGGGGAATAGTTAATTAAAAAATATATGTTTTTTTTTCTCCCCAAGACAGAGTGGCATAGTGGTGCAGTGGTAGTTGCCAGAGACCCAGGTTTTATCCTGACCCCTGATGTTGTCTCTGCAGAGATTCTACATTCTTCCTTTGACAGCATAAATCTCCTTTGGGTGCTCCGATTACCTCTCACATCCCAAAGACTTGTGGGTTTTTAAGTTAATTGGCCACTGCAAATTACACCTAGTGTGCAGGAAATGGATGCAAAAGCAGGATAACAGAACTAGTGTGAACGTGGCCAAATTGGCCGACTGTCAGCTAACCGTTCTCTACGAAACGTTCTCTGACCAGCTGCTCCAGCTTTGTATCTTTGTATCCAGCCACAACAGTTCCGGCACCTTTGAGGCACTATATAGCTACTGAGCTGAATAATGAGTCAAGGGCGATTCTGAAGCATTCCACATACAGGCAGTCCCTAGATAATGACGGGGATTCCATTCCTGAGAACAGGAGAAGGAATTTGCAGAGTGCCTACAAGATGGCATCTTAGAACAAGATGGCTTCTTCTTTGGTGGTGGAGCCTACCGGGAAAAGGGCAATTCTGGATGTTGTGTTGTGCAATGAACTGGATTTGATTAGGGAGTTTAAGGTAAAGGAACCTCAAGAAAGTACTGACCACAGTATGATAAAATTGAACCTGCAGTTTGAGAGGGAGAAGATGAAATCAGATGTATCAGTATTACTGTTGAGTAAAGGTATCTACAGCGACATGAGGGAAGAGCTGGCGAAAGTTGATTGGGAAGGTACCCTAGCAGGATTGATGGTGGAGCAGCAATGGCAGGAGTTTCTAGGAATAATTCAGTAGACGCAGGATCCTTTCATCCTAAAGAGGAAGAAAGATTCTAAGGGGAGAATGAGGTGACTGTGGCTAACTAGGGAAGTCCAATACAGCATAAAATTAAATGAGAAGGCATATAACATTGCAAAGATTTGTGGGAAGCTAGAGGAAAACTAAAAATACAATAAGGGGAGAAAAGATGAAATATGAAACTATCAATAATCTAAAAGAGAATAGCAACAGTGTCTTCAGATATATAAAGAGTAAGAAAGTGTACAAGAATGGACATTGGACCACTGGAAAATGATGCAGGAGAAGTGATAATGGGGAATGAAGAAATGGCAGAGGAATTGAATAACTTGTTTGCATCAGTCTTCACTGAGGAAGACACCAGCAACCCGCTGGAAATTCAAGAAAGCCAAGGGGCAGAATTTAGTAGTTGCTATTCCCAAGGAGAAAGTGATTGGGAAGCTGAAAGGTCTGAAGGTGGATAAATCTCCTGGACCAGATGGACTACACCCTAGAAGTTCTGAAAGGTAGTATTAGAGATTGTGGAGGCATTAGTAGCAATCTTTCAAGTCAGGAATTATCCCAGAGGATTGGAAAATTGCAATTACTCCGCTGTTCAAGAAGGGAGTGAGGCCAAAGCTATAGGCTGCTTAGCCTGACTTCAGTGGTTGGTAAGATGTGCATTAGTGCAGAGTACTTAGAAGAACATGAAAAAATAGGCCAAAGTCAGCAAGGTTTTCTGATGGGGAGATCTTGCCTGACAATCTATTGGAATTCTTTGAGGAAGTAAATAGCAGGATAGACAAAGGAGAGTCAGAGGATGTTGTACTTGGATTTTCAGAAGGCCTTTCATAAAATGCTACAGGTGAGGCTGCTAAACAAGATGAGAGCCTACGAGGAAATATACTAGCATGGATAAAGGATTGACTGAATGGCAGAAGGCAAAGAGTGGGAAGCAAGTGGGCTTTTTCTGGTTGGCTGCCGGTGACTAGTGCCGTTTTTTTAGTTTAGTTTAGTTTAGTTTACTTGAATTTATTCTCACATGTACTGAGGTACAGTGAAAGGCCTTTTGTCGCCTGCTCTCCAGGCAGCAGAAGGACTATACATGATTACAGTCAAGCTGTTCACATTGTGCAGATGCTGGATAAAGAGAATAATGCTTCGTGCAAGATAAATTAAAGGTAGATGGCAGTCAGGACTGCTCTCTAGTTCATGATAGGATGATTCCGTTGCCAGATAACAGCTGGGAAGTAACTGTCTTTGAATCTGGAGGTGTGTGTTTTCACATTTCTGTACCTCTTTCCTGATGGGAGAGGGGAGAAGAGAGAGTGTCCAGGGTGAGACTCATCCTTGATAATGCTGTTGGCCTTGCTGAGGCAGAGTGAAGTGTAGACAGAGTCAATGGAAGGGAGGCTAGTTTGTGTGATGGTCTGGGCTGTGTCCACAATTCTCTGCCATTTATTGTGATCTTGGATGGAGCTGTTCCCAAACCATGCTGTGATGCATCCTGTTAAAATGCTTTCTACAGCGCATCCGTAGAAGTAGGTGAGAGTTGTAAGTAAGTAAGTAAGTTTATTGGCCAAGTATTCACATAAAAAGAATTTGCCTTGGTGCTCCACCCACAAGTAACAACATGACATACAGTGACAGTTACAAATGACTCAGAAAACACTAAACATTAATAATAATAAAACATTAATGATAAAACACCATTGATCAAGGATGTGAACCAACAAAATTGTTGGGGACATGTTGAACTTCCTAAGCCTTCTAAGGAAGTGGAGGCATTGATATGCTCTCTTGGTCATTGCTTTGATATGGGTGGACCAGGGCAAGTCACTGGTAATATTTACTCTTAGGTACATGACGCTTTCAACCATCTCGACTGCAGTGCCAGCAATGTATACCGGAGTATGTGTACCATTCGCTTCCTGAAGTTGATCACAATCACTTTTGTCTTGCTGACACTGACAAAAAGGTTGCCGTCTTGGCACCAGGTTATGAGGTTCTCAATCTCCTTGCTGTATTGCGTCTCGTCAGAATTTGATATCTAGACCACTCAGTGGTGTCGTCTGGAAATGGTTACATTGAGTTAGATTTGTTCTGCAACAGTCGGTGTTGGTTCCGTTACTTTTCCCAATGATCTGGATGATCAACTTGATGGCCAAGTTTGCGGATGCTATAAAGACAGGTGGAGGGGCAGGCAATAGAGGATGCAGCAAGTCCGTAAAGGACTTAGACAGACGTGGCAGGTGGAATACAGCATAACAAGGTGTGTAGTCATGCACTTTGGTAATAGGAATAAAGGCGTAGACTATTTTCCAAATGGGATGAGGATTCAGAAATCGGAGGGGGAAAGAAACTTGGGAGCACTGGTGCAGGATTCCCAAAAGGTAAATTTGCAGGTTGAATTGGTCGTCAGGAAGGCAAATGCAATGTTAGCATTAGTTTCGAGAGGACTAGAATATAAAAGCGGGGATGTATTGCTGGGACATTATAAGGCACTGTCAGACCAAATTTGGGGTATTGTGAACAGATTTGAGACCCACATCTGGGGAGGGATGAGCTGCCGCTGGTGAGGACCCGGAAGGGGCTTACGAGAATGGGATAATTGGGGTAACATATGATGAGCATTTGATGTCACTGGGCATGTACTCACTGGAGTTTAGAAGGATGAGGGGATATCTCATTGAAACTTGACGGAATAATGAAAGGCCTGAATAGAGTGGATGTGGAGAGGATTTTCCCATTGGTGGGAGAGTCAGAACCAGACGGCACAGCCTTAGAATAAAAGGACGCATCTTTGGAAAGGAGATGAGGAGCAATTTCTTTAGCCAGAGGGTGGGTGAATCTGTAGATTTTATTACCACAGAAAGCTGTGGAGGCTAAGTCTTTGGGTATTGTTATAGTGGGGATTACAGTTTAGTTTAGTTTAGAGATACAGCTTGGAAACAGGCCCTCCGGCCCACCGGGTCCGCACCGACCAGTGGTCCCTGCACATTAACACCCACTAGGGACAATTTTTTCAATTACCAAGCCAATTAACCTACAAACCTGTACGTCTTTGGAGTGTGGGAGGAAACCGAAGACCTCAGAGAAAACCCACACGGGTCAAGTGGAGAACGTACAAACTCTGTACAGACAGCGCCCGTAGTCTGGATGGAACCCGGGTCTCCGGCGCTGCATTTGCTATGAGGCAGCGACTCTCCCACTGCGCCACCGTGACCTCCTCAATTAGTAAGCGTATCAAAGGTTGCGGAGAGAAGGCAGGAGAATGGGGGGGGGGGGGGGGGGGGGGGGAGATTGCAACCATCACGTGGTCCGCCTTGTTTCAATGAATGCAATCAACCTGGCGTGCTTCAATCAAATAAGATCAATTAGAACAAGTTGTCCCACAACTTTAGGCTGTGTACGCCATACGCAAGAAGAAGAAGAAGAAGAAGAAGAAGGAGGAGAATGGGATTGTGAGGGAAGGATAGATCAGCCATGATTGAATGGCAGAGTACACTTGATGGACCTAATGGCCTAGTTCTGCTCCTGTGAGTTGTAAACTTATGATCCTTAGCTGAACTGTTCCTGCGTGGAATTGAACCAGAACAGTGTGTGGGCGAGGATCATGAAAACATCCTTGTTGAGAGAGCGAGCAGGCGTGTGAAGAGTCATCGCCAGCTGGTTTCACTGACTCAGTATATTCCCAGCTCGGCTCAGCTTGATCCAGGCCCCAGGGGCACAGGGGTGGGGATGGGTGGAGAAGGCACTGGGAAATGCCATAATCCGACCTGGCAGAAGATGCCAGCTTCCCCACAGCACCTGGAAAATCCATCGCCATCCATCCCACTTGTCTGCCAAACGCTTGCTCATGTGAACAGGGTGTCCACAAGTCGGACATCCGGAGGAGTACCTGTATCAGAAGAACATGATGATCCATGCAGACTTAGGTGATGGTGCAACGACATGGCCCTTTCAAATGGCGTCATTAAACTTCACTACATATGTAAAGGATGTTTCTTGTAAAAGAAATGCCGGAGTAACTCAACGGGCCAAGTAGCAGCTCTGGATTATGTGGACAGGCGACATTTCGGGTCGGCTTCAGTCTGAAGAAGGTTCCGACCTGAAATGTCGCTTATGCACGTTCGCCAGAGATGCAGTCTGATCCATTGAATTACTCAAGCACTTTGTGTCTTTGTTTCGTAAACCAGCATCCACAGTTCCCCGTGCCTCGAAGTTTTCTTGTAATTTTGTTTTAATTGAAGTTAATAGACAATAGACAATAGGTGCAGGAGTAGGCTACTCGGCCTTTCAAGCTAGCACCGCCATTCAATGTGATCATGGCTGATCATCCACAATCAATACCCCGTTCCTGCCTTCTCCCCATATACCCTGACTCTGCTATTTTTAAGAGCCCTATCTAGCTCTCTCTTGAAAGCATCCAGAGAACCTGCCTCCACTGCCCTCTGAGGCAGAGAATTCCACAGACTCCACTACTCTCTGTGAGAAAAAGTGTTTCCTCGTCTCCGTTCCAAATGGCTTACTCCTTATTCTTAAACCGTGGCCCCTGGTTCTGGACTCCCCCAACATCGGGAACATGTTTCCTGCCTCTAGCGTGTCCAAACCCTAAAGGGCCTGTCCCACCAGCATGCGATTGCATGCGTCTGGCGTGACCAAACGTGGTAGAAAATCCCACGCGCCAACAGCCTGTCGGCCCGCAGGCGCATTGAGGGCGTACGCAGCATCTCGACGGGCATACGTAGCGTCTTGGCGTCATACGCTGCGTCTTGACGTAGTACGCAGTGTCTTGATGGCGTACGCCTAGCCGACGCCGTGCAACGTCCAAATTCAGTCGGCCCGCCTCCTGCCCAGCTGATTGGTGAGTATGATGTCGGGACCAGCCTCGCACAACTCCATATGCCTCCGCGGTTCGAATTGGGACCAGGCCCGTGAGGCCGTACGCCTCAAGCGACCACGTTTGGTCGTGCTAGATGCATGCAATCGCATGCTGGTGAGACAGGCCCTTTAACAATCTTATATGTTTCAATGAGATCCCCTCTCATCCTTCTAAACTCCAGAGTGTACAAGCCCAGCTGCTCCATTCTCTCAGCATATGACAGTCCCGCCATCCTGGGAATTATCCTTGTAATATGTTTGCGAATTAATGCATTTTGTTTTAAACTGATTTTGATGATATTTTTTGGTGCGTCCGTAACTGTTACTGATCATGGAAAAAGCTTTCTGGCATCTTGACCTGTCAGGAGGGGCCTGGGTCTGGGTGGGCCTCAGCTTCAGCAGATTGGAGCTGAACTGTCTGGACAGTGCAGTCAGTGACGGGAAGTGTGTCTGTGGGAGGAATGGAAATTATCTAACGTAGTCCGTGACCCTGGTTTAGGAAAGCAAAACACCACCAGAAATAAAATTGCAATTGCTCTTGAATATCATTGATATGCCAGGAATAACTAACTATCAGATGGAAAGAACGATAACTGTCCTGTCGTGATATAATCCACCAAAGATCAATCACTGGGTACATCAAAACAAGGATTCAACTGTAAAAACAAGTTAGTCAAGAGAATGAGTAGGGAGGAACTGCAGATAGACCGAAGATAGACACAAAAAGCTGGAGTAACTCAGCGGGTCAGACAGCATCTCTGGAGAAAAGGAATAGATGACCTTTCGGGTCTCAGTCTGTAGAAGGGTCTCGACCCGAAAAGTCACCTATTCCTTTTTCCAGAGAGACCAGCGGAGTTACTCCAGATATTTGTGTCTATCTTTAGTCAGACATGTAATTGGTTCAGGAGCTGGCTTGGAAATGATTTAATGTTGGGTAGTGACAAGGGATCATGTACAGTAGGTGTGCAGCAGAGAAACACGTCCATCTGACTCCTACCACCAAAACAATTTTGTATAGAATTGGTTCACCTGGTCGCTAACTGGTCACACTTGCCAGGCCAGCCCACCACGAGGAACGTTTTCTCGTCAATCCTCTTATTCGTCTCTTCCAAAGACTTGTGATAGCTTTTATCTAATGAGGAAAACAGTGAACATTGCAACATTTAGTATGTGCCATTATGACTGATGATTAATCAATTGATATATTCCCAGTTAAGTTGCTTCAGTAATGAAGATTAGGTGATAAAGGTAGAAATACCAAGTTTAGCACTTCGGGATAAACCAGTAGATTGGTCAGAAGGATTTTCTGGACATCAGCAGCAGTAACAAAAGGGTATTGGTCTTTCTTCGTTCTTATCAAGAAAGAGTAATGAATATAGACACAAAATGCTGGAGTAACTCAGCGGGACACGCAGCATCTCTTGCGCAGTCGAAGAAGGGTCTCGACCCGGAACCCATTCCTTCTCTCCAGGGTTGCTGCCTGGCCCGCTGAGTTATTCCAGCATTTTGTGTCTATCTTCGGTTTAAACCTGCATCCTACATGCTAGAGGCAGGAAACGTGTTTGCGATGTTGAGGGAGTCCAGAACCAGGGGCCACAGTTTAAGAATAAGGGGTAAGCCATTTAGAACGGAGACGAAGAAACACTTTTTCTCACAGAGTTGTGAGCCTGTGGAATTCTCTGCCTCAGAGGGCGGTGGAGGCCGGTTCTCTGGATACTTTCAAGAGAGAGCTAGATAGGGCTCTTAAAGATAGCGGAGTCAGGGGATATGGGGAGAAGGCAGGAACGGGGTACTGATTGGGGATAATCAGCCATGATCACATTGAATGGCGGTGCTGGCTCGAAGGACCGAATGGCCTATTCCTGCACCTATTGTCTATTGTCTATCGTCTATTTGCAGTTCGTTCCTCCAACAAGAGTAATTAATAGATTGATCTGAACCATGCCTGAGGCAAAATGAACAACACCTTGTAATTTGCAGCTGCTTTGGAGAATATAATTCAGAAACAGTTCAAATATGAACAAAGTATATGAGATTTATTGAAATAACAGCTGCAATCAGAAGCCAAAATCAAAAGGAAATTAGGAATCAATTTGAGGAAAGTCAAATGGAGAAATAAAAAAATGGAGAAATGAGAAAATGAGCCAAGAAGGAAATAATTTAGTTCTGCAGTTTCTACTATGTCCACAAATAACTAGAACAAGGCATATTTTTTTGTTAGATTGCCTTTTTTTGTTTGTGATGGATCCAGGTGTCTTGTACGCAAGTCAATGAAAGTCACATGCAGGTGCAGTAAGGTGTTAGGAAAACAAATAACATTTGTGGTCACGGAGACGCAGCGGCAGAGTTGCTGCCTTGCAGCGAGTGCAGCGCCGGAGACCCGGGTTCCATCCCGACTACGGGCGCTGTCTGTACGGAGTTTGTACGTTCTCCCCTGTGACCTGCGTGGGTTTTCTCTGAGATCTACGGTTTCCTCCCACACTCCAAAGACGTACAGGTTTGTAGTTGAATTGGCTTGGTAAATGTAAAAATTGTCCCCAGTGGGTGCAGGATATTGTTAACGTGCGCAGATCGCTGGCCGGCGCAGACCCGGTGGGCCGAAGGGCCTATTTCCGCGCTGTATCTCTAAACTAAACTAAATATGCCTTCAATATAAGAAGATTTGATACAGCAAAGATTTCCTACTACAGTTATATACCTTAGTGAGAACAATAGGCAGTCCCTAAACCTAACTGATCTCCCAGTTACCAAACACTTTAACTCCCCTTCCCATTCCCACACTGTCCTTTCTGTCCTGGGCCTCCTTCATTGTCAATATGCGTATTGGAAGAACAGCACCTCATATTTTGCTTGGGCAGCTTACAACCCAGTGGTATGAATATTGACTTCTCCAACTGCAAGTAGCCCTTGCTTATTCTCTCTATCCATCCATCCCCCTTTCTAGTTCTCCGACTACTCTGACAGTCCGCCTGATTAAATTTTATATCTGTATGGTTCATTGTCACCTTCCCTTAGCTTACAATGATCTATTCTACATTTTCCTTGAACCACATCGCTTTGATGTCTCATTTTCACACCTTATACTTCCTTACCTCTGTGCTTCTCCCCCGGCTCTCAGTCTGAAGAAGCGTCTTGACCCAAAACGTCACCCATTCCTTCTCTCCAGAGATGCTGCCTGTCCCACTGAGTTACTCCAGCATTTTGTGTCTATCAGCGAGATATAGAACAAATGAATGAAAGATGCGCAAAAATGTAATGATGACGGGGTGGTTTGGGTGAGAAGGGATGAGTTGACCAGGGAGTTGCGAACGGAACGGTCTCTGCGGAATGGGGGAAAGGGTGAAGGTGGGAAAATGTGGCTAGTGGTGGGATTCTGTTGGAGGTGGCAAAATTGTCGGAGGATTATTTGTTTTATGCAATGGCTGATGGGGTGAAAGGTAAGAACTAGGATGTTGCGACTGGGGGGAAGGGGAGACAGCACCAGCAAGAGTGTGGGCCTCGTCTATGATCGAAGGGAATCCCCATTCCCTAAAGAATGAGGACATCTCGGATGTTCTGTTATGGAACACCTCATCTTGGGCACAGATGCGGCGTAGACAGAGAAATTGGGAGTAGGGGATAGAGTCTTTGCAGGAGGCAGGGTGGGATGAAGTGCAGTCGAGATAGTTGAGGGAGTCAGTAGGTTTGAAGTAAATGTCAGCCGATAGTCTATCTCCTGAAATGGAGACGGTGAGATCAAGAAAAGGGAGGGAGGTGTCAGAGATGGTCCAAGTGAATTTGCAGGATGGAAATTCGCAGTGAAGTTAATGAAGTCCTTGACAATAGACAATAGACAATAGACAATAGGTGCAGGAGTAGACCATTTGACCCCTCGAGCCAGCACAGCCATTCACTGTGATCATGGCTGGTCGTCCACAGTCAGTACCCCATTTCTGCCTTCTCCCCATATCCCTTGACTCCGCTATAGAAACATAGAAACATAGAAACATAGAAAATAAGTGCAGGAGGAGGCCATTCGGCCCTTAGAGCCAGCACCGCCATTCATTGTGATCATGGCTGATCGTCCGCTATCAATAACCCGTGTCTGCCTTCTCCCCATATCCATTGACCCCACTAGCCCCTAGAGCTCTATCCAACTCTCTCTTAAATCCATATCTTTAAGAGCTCTGTCTAGCACGCTCTTGAAAGCATCCAGAGAACCAGCCTCCACCGCCTCTAGCATGTCCAAACCCTTAATAATCTTATATGTTTCAATAAAATCCCTGCCATCCCGGGAGTTCTACATGGGTGCAATGTAGTGGAGATGGAGTTCGGGGATCGGGCCAGTGTACGCCTGGAACAGGGAATGTTCAACGTACCCTGCAAAGAGGCAGGTATTGCTGGGGCCCATGTGGGTGTCCATGGCTACGCCTTGGACTTGGAGGAAGTGGGAGGAGTTAAAGGAGAAGTTGTTGAGAGTGTGGACCAGCTCCACTAGGTGGAGGAGAGTGCTAGTAGAGGGAAATTGGCTGGTCCTGTGGTTGAGGAAGAAATGGACGGCTTAAAGTCTTCTTAGTGGTGGATGGAGGTGCAGAGTGACTGAAGATTTTACTACGGAGACACGTGAGTGACTACGTCAAGAAGGCCATCAGTCGTCATGCGCATAATTACGTCCGAAGCGTGCGCCAGCAATAGACTGGCAGGCAATTCAGTTTTAAAAACCCAGGTAAGCGTTTTTAAAAGATACTCTGCGGTCGTTTGGTGGGTTCGGGTTTTCTGCTTTGTCTACCAGAACGAACCTACCATGTCGAAGGTGAGGAGACGGTCTGCGGGGAAGCCGGGTACAGAAGATCGCGGAGCTGCGGGTAGCGGGCGACTGTCGGCGTCACCTTCCAGGCCGCTGGCTGTGGAACCAGCGGCAGCGGACTTGGTGCTTCAGGAGAGCACGGTGGCAGTCCCGCCGGGGCGCAAGGCCACCCACAACTCTGCCAGGCCCGTAGACTCAGATGAATCCGGGCGGAGGAATCCCCTCCTACACTGGGAAGCGTCTGCGGGCGCCTCTCCCAGATGGAGCACCTGTTGGAGAGGTGGCTCCAGACTGATCTGCTCCAGAGGAGGGCGCAGTATCAGCCCGGGTCTCCACGGGAGCCCGCGCTAGCAGCACCGTACACAGGGCTGCGAAGTGTCTCCCTCTCTGGAGAGGTGAGTACACAGAGCCAGTACTATCCTGACTCAGAGCAGGGAGGCACATCAGGTGAACACCATCGGGGGCAGGGGACTGAAGTGCCTCTATTGGCTTCCAAATTTGCCATTCGTACTTCAACCAGAGCACCCCTAGATGAAGAGCTGGCCGCTACTATTAATTACCTGGCGTCGCACCAGCTCTAGGACCTGGTCATGGGGGAGACCACCGGCAGATACAACACACCTGCCAACTGTGCCTCCCTCAATGTGCCGACTGTCAATTATGCCATATGGGGCCATATTGGAGCAGGGGTAAGAGCCCAGGAGGTAAAACTCCAAAACATTTTAAAATTATTGTCCTCAGGCGTAACGGCCTTTGCAAGGCCTGTGGATGGGGGGGGCACTGACGGAGACACAGCAGGACGCTGTGGGGCTCCTCTGTAATGCCCTCTTTGAAATTAACTGTCTGCATAAAAACGCAATACGGCCGGCACTCAATCCAAAATGTGCTGTGCTGTGCAAGGCCAGCAACGTCCAGCCGGCCAATTATCTATTTGGGGCAGGCCTGCCGAAGCAGGTCCGAGAGCTGGATGATGAGGCCAAGACCATTCGCCTCATGAGCCGAGCCCCAACTAAACCCAGGGGCTCATCACAACGGGCCCACCCCAATGCTGCCTTCAACACCAGGCGAAACCAGCCTAGGGGCCCTGGGACAGGAGGAAGACCCGAGCTGGAAACACCAAGGTCTTTTTTAGGGGTAGGCCCCAGCCGGCCCACAGCTCGGGTGCGGGGGGGGGGCATCCGCCATCAGCCCTCCATCCCAAGGCACGAGGACGGAAGCCAGGACCACACCGGCAGTAACATCCAAGGTAGGAGAACCTAGTTCCTTGTGGAACAACTTACACATCCCTAACTTACAAGTTGGGGGGAGATTGCAACATTTTTTGAATGAATGGAATTGGATCATAGCAGACCCGTTCATACTGCACGTATGCAGTGTGCAAGTGTTTCAAATTTAGTTCCTTCTTGATTCACCACCACCCACACAAAATTTACCAAACCGCACATATGTTGTCTCACAACAGGAAAGATTTGAGATACAAGCTGAAATTCAGGTTTTATGTACAAAAGGGGTGATTCAGAGGTCGAACCAAGAATCACACCAATTTGTATCCAACATATTCCCAAAGCGAAAGAGGGATGGATGATGTCGTATCATCCTAGACCTGACAGAACGCAATACCCATGAGCAGTATAAACATTTTAAAATGGATAATTTTGGCACAGCCATCCAGCTGGTCTCCAGAGGATGTTATATGGCATGCATAGATCTAAAAGATGCATACTACTCAATACCCATTTACAGGGCATGCAGGAGATATTTGAAATTTAACTTGTTGGGGCAGCTGTGGCAATTCAAAGGATTGCCTAATAGGCTGACTTCAGCTCCCAGACTTTTTACAAAATCACTAAAACCAGTTCTGGGGCTACTATGAGCTCAGAATCACATGGTGATGGCTTATTTGGATGGCATTCCAATAATTGGGGACACCAAGGAATCAGCTGAATAATCTGTTTCAGCTACCAAACTCATGTTTGAGAGGTTGGGATTCCTAATCCATCCAGTTAAGTCAAAATTAACTCCAGTCGGGGTTATTGATTACCTGGGGTTCACAATTAACTCAATTCAAATGTCGGTGACACTGCCAAGTGGTAAGCAATCAGACTTGATGGAAGCCTGCAATAAGCGAATTGCAAACCAGCGGCCAACAATCAGACAAGTAGCAAGTGTAATTGGCAAGCTTGTGACAGCCTTTCCAGCTGTACGCTTCAGACCTTTGCACTACCAAAATCTACAACGTGCAAAGGAACGGGCTCTCAAATCCCACTCAGGACAATTTGGGAAACATATGCGATTACCACCAGATGCCATGGCAGAATTGCACTGGTGGACTACGAATATACATCACTGCTCTAAGCAAATTCAAATTGATACACCATCGGTAATATTACAAACCGATGCAAGTGGCCTGGGCTGGGGAGCAACAGATACCATCTCCAGTTGCGGGAGCAGATGGAATGTGCAGGAGTCCTTAATACTACAGCAATATGGCATTAACTACTTAGAGTTGTTGGGGGCACTCTATGGTTTAAAGGCTTATTGCAGCAATATGCATCATGTGCATGTTCAACTACAGATTGACAACACCACAGCGGTGGCGTATGTCAATCACATGGGTGGAATAAAATCTGTATCTGTGACAGATTGGTAAACCTCCTTTGGCATTGGTGTATTGCAAGGAACATTTGGGTCATGGCTATTTACCTACCAGGTAGATATAATATGGTGGTGGATACTAGATCATGGAAATTCAATGATAACACAGAATGGATGTTGAATCATGTCGTGTTTACCGACATTGTTGCCCGATATGGCACGCCGGATATTGACTTGTTCCTTCCAGATTGAATCACCAGTTACCCAAATATGTCTCATGGGAACCAGACCCAGGGGCAGTGACAGTCGATGCGTTCACACTGCATTGGGGAGGAATGTTCTTGTATGCTTTCCCTCCATTTTGCCTCAGCAGCCGATGCCTGGTAAAAATTAAGCAAGACAATGCTGCAGGCATTTTGGTAGTGCCAGATTGGCCTACGCAATCTTGGTTCCCACTTGTCCTGGGAATCATGACAAAGCCTTTCATGGCTGTCCCCAACAGCAGGGATCTGCTGGTACACCCAGTAACGGGGGGCAATCACCTGCTACATGACCAAATGAATTTATTGGTTTGCAGATTCTGAGGAGACCACATTAAAGACTGCATATTAAAGATGAGGGAGTGGGGCTTAGAAAACAAATGTAATTGAAGGTAGACAAAAATGCTGGAGAAACTCAGTGGGTGAGGCAGCATCTATGGAGCGAAGGAAATAGGCAACGTTTCAGGTCGAGACCCTTCTTCAGAGTCTTAAGAGTACCAGTTGTGGCTTCTTGGTTCCAAGACTGTGACATCGAGGTCCATTAATGCCAATGGCTTGCATTGAGGCATTTTGCTGTTTACCCTTTAACTAAGCAATGCATTGTGGGATTGAAGCCCAGTTTTGCATTGTTGTCCAGTGATGACCAAGATACCTGTCATTAAAACCATTTGTTAGATAGTGAAGAAAGAGAAAGGCAAAACCTGTGACAGATTTAAAGGAGTTAAATGTCCGTTATTTTATCTTGCGTTAATATCTTATATCTAATATCTTATATATATGGTGTAACTTTATAATAATTCATGCAGAATACATTATGATCTGTCTTTCTCCTGGTTGAATTAGACAGTATATTTCATTACTTTGTGGGCTATTATCCTGAACATAAACGTCAACATATTTTTTTTGCCAATTTGTACACCATTGACATTGGCGGAAATATAGACATTTTCTAAAATAGCTGGTCCTGCATTTTCAAACTGACCCGATGAAGCCGTTAACTAGTTTCTGCTAAATGGTATCTACTTCTTCTTTCGTGTGGCGTGCACAGCCTAAAGTTGTTGGACAACTTGTTCTATTTGATCTTCCGTTTGTGCACGTCGAGTTGATTGCATTAGTCGAAACAGGGCGGACCACGTGAAGGTTGCAATCTTCCACCCCTGCTAAATGGTATGATATATATGAACATAATAATCAATTTACAGAAGAAAAGCCGGGGGTGTCGTAAGATGATGTTAATTATATGCTCCATTATTTCTAATGCTGTTGAAGGCATCCGTTACATGACTATAACAAGCGACTGTGACCATGCAGCTTTTTACATATCTCCGCAGTTCCTATGTCAATGTGTTGTTCCAACACCAATCCCCCACCTTTTGCAATGGTAGATTGATGAAAACTATTGTAGAGTTATAGAGTGAATACACTGTGGAAACAGGCCCTTCAGCAAAAACTTGCCCACACCTGCCAACATGTCCCAGCTACACTAGTCCCACCTGCCTGTCTTTGACCCGTATCCCTCCATACCTGTCCTATCCATGTACCTGTCTAACTGTTTCTTAAACTTTAGGATAGTCCCTGCTTCAACTGCCTCCTCTGGCAGCTTGTTCCATACACCTACCACCCATTGTGTGAAAATGTTATCACTCATTTTCCAGCATCTGCAGTTCCTTCTTGAACAAATAAAGTCCATCGAATAGCAAAAATGTGTCTTAAAGTAAAAGCAGCCATGACACAATTTGAGATGCTATCGTCTGCACTCCAAAGCTGATTAATTTGCAGAAATCAACAGCCTTTGTGAAATAGGAAAGGATGGAGAGGGAAGCTCGGAAATGTATTTCCCTTAATTACATTCAGCCAAACTATTTAAATTGCAGACATGTCATGCAGTCTGGCCACAATGAACACAAACAAATAATCCAAATTTAAAACGCAAAACAGGAACTACTGCAAGTGTTGAAGTGGCAATATAATGAAGTAACGTTGAGGTTCCGCATTTAGTTCATGCAGTATACGTATTTTCTACAAAGCCCTTGTGTGTCACCACTTCCATTTGGCTAATGAATAAAAGAAAAGTAAATCTTCTGATTCATGTTGACTCAGCATGTTTTCCAGTCTTCGTTTGAGTCTGAAGAAGGGTCTCGACCCGAAACATTACTCATTCCTTCTCTCCAGAGATGTTGCCTGTCCCGCTGAGTTACTCCAGCTCTTTGTGTCTGTCTTTTGTTTACAATTAAGCCGAAATGGAAATATATAGAAAGTCAAGAGTGACATTGAGAGTCAGCGACCCTGTGCCTTTTGACAGCACTGGACCTGTACTCACGGGAGTTTAGAAGGACCAAGGGTGACCTCATTAAAACTTACCAAATAGTGAAAGGCTTGCATAGAGTGGATGTGGAGAGGATGTTTCCAATAGTGGGAGAGTCTAGGACTAGAGGTCATAGCCTCAGAATTAAAGGACGTTCCTTTAAGAAAGAGATGCTGAGTATTTATTCATAGGGTGATGAATCTGTGGAATTCTTTGCTACAGAAAACCGTAGAGGTCAAGTCAATGGATATTTTTAAGGCAGAGATAGATAGATTCTTGATTAGTACAGGTGTCAGGGGTTATGGGGAGAAGGCAGGAGAATAGGGTTAGGAGGAAGAGATAGGTCAGCCATGATTGAATGGCAGACTTGATGGGCCGAATGGCCTCATTCTGCTCCTATCATTTGTGACCTTATGACTCACCAGTGTCCCCTTTATTATACAAATTTGGGCAGAAGTGGACATTTTATCACATGCAGTTAATAGACAAGTCACACAGCATTCCTGAAAGAATGCTGTTAACTGCCGATTCTTAATTACACTTCCCTGGCATTCTTTAGAATGTATTTCTGAGCTCTGCAGATTTTGAGACCACAGTAATCCTAGATACAATTTGTTAATGTGATTTTTCAGTGTTTTAAAACATCCTCCACTAGCTAAATTCTTAAATTTGCCAGCAGTCATGAAATAATCCATCACAGTATTTTAATCGTCCAGTTTTGGTCAAATCTATACATACAACACCTTGGTTAACCATAGTACCTTTCCAGATACATTATGGTACATTATAGTTGTGAAGTTGTGGAATTCACTGCCACAGAAGGCAATAGAGGCCAATTCACTAGAATAATTTAACAGAGATAGAGCTCTAGGGGCTATGAGGAGAAGGCAGAAACAGGTTACTGATTGTGGATGATCAGCCATGATCACAATGAATGGCGGTGCTGGCTCGAAGGGCCAAATGGCCTCCTCCTGCACCTATTTTCTATGTTTCTATGTTTCTAAGATCGAGGATAAAAACACAGACTTTCCACCATATCCTGATACCACATTTAGCAGGAGGATGCTTGACTTACCAGATCCAGGCCATGGACAGAAACTTTCCAGATGGGAATGGGATGCAGAGCTCTATGACTCCTGAAATCTATTTACACATCGGAACCCAGCAAGGGATTACAAGATTCCAAAAAAGATGAGATAAGAAACAATACTCTCGCTCTCAGCTTCACGAAGCAGCAACTGTAAACCTGAAGAAATATAGAAAATGCTGGAAAAATTCAGCATGTCGGACAGCATCTGAGGTGAGCGAAAAATTAACATTTGGGACTTGCGATCCTTTGCCAGATGTTCAGAATAAATTGGAAAGTTGGCTCATTGTATGAAGGCCCAAGGTCTCAGCAGTAGTAAATTTGAAGTCTGAAGAAGGGTCTCGACCCGAAACGTCACCCATTCCTTCTATCCAGAGATACACCAGCATTTTGTGTCTATCTTCAAAGATAGTGACCAGCTGGCTGTAGTTTGCAGTGGGACAAAGGTTCTACTCTGCACCATCTCCAAGTGCACCTCGGGCCTTACAGAGGAGAGAGGAATTGGTTGTTATCATCATGGCAGTGATAACAGGAACTCAGGCGAACACCAGAAATACCCAAGAGATGAGACCTGACCTAGAGACCACCGGATCCAGATGAGAGGTAAGGAAATCTCCACATTTATGGTTCCTTTTAATCAAAAAAATATAATATAAAGTATCAAGTATCCTTTATTTTCATTCAGACCTTTCGGTCTGAACGAAATTTCATGCCTTGTAGTCATACCATAGAATAAAGCAACAAAAACACATAATAAACACAGATTTAACATCACCACAGTGAGTCCACCAGGCACCTCCTCACTGTGATGGAAGGCAAAAAAGTGTTAAGTCCTTGTCTCTTCCCTCCTTGTTCTCCCTCTGCGCTGAGGCGATCCAGGCTTCCGATGTTGTGACCCTGCCGGGTGATGGTAAGCAAGTCAGTCCCGCGGCTGAATCCGAGCCCCGCGAACAGGCCGGTTCAAACTCCATGGGAGTTGAACAAATAATGTGGGAGGAGCTAATACAAAAAAGGCACACTCTTAGAATTATAGTAACTGAATTAATCTGAGTTTATCGATTAATAAACAGCACCATTTGTTTTAATTTACTTTGGAAGCCAGCTTTGAGCTGACTTCGTTCCAAAAGAGCTTCCTTAATTATGGCTTAATAATGGCAAAAAAACTTATACTTAAATTCTGGAAAAACGCTCCCACACCAACGATAAAAATGTGGATTTCAAATATGTCCGAAATGTTACATCACGAAAAAGGAATTTACCAACTCAATAGTTTTTCATCCCCTTTTACTAAGGCCCAAGGTACTCTTGCACCTTATTTTTATAGCAATTCTATAAATGCAGACCACGTCTGATAGAAATGATCTGATTTTCCTGCCAGGCAGAGTCTCATATCTTCCAGATGTAGTGTTTCAAACATAGTTGAAATCCACATATTTACTGTTGGTATAGGGGCATTTTTCCAGAATTTTAAGATTAGCTTTTTTCCTATTATTCTATTTTTTTTTCTTTCTTTTCCTTTGTTTATCTTTTTTATTCTTTCTTGTGTTTTACGCTTCTACGGGTTCTTCCTGATCAGTCTCTCACGCACTTACTATCCTATCTAACACTCTCTATTCTTCTTCTTAGTCTTCTTCTTCTTAAAGTTTAAAATAAGAAGTGGTACAGGAAATGTAGTTTGTTATTTTTGGCTTATATCATTGTATTGTAAATCACTTCTAATAAAGAAAATTAAAAAAAAAAAAATTTACATTGGAAAAAAACAAAAGCAATTTCTGAATTTAAACTGTAATTAATCATGTGTATTGACACCAGAGCAATGAAATTCTTAAAGGGCCTGTCCCACTTGGGCGACCAAATCCGCGAGTTCTAGCAAGTTTGCCCTCGACTCATACTCGCAGCACAGTCGCCACAAGGTCATAGGAGGTCTTCCTAACTCTCCTTCATGGTCGAGAGTGGTCTCCGCGTACTCGAGGCCTCAGCTAGGTCACGGCGTTTTTTACAATATGTTAAAAAATGCCATGGAAAAAAATCGATTATTTTTTTACTCGTAGGTTTAGTCGTAGTAGGTTGTAGTAGGTCGGCATGTTAGTCGTACATAATCGAGGGTAGTCGAAGGAAGTCAAAGGTAGTCGTAGATAGTCTGCAACATAGTCGAAGGGAGGTCGAAGGAGGTCGAAGGAGGTCGTCTTCACTCGCCACTATTCGGCGTCCTATTTTCCCGAAGTTAGTCATAGCTAGTCGCAGCTTTAGGGGTTTAGTTCCCTTCACTTCGGGCCCAACTGCCCGAGTGATTCTCTCCCTTGTCGGTGGGTAAAACGGCCACCACTCCACTCGAGCGGTTCCCAAGAGAGAATACAAAACAAGGGCTTCCCCTGGGTTCTAGACCTCAGAATTATGGTGGGATATGAGAAAAAGGTTGACTTGACCAGAGCGTGCTGATGAGCGAAAACAGAAACCAAGACGTACTCAAAGCAAGTCTAAATTTTACCGGCTTTATTAAACAATGAGAAATCGAATCTCACCAACACTACATAATACGTGGCTAAACTTATGCTTCAAACTAAGACTATGGAAAGAAAATTATCGGGCACATCGTAAAAACTTACTTTACACAATTTTAATTACAGATGCACTCCCCTTCCCCCTTCTTCTCTCAACCTCTATCCTATTTCGGGAACTTCACCAAGTCGTCTGGGGTACTTACAACTAGACCGTTGCAGGGTCAGAAGCCGTCCAACAGAGCAGAAAAGAGAGAGTTCTGGCTTGCCTGTCCCTTTTATACCTGAGTTTCTCCCTTGAAACCTTCCAGGTGGTCCTCTGGACAAAAGGGTCTTTCGATGATTCCCAGTTTCGATCTGGCATGAACAATAGGCTTCCGAGGATAATGGGTTTGCTGATGTCATGATACCTCAGCCTGATCATTGTCCCATTGTCCCGATGGATGGGCCATTTACGATGGTGATTGTCTTGCTGCTGGGCTGTTTACCCCCGTCTGCTGAAGCTCGGTTCCTTCCTTTGTCTTTCCAACATAATCTCGTTATCTCCGTCCCGGCCTTTCCTGTTTACACCATTCGCATAGTCATGTAATGCCCAGGCCCACAGACAGGTTTTAAACTGGTTCTTCCTTTGTGGATTGGGTTTTTTTTCCTTTGCAGCTAGTAAGTCTGTTTTAAAAATGTCCATGTCCATATCCCCGGGTTCTTCCATACTTTTGGAGGATTTGCCCCAATAACTTACATAGCTAGTCAAAGCTGGTCTTCAACATAGTCGAAGGAGGTCGAAGGAGGTCTTCAACATAGTCGAAGGAGGTCTTCAACATGTCTTTTTTTCAAACGCTTCTAAACTCGCCAATTAGGTCGTCAAGTGGGACAGCCCTTTACTTGCAGCAGTATAAGCAGCCTATAAATGCAATACATAAAGATAATAAACAAAAACATTCAATGAATTAATAACCACAATACTCATGTAAAATTACGGCAAGTATTTTGTGCAACCAAAGACAGTTCATAGACGTTCATAGTTGAGGTTAGCGTTGTATAGGGTTCAAGAGCCTGATGGCTTTGGGAACAAGCTATTCATGAAACTGTTGGTCAGCGTTTGCAGACTTCTATACCGGTTTCCTGATGGCAGGATTGCAATGAGAGCAGGTAGATGTGGGTCCTTGATGATATTGGCTGCATTTATGAAGCAGCAAAGAGACACAAAACGGTGGAGTAAATCAGCGGGACAAGCAGCATCTCTGGCTAGAAGGAATAGGCGCAGCATCTCCTTTCGATGGAGAGACTTTCCTTTTTAAAAAAAAAACATGACTTACTACAAGGGGAGGCACGGTAGAGTGGGCTGAGGAATGGTTGATGGAATTTAATGTGAAGGGGAATGTGAGGTGTTGCATTTTGGAAGCACGAACATGGGCAGAACCTACACAGTGAACGGTAGAGCTCTGGGGAGTGTTGTAGAGCAGAGGGATCTAGGAGTACAGGCACATAGTTCATTGAACTTGGCATCACAAGTAGATCGGGTGGTCAAAAAAGCTTTTGGCACATTGGCCATCATCAGAATATTGCGTATAGAAGTTGGGAGGTCATGTTGAAGTTGTATAAGTCATTGGTGAGACCACATTTAGAATATTGTGTTCAGTGTTCTTGGAACCATGTTATAGGAAAGATGTTGACAAACTGGAAAGGATACAGATAAAATTTACAAGGATGTTAACAGGACTAGAGGGTCTGAGTTATAGGGAGAGTTTTAGCAGGGTAGGACTTTATTCCCTTGAGGGCAGGAGGATGAAGGGTGATCATATTGAGGTGTACAAAATGACGAGAGGAATAGATCGGGTAGATGCACAGAGTCTCTTGCCCAGAGTAGTGGGAATCGAGAACCAGAGGACATAGGTTTAAAGTGAGGGGGGACAATTTACTAGGAATCTAAGGGGTAACTTTTTCACGCAAAGGGTGGTAGGTGTATGGAACGAGATGCCAGAGGAGGTAGTTGAGGCAGGTACTGTTGCAACATTTAAGAAACATTTAGACAAGTACATGGATAGGACAGGTTTAGAGTGTTATGGGCCAAATGCAGGCAGGTGGGAACAGCTGTAGATGGGACATGTGTGGCCGAGTTGGGCCAAAGGGCCTGTTTCCACGCTGTAAGACTCTATGACTCTATCTCGGGTGTCCTGGAATGCAAAGCCTCATCATGCGAGTTGATGTGGCGTAGATGAAGAAATTGAGAGCAGGGGATAGCGTCTTTGCAAGAGGCAGGATGAGAGAGGGGTGCTGCATGCTTGTCACTTTAAAATTGCTCCGTTAATTCCAATGTGATCCAATTGTCTTTATGTCATTTTTCTACAAATATTTTCCAACTTTACGCTCCTACCATCAATGTTGCCATAAATTATCTCAACCCAAAATTAATAGTTTCTTAATATCTAAATGTAAACTGTGCCGCTTTCATAACAAGAATGGTTCTTGTTATAGTGATTATAGTTCTAATTATAGCGATAATTGCACACTGATGCAATTATAAAGAAATCACATAAACGCCTCCACTTGTTGAGAAGATTGTGGAGATTCTGTATGTCAGAGATGACTCTTGAATTTCTACAGGAGTACAGTAGAGAGCATGTTGACATATTGCATCACGGCCTGGTTCGGCAACTTGAACATCCAGCAGCGAAGAAGACAGCAAAATGTGGTGAACAATGCCCAGTCCATCACAGGTTCTGCCCTCCCCACCATTGAGGAGTCACTGCCACAAATATAGTGTGTGTAAGTGTGCGGGAATCGCTGGCCAGTGAGGAGTCACTGGGCCTAATGGCCTGTTTCCGTGCTGCATCTCTAAAACTAAAACTACGGCAACGGGGCAGGTGGACAAGGGTCAAATTTAAAAAAAAAAAAAATTATAAAAAATGAAAAAAAGAAGCAAAACAAAAAAAAAATTTAAAAAAAATTAAATTTAAAAAAAAATTAAAAAAATAAAATAAAACTAAAACGACAAAAACATGCACAATAGGGACTGGATTTGCCCCATCAAATTTCCAGAATTGTGTGATTTTCTTTTCAATTTGCTGATAGGCATTGAACTAATTCCCAGAAACCCTACAGCCTGGCACACCCGACTGTGTACTAAGTGCGGTTTTCTTTTGGCGCTGGGACTTATTGACCCCTGATTCAGACCTCAAAGAATTATAGAAGTGGCTAAAAATATGTTTGAAATGGTGGTTTGGACCTTTAACAAAAGGCTTTGAAAGGTGTCCTGTGGTTGTTTACTAACCACACTCCATTCAGCACGAATATTGATGTTTCTCCGAAGAAGTTTGAAGAAGTTTCAGTCTGAAGAAGGGTTTCGGCCTGAAACGTTGCCTATCTCCTTCACTCCATAGATGCTGCTGCACCCGCTGAGTTTCTCCAGCATTTTGTGTACCGCTGATTTGGGATAGTCAGCATGGTTTTGTAGGTGAGAGGTCTTGTCTCACAAATCTGATTGAGTTTTTGAAGATGTGACCAAAAAGGTCGATGAGGGCAGGGCTGTAGATGTTATATACATGGATTTCAATAAGGCATTTGACAAAATTCCGCATGGTAGGCTGCTATGGAAAGGTCGATTGCATGGGATCTGAGGAGAGATAGCTGAATGGATAGCAAATTGGCTCCATGGAAGGAAGCAGAGGGTAATGGTGGAAGGTTGCTTCTCGGACTGGAGGCCTGTGACTAGTGGTGTGCCTCAGGGTTCAGTGCTAGGCCCATTGCTGTTTGTCTTCTATATCAATGTTTTGGATGAGAACAAACAAGTTTGCAGATTACACAAAAGTGGGTGATATTGTAGATAGTGAAGATGGTTGTCAAAAATTGCAGCAGGATCAGGATCAGGTGGGCTGAGGAATTGTTGATGGAATTTAATGTGAAGGGAAATGTGAGGTGTTGCATTTTGGAGGCACGAACATGGGCAGAACCTACACAGTGAACGGTAGAGCTCTGGGGAGTGTTGTAGAGCAGAGGGATCTAGGAATACAGGCACATAGTTCATTGAACGTGGCATCACAAGTAGATCGGGTGGTCAAAAAGGCTTTTGGCACATTGGCCATCATCAGTCAGAATATTACGTATAGAAGTTGGGAGGTCATATTGAAGTTGTATAAGACGTTGGTGAGACCACATTTAGAATATTGTGTTCAGTGTTCTTGGCACCATGTTATAGGAAAGATGTTGACAAACTGAAAAGGATGCAGAGAACATTTACAAGGATGTTAACAGGACTAGAGGGTCTGAGTTATTGGGAGAGTTTGAGCAGGGTAGGACTTTATTCCCTTGAGGGCAGGAGGATGAAGGGTAATCATACAGAGGTGTACAAAATGACGAGAGGAATAGATCGGGTAGATGCACAGAGTCTCTTGCCCGGAGTAGTGGGAATCGAGAACCAGAGGACATAGGTTTAAAGTAAGGGGGGAAAATTTAATAGGAATCTGAGGGGTAACTTTTTCACGCAAAGGTATGGAACAAGATGCCGGAGGAGGTAATTGAGGCAGGTATTGTCGCAACATTTATGAAACATTTAGTCAAGTACATGGATAGGACAGGTTTAGAGTGTTATGGGCCAAATGCAGGCAGGTGGGAACAGCTGTAGATGGGACATGTGTGGACAAGTTGGGCCGAAGGGCCTCTTTCCACGCTGTAAGACTCTATGACTCTATCTCGGGTGTCCTGGAATGCAAAGCCTCATCATGCGAGTAGATGTGGCGTAGATGAAGAAATTGAGAGCAGGGGATAGCGTCTTTGCAAGAGGCAGGATGAGAGAGGGGTGCTGCATGCTTGTCACTTTAAAATTGCTCCGTTAATTCCAATGTGATCCAATTGTCTTTATGTCATTTTTCTACAAAATATTTTCCAACTTTACGCTCCTACCATCAATGTTGCCATAAATTATCTCAACCCAAAATTAATAGTTTATTAATATCTAAATGTAAACTGTGCCGCTTTCATAACAAGAATGGTTCTTATTATAGTTGTATTCAAACCGTTCAATGCATGGGAAATGACAGCAAAGAAAGGTCATTAACACAGAGTGTAGAAGACAAATCAATGATTCTGACAGAATAGAAATAAGGTCATGGTAACATCTTGTGCTCCCAGGACAGTAGGCCAGACTCCAGTCAGAAAACCACTTTTAACGTTCAAATTACGTCTTTATTTATAAATATCAGAGATGACTGATGTGTGGGAAGGAACTGCAGATGCTGGTTTACACCAAAGATAGACACAAAATGCTGGAGTAACTCAGCGGGACAGGCCGCATCCCTGGAGAGAAGGAATGGGTGACGTTTCAGGTCGGGGCCATTCTTCAGATTGAGAGTCGGGGGAGAGGGAGACACAGAGATATGGAATGGTAAGGTGTGAAAAGGAGAGATCAAAGGGGACGAAGCCCAAATAAAATGTAGAATGGATCATTCTTAGCTGAGGGGAAGGTGACAACGAGGCGTGCAATCAGTAAAATTTAATCAGGAGGACAGTGAAATGTACTAAATGTGAAATTCTTTATTTGTCAAATTATATGACTACTGTGTTAAAATGACATTACTATATTTACTCAATGAATTAAAGTGCAAACATCTTGGGCATTGACGTGAAGAAATGTTCCCTTCCCAGGGCAATCACTGCATCTATCTCCTACTTCCACAGCAGTGTAAATAAAATGGAAAGTCAATGCTGTGCTGCTCAAAATTCAGCAAGGCTTGAAGCCTTGGGTTACGTACTCAGCTGTATCAGCACTATGTAACCCTTGCACGCCATACTAACACAGGGAGCACGATAGAAACAGGTGAGGCCCAGGGCTGGTGTTCATCAGAAAGACAAGCTGGGTTTGAGGGAATGGCTGAGAGGCTCAGGGGCATGTGTTGGCAGTCAGTAATCTGCAGAACTACAGTGGCTCTGGGAGGTCAGAGTTCACAAGTTCACGAGTTAGAGGAGTAGAATTAGGCCATTCGGCCCATCGAGTCAACTCCGCCATTCAATCATGGCTGGGATCTAATCCTATTTTCCGGCCTTCTCCCCATAACCTTTGATACCCGTTGTGAGATATAGGTTGTGCTCACAATCACTACTCAGAGACTAAATCATGGAAACAAGAAATGCTTTATTTGCGAGTCTGCAGAGTCAGGTGCCTCTCCAAGTTGAGACACACCGACGTCAGGAAAGTAAAGCCCCTTTATACACACAATTCTACATTTAACCTCCCCTTCTGGCCCTCCCCAATCAGAGCACTGAGGTGCACAGTCTATAGGTACGTCCCCCCACATCATACATCGCATGTTCATGGTAAAGAGCATTTTCATGACCAGGGGTGTATTAGTAATATTCATTTATTTCATTAAGCATGCTCAGTTGTAAATGACCTGCCCCAGTTTGCTCACCTCCAACTGACCTGTCTTAGTTCTCTGGTATCTGAAGTAAAAGCGAGGCTCTACTGACAAGGGTCGCATCCATCACTAGCCTCTACTGATAAGGGTTGCATCCATCACTCCCCTTCTACCGCTATACAATGCCATCAATCCTTACTCAAGGACAGTTCTGGTAACTTCATCCACAGCTGTGTCAGAATCCTTTCCATGGCCTCTATCGGTTAGAATCCTCTCCTGAACCCCTACAATAGCGGGGCTTAATCATTTTATCCCTCACACCCGTTCTAATCAACAATTTGTCCATCTCTGCTTTTAAAAGGATCCACTGACTTGGCCTCCACAGCCCTCTGTGGCAATGAGTTGGAAGAGGACTGTGGACCTCGTCAAAATAGCTTCAAATTCCTTGGCATGCATATTTCTGAAGTTCCTTCCAGGACCTAGTGCTCTGATGCAATTAGAAAGAAATCACATAAATGCCTCCACTTGTTGAGAAGATTGTGGAGATTCTGGATGTCAGAGATGACTCTCTTGAATTTCTACAGGTGTACAGTAGAGAGCATGTTGACTTATTGCATCACGGCCTGGTTCGGCAACTTGAATGCCCAGGAGCGAAGAGACAGCAAAAAGTGGTGAACAATGCCCAGTACATCACAGGTTCTGCCCTCCCCACCACTGAGGAGTCACTGCCTCAAATATAGTGTGTGTAAGTGTGCGGGAATCGCTGGCCAGTGAGGACTCACTGAGCCGAATGGCCTTTTCCGTGCTGTATCTGTAAGACTAAAACTACAAACACATGCACAATAGAGACTGGATTTGCCCCATCAAATTTCCAGAATTGTGTGATTTTCTTTTCAATTTGCATATAAGCATTGAAGTAATTCCTAGAAACCCGACAGCCTGGCACACCCTACTGAGTAACTAAGTGTGGTTTTCTTTTGGCGCTGGGACTTATTGACCCATGATTCAGACCTACCTCAAAGAATTATAAAAGTGGCCAAAAATGTGTTTGAAATGGTGGTTTGGACCCGAGTATTGCAGAGCTACAATTATGGTGTGAGCCACTCACAGCCTTTTTAAAAAAAATCAAAATAAACTTTATTCAAAGTAATAAATATGTACAATACAGGAACTATGCAAAATATTCTTCCGACATTCTCAGAGGCGACACATACATTCAATGCGTCCTTACACTGTTTTCACAATATTACCTCCCATCCTTGCCACTCATGTGGCCACTGGTGTGGAATCCTTTCCCTTATTTGAGGGGTGTCTCCACTACACCCTGCCCCCCATGTCCAGCAGTGGAAGGACCCTAGACTGTGGCCCTCCCCCACCGAGCCTTGGCGTTGGCTGCACCGAGCTTCAGTGCGTCCCTTAGCACGTACTCCTGCAATCTGCAGCGGGTCAATCAGCAACATTCCCCGACGGACATCTCGCTCCGCTGGGAGGGCAACAAAGCTCACACCGACCAAAGAGCATCTTTCACCGAGCTGATGACCCTCCAGCAGCACTCGATGTCCGTCTCTGAATGTGTCCCTGGGAAAAGTCTGTAAATTGGGGACTCCTCTGTTACGGAGCTGTTCGAAATGAACTGTGACAGGGACCCTTGCAAACCTCTCCAGACCCTCTTTGCAAAGCCACACTCTGTGAAGAGATGGGCAACTGTCTCCTCTCCATAGCAGCCGTCCCGAGGGCATCGTGCGCTGGTAGTGAGGTTCCGACGATGCAGGAAGCATCAGACTGGCAGGGCTCCCCTCACCGCCAGCCAAGCCAGGTCTTGAGCCATTCACAGTCCTTCATGCTGCGTACTGAGCTCTGGCAGAACAGTGCAGATATGTAATGAGCATGCCGCACAAATAGACATGCTTCTGGATTACACTGAGCAGAGGTCAAGTATTCATCATATTCCCACGTTTGTTTGTTTTTGCAGACTGTTGAATGACCCTCATGGAGCAATGCTTTAATTTAATTTCTGAGCTCTACATTCTTTCCCTGATAGTTTTTTTTTAAATTAATGCAATCAAACATAATCCTTTAAATAGAAAGACTGTGCCAGCAATGTATACCATTGGCTGAATACTGAAAGCTATTCTACGATAAACAAATGTCAACAAATGTCAACAATGAGACAATGTCAAAGGCTAATGAAACTCTCTGGGAAAGAAGGGATCTGGATGGGGCACCATTTGTAAAGTACAGATAATTTCCTCCATTTTATTCTGTTGCTTCGAGAGGTAAGCTGTATATTTTTGTTAAAGAACGTGCAAATCTTCTGTTTTGTAAGAAACTTTAGGCTGTGTTTATTTTTTATCGTGCAGTTAGATTTATTTAAGGGATCTCGGGCTAACAGAATGCAAGAGAGAGTGACTCATATGTTCCATAGTTTTTTTTAAATCTCCATTTAATGTTCAGGGAATTTAAATGAAGGTTAGATCACATAACGGACTTTGGGGCAAAACTTTGATACCTTTCAGTTTTAAAACCGATATTTATATATAAGTGGTATCTCTTCATTAATTTCACGGGATTACTGTTTGCTCTTTAGCAGTTTTATGTGGATTGAATTTTTTTGTGAATCTTGTAGAAGTGGTTGTCAAAGCAGGGGAATGAGTTTGTCAAACATTCTCATGCAACGTCAAAGCTGCTTCAAATGAAACAGCTGCATCTTTCACTGGGCCCCAAAGGGGGTAATCCTAATTCGCCGACTAGTTAATTCACAACAATGTCCAGCTGTGTGAGATCGCTAGAAAAGACAGAAAGTCTGATCATGCGTTGAACAATAATTAGGGTGGCACGGTGGCAATAGACAATGGACAATAGACAATAGGTGCAGGAGTAGGCCATTCGGCCCTTCGAGCCAGCACCGCCATTCAATGTGATCATGGCTGATCATCCCCTATCAGTACCCCATTCCCGCCTTTTCCCCATATCCCCTGACTCCGCTATCTTTAAGAGCCCTATCTAACTCTCGCTTGAAAATATCCAGAGAACTGGCCTCCACTGCCCTCTGAGGCAGAGAATTCCACAGACTCACAACTCTCTGTGTGAAAAAGTGTTTCCTCATCTCCGTTCTAAATGGCTTACCCCTTATTCTTAAACTGTGGCCCCTGGTTCTGCACTCCCCCAACATCGGGAACATGTTTCGTGCCTCCAGCGTGTCCAAACACTTAATAATCTTATATGTTCCAATAAGATCCCCTCTCATCCTTCTAAATTCCAGGGAATACAAGCCCAGCCGCTCCATTCTCCCAGCATATGACAGTCCCGCCATCCCGGGAATTAACCTTGTAAACCTCAATAGCAATGCTGCACTCCCTCAATAGCAAGAATGTCCTTCCTCAAATTTGGAGACCAAAACTGCACATAATACTTTAGGTGTGGTCTCACTAGGGCCCTGTACAACTGCAGAAGGACCTCTCTGCTCCTGTATTCAACTCTTCTGGTTATGAAGACCAACATGCCATTCGCTTTCTTCACTGCCTGCTGTACCTGCATACTTACTTTAATTGACTGATGAACAAGGGTCCCCAGATCCCGATGTACTTCCCCTTTTCCTAACTTGACACCATTTAAATAATAATCTGCCTTCCTGTTTTTGCCACCAAAGTGGATAACCTCACATTTATCCCCGTCTCATTCCCACACTAACCTTTCTGTCCTGGGCCTCCTCCACTGTCAGAGTGAGGCCCAACGCAAATTGGAGGAACAGCACCTCACGTTTCGCTTGAATAGCTTACACCCCAGCGGTATGAATATTGACTTCTCTAACTTCAAGTAACCCTTGCTTTCCCTCTCTCTCCATCCCTCCCTCTTCCCAGTTCTCTGACTAGTCTGACTGCCCCCCTGATTAAATTCTATCTTTGTATGCTTCATTGTCACCTTCCCCTGGCTAACAATGATCTTTCTACATTTCCCTTGAGCTTCAACCCCTTTGTTCTCGTGTTTTTACACCTTACCATTTCATATCTCTGTTTCCCCCTCCCTCCCTCCCTCCCTCCCTCCCTCCCTCCCTCTTTCCATGACCTATGACTTTTTTATGCATCAGAGCCCCAAAATGCAATCACTGCTGATATCAAACATTAAAAATATACGGTGATACTCTATTACTAACATCATGTCAAAAGGCGTAGATAAATCTCTTTTGGAAGTTCAGCCAAGGTCATAATTAACCTTTATGAATAATATATTCCTTAAATTTATCTATCTATATACTTTTAAAACTCTGTGTGTGTGTGTGTGTGTGTGTGTGTGTGTGTGTGTGTGTGTGTGTGTGTGTGTGTGTGTGTGTGTGTGTGTGTGTGTGTGTGTGTGTGTGGATGTGTGTGTGTTATTTTGCATGTGAAACGTATCTCCTCAAAAACCAGATGCAAAAACGCGGAGATTTTTACAATTTTGGTAGGAGTTTACCTTATGAGGTCAGAAATCCACTCCTTGGTCAATTATTACCCCAGACTTTGAATAAAATTGATCACAAAACTCAATTTTTTTAAATATAAACGCCGCTCACCAGCTGCTGATGTCACAATGCCCACATGCGGCGCGTCTGATGTGTCTCAGCGTTCCATGGCTCCTGGGCCTCAGTGGAACAAAGCCCCGTGCTCTGTTTTTAAACTTGCTGCCCGGACGTTGCACCAGCCACTCCAACCGCTCCTGGGCCTCAGTGGAACAAAGATCTGCGCTCTGTTTTTAAACTTACCGTCCGGACGCTGCACCAGCCGCTCCAACCGCTCCTGGGCCAGTCAGAGGAAAGGCCCCAACCTCAAACATTACATGTCCATTCCATCCACAGATGCTGCCTGTCCTGCTGATTTCTTCCAGCACTGTATTTTGTTCGGGGGTTCAGCATCTGCAGTTCCTTTTTGTGGGTAGTTTATTGTTCTGGATGTCAGATGTCGGAAGTCATGGAGTCTTTTAGCCTTCCAGACGTCCACATCTGCGCCAGGTGCGTCGAGATGGGGCTCCTAAGTGACCATATTAGGAACCTGGAGCAGCAGCTCGATGACCTCTGTCTGGTCAGGGAGAGTAAGGAGGTCATAGAGAGGAGTTATAGAGCGGTGGTCACTCCAAGACCATGGGAGGCAGACAAGTGGGTCACGGTTAGGAGGGGCAAGGGGCAGAGGCAGGGACCAGAGAGTACCCCGGTGGCTGTACACCTTGGCAATGTCCTCCTGTTTGAGTACTGTTGTGGGGGATAGCCTACCTAGGGGTAGCAACAGCGGCTGGGCCTCCGGCACAGAGACCGGCCCTGTTGCTCAGAAGGGTAGGGAAAGGAAGAGGAGGGCAATAGTAATAGGGGACTCTATAGTTAGGGGGTCAGATAGGCGATTCTGTGGAGGCAGTCAGGAGACCCGAATGGTAGTTTGCCTCCCTGGTGCCAGGGTCTGGGATGTGTCTGAACGTGTCCAAGATATCCTGAAATGGGAGGGAGAGGAGCCTGAGGTCGTGGTACATATAGGTACCAATGACATAGGTAGAAAAAAAGAAGAGGTCCTGAAAGAGGAATTTAGGGAGTTAGGAAGAGAGTTAAGGAGAAGGACCGCAAAAGTAACAATCTCAGGATTACTGCCTGTGCCACGCGACAGTGAGAGTAGGAATGGAGCGAGGTGGAGGATAAATGCGTGGCTGAGGAACTGGTGCAGAGGGCAGGGATTCAAGTTTCTGGATCATTGGGACCTCTTTTGGGGAAGGTGTGACCTGTAAAAAAAGGACAGGTTGCACTTGAACCCGAGGGGAACCAATATCCTGGCGGGGAGATTTGCAAAGGCTACTGGGGAGACTTTAAACTAGAATGGTTGGGGGGAGGGACTTACATAGAGAAAGCTAGTAGACAGTGTGTGAGGCAGGAGGCAGAGAAGGGAAGCACTCAGACCCAACATGTAGGGGAGAAAGAAGAAAAAGTTAATAAACAGAGAATAAGAGGTGGTGGGTTTCTTAAATGTGTATATTTTAATGGTAGGAGCATTGTAAGAAAGGTGGATGAGCTTAGAGCCTGGATTGACACCTGGAAGTATGATGTTGTGGCGATTAGTGAAACATGGTTGCAGGATGGCTGTGATTGGAAACTAAATATTCCAGGATTTTGTTGCTTTGTGATAGAATTGGTGGGGCAAGAGGTGGAGGTGTTGCATTGCTTGTCAGGGAAGATATCACAGCAGTGCTTTGGCAGGATAGATTAGAGGGCTCATCTCGGGAGGCTATTTGGATGGAACTGAGAAATGGGAAAGGTGTCGCAACACTTATAGGGGTGTATTATAGACCGCCAAATGGGCAGCGAGAATTCGAAGAGCAAATATGTAAGGAGATAGCAGATATTACTAGTAAGCACAAGGTAGTGATTGTGGGAGATTTCAATTTTCTACACATAGACTGGGAAACACATTCTGTAAAAGGGCTGGATGGTTTGGAGTTTGTAAAATGTGTGCAGGATAGTTTTTTGCAGCAATACATTGAGGTGCCTACTAGAGAAGGGGCAGTGCTGGACCTCCCGTTAGCAAATGAGACAGGTCAGGTGACGGAGGTTTGTGTTGGGGAGCACTTTGAGTCCAGTGATCACAATGTAATTATGGAGAAGGTCAGAACTGTACCAAGGGTTGAGATTTTTGATTGGAGAAAGGCTAACTTTGAGGAGATGCAAAAGGATTTAAAAGGAGTGAATTGGGACATTTTGTTTTATGGGAAGGATGTAGTAGAGAAATGGAGGACATTTAAAGGTGACATTTTAAGAGTACAGAATCTTTATGTCCCTGTTTGGTTGAAAGGAAAGAGTAATAATTGGAAAGAGCCATGGTTTTCAAGGGAAATCGGATGCTTGGTTCGGAAAAAGAGAGAGGTCTACAATAAATATAGGCAACATGGAGTAAATGAGGTGCTTGAGGAGTATAAAGAATGTAAAAAGAATTTTAAGAAAGAAATTAGAAAAGCTAAAAGATAAGAGCTCGCTTTGGCAAGTAAGGTGAAAGTAAATCCAAAAGGTTTCTACAGCTATATTAATAGCAAAAGGATAACGAGGGATAAAATTGGTCCATTAGAGAGTCAGAGTGGACAGCTATGTGCAGAGCCAAAAGAGATGGGGGAGATATTGAACAATTTCTTTTCTTCAGTATTGAACTCTGTGACCAAGAGAGATGGATTTGGACTAGGTCTGAGAGTTGAGGAACCTATGCAAATTATAGACCTTGTTAGGTTGACGAGTCAGTGGTGGGCAAATTAATGGAAAGGATACTTAAAGATAATATATATAATCATCTGGATAAACAGGGTCTGATTAGGCACAGGCAACATGGATTTGTGCCTGGAAGGTCATGTTTGACTAATCTTCTTGAATTTTCTGAAGAGGTCACTAGGGAAATTGATGAGGGTAAAGAGGTGGATGTTTTCTATATGGACTTCAGTAAGGCCTTTGACAAGGTTCCACATGGAAGGTCGGTTAAGAAGGTTCAATTGTTGGGCATTAATAGTGGAGTAGCAAGATGGATTCAACAGTGACTGAATGGGAGATACCAGAGAGTAATGGTGGATAACTGTTTGTCAGGTTGGAGGCCGGTGACTAGTGGGGTGCCTCAGGGATCTGTGTTGGGTCCACTGTTGTTTGTCACATATAATCAATGATCTGGATGATTGTGTGGTAAATTGGATTAGTAAGTATGCAGATGATATTCAGATAGGTGGTGTTGTGGATAATGAAGTAGATTTTCAAAGTCTACAGAGAGATTTAGGCCATTTGGAAGAGTGGGCTGAAAGATGGCAGATGGAGTTTAATGCTGATAAGTGTGAGGTGCTACATCTTGGTAGGACAAATCAAAATAGGACGTACATGGTAAATGGGAGCGAATTGAGGAATGCAGTAGAACAGAGGGATCTAGGAATAACTGTGCATAATTCCCCGAAGGTGGAATAGCATGTAGATAGGGTGGTAAAGAAAGCTTTTGGTGTGCTGGCCTTTATAAATCAGACCATTGAGTATAGAATTGGGATGTCATGTTAAAATTGTACAAGGCATTGGTGAGGCCAATTCTGTAATATGGTGTACAATTTTGGTCGCCAAATTAAAGGAATGATGTCAACAAAATAGAGAGAGTACAGAGGAGATTTACTAGAATGTTGCCTGGGTTTCAGCACCTAAGTTAAACCCCTGTCTCACGGTGCGAGTTGACCCACGAGTGACCCCGAGTTTTCACTCGCGGTAATCACGTACCATCAACCTAGCGGGAATGTCGGAACTCGCGCGCTCAACTTAGCGACTCGTGGTGCTAACGGCAGGTACCCATGAGACTTGTTAACTCGTGAAAAAATTCAAACATGTTTGATGTTTTCCACGAGTCAAATTTACTGTTCAAGTTAAAAATGGAAACATTTAAACTCGTTGTAATAACGTAGTGGCCCGTGCGTTTACCTTAGTGACTCGTGAGTCTACCGTGGGCACCCTTTAAATTATTTCAGTGCCATTCACCCTCGAGTCTTAATCACAAAATTTAATTCACCCTCGACTAAATTTTCTTTGTTTTTTGGTAATTTTCGTCTTATTTTCCCTTGTGTACAGTTTTATATATAATGTATTTAACATCCTAAAAATATGTTTAAAAAACTAGGAGTGAAAAAAAAGTTTAATTACCACTGGAGTTGGAAAATCATTCTATTTGAATGATAAAAAAAACATTCCAACGTCTAAACACTGGGCTTCAGCCCAATCCTACCCTTTTGGGCTTTGATTACTGCAGTTATTTCTTGGAAAATTAGCTATAAAAACCATGGAGTGTGTGATTTAATATATTTTTCTCCAACTAATATAACTTTCTATAACCCTCCCCGAAAGCTCACAAAACCACCAAATATCAACTTTGGTAGCTACATTTCTACACAAAATAAAGTTACAGTTCAACAGTTGCATACGGCGATCCTCCAGTTGCCATTTATAAATGTATGATCACACTAGCTCGTATGGTCTTCCCTAAATGGTTATATTACAGTAAATTTGGGAAATATCCTGTTACTTTGAAATTAGGAAACCATAGGTATAGATAAAAAAACATATCAAAGTTCCAGCTCCACTGCCATTAAAACCAATGAGCTTGCTAACCACTTTAATGGCAATGTCTTTTTTTAAGTATAGAAAACAAAATCTGGATAAATTATGTCATTCACCCTTTACCCACCCCTCTAGTTTCATTCATTCCATAAAATAATTTCATTCGCGCTTGGGTGAACCATTCACCAGTTTAAGAAGCACTGATATAGCGCATTGCATCCGAAAAGTGAAATCAGACTTCAGGAGGGTGTCCGAACTTCCGGACAGCAACGGGCTGTGCGTCGCTGCTTTCTGAGATGAATCAATGAACGTTGGATTTTCCTGATGCGTAGATTTACAACCAATAGCGATTACAAGATCACAAGTTTCCTGATTAACAGCCTGTAAACGATCACAACCATCGCCCAGTCACAGCCCACGTTGATCAGTCCGAACTAACATCATCAGCGTGAATAGAGTATTCACAAAGGGATTTTTTTTCCTCTTCCAAGTACATTCTATAAATCGATTGCTGGGTTTTCTCCGCTCTATCTTTCGCTCAGGCGCCTTTCCTCCCCTTCCATCAGTTTACGATTCACTTCTCTCCACTATCTTTCCTCTCAGATCACATTCTCGCTCTTTTTTTACTCAGCGGGCAGGCAGCATCACTGGAGAGAAGGAATTGGTGACGGGATGACATTAATCTGTTTGATCGCCCCCTGTCAGCTCCAGCTTTTTGTGTCTATCTTCGGTTTAAACCAGCATCTGCAGGCAGTTCCTATCCTACACTTTATTCCTTTCTTGGCGTCTTCTGGGCAAATGTTGCCTTCTACGCGAACAGTCTTGGATGATAGTGTGTGTGTGTGTGTGTGAGAGAGAGAGAGAGAGAGAATTAATGTGTGTGTGAATGGTTTAGGCATCTTTTAGGAGATGCCGTGGTTTACATTGGCATTGCCCTCTTGAGATCCCTTTGTGGCGGTGAGCGCTGACCGGTAACCCTGGGTCTTGCGGTCCGGCCAAGAGGAGGTGATGTGGACACGGTTTCAGTTGTAGTTCTAGAGGAACATTGCTTCCGATCGATGTCTCTTATGCACTCCTCAGAAGAACTGGGTGCGCTCTTCACCATTATGGCTCCCAGCCTACAGGCTTCTGATCTGAACAACTAACTTCTTCTCTAGTTCTCCTCCCCCCCCCCCCCTCCCATTTCCCTCTCCTCCTCGGCGCTCTTGTTCACTCACACCTTCCTTCCCTCCCTCTCTCCCTCCCTCTTGCAGGGCTTGGTTCAAAGGGGGCAACGAGCCAAGCGGGGCGCGGTCTGAACCGTATTGTCAACCGCTCCAAACTTTGTTTAAAATAAGTAAATGCGACCTTGGTTAATAATTTAAAAAGAAAACATTATACAAAACCAACACCCTATAAACTCCCTGTCTTTCGTCTTGTGGGGGGTGTGTGTCAGAGAGAGGGGGTGTGGGTGTGGAGGGGACCCGATGTGAATGTTACCACTATAGGATGGCGAGGTTGGGCTCTGAGCTGCTTTGAGAGAGAGCAGAGAGAGAGAGAGCATGTGCGTGTCAGCAGCAAAGTTATATACGGGCTTGTACGCGGCGACAAGATTTCCTTTGTTTTCGTCCGGGGCTTGAGAGAGATCGGAGAGAATTAAACCTCCCTCGCACACCACTCCTAACCCAAGAGCCTTGCCACCCCAGACAGATTGATGACGCCCCACCCCCCAACCTCCCTCCATCTCAACTCACGGCTGGGCACCAAAGCAGCTCAGGAGGCGAACCCTGAGCTGCATCTCCCAACAATCTGATGTGAACGAACATTTATTAAAACATACCTTCATTCACAGTTGGCTCAAGAGTAACGGGAGAGGAACTTGGTAACTCGGGAGAGGAACTTGGAACATCGCAGAAATGACATACCCGTGGGAACTCGGTTAAACACTTGATCATAAACTTGTAATCTCGTACACAACCACGAGTCTGTTTTTTTTCTTTCACTTGGGGTCACTCGTGTGTGGACTCGCACCGTGAGACAGGCCCTTTACAGAGAAAGGTTGAACAAGTTAGGTCTTGTTCTTTGGAGCGCAGAAGGTTAAGGGGGGACTTGATAGAGGTCTTTAAAATTATGAGAGGGATAGACAGAGTTGACGGGGATAAGCTTTTTCCATTGAGAGTAGGGAAGATTCAAACAAGAGGACATGATTTGAGAATTAAGGGACAAAAGTTTAGAGGTAACATGAGGGGGAACTTCTTTACTCCAAGAGTGGTAGCTGTGTAGAATGAGCTTCCAGTGGAAGTGGTGGAGGCAGTGGTGGAGGCAGGTTTTTAAAGACCTCTATCAAGTCCCCCCTTAACTTCTGCTTTTCACCGCCCTCAGATCGCTCCATGCCTCATGCTCGGGCTGCCGCCTCCACCCCTGTCCTCTCTCCCCGCTCTCTTTCCCCCTCTCTCTCTCCCTCCCCCCCTCTCTCCCCCCTTCTCTTTCCCTATCCCCCTCTCTCCCTCCCCCCCTCTCTCTCTCTAACTCCTCCCTCTCTCTTCCTCCCCTCCCTCTCTCCCCCTCCCTCTCTCTGCCCCCTTCCTCTCCCCCAAACCCTGCCCTCCCTCACCCTCCCTCCCCCCCTCCCTCCCCCTCCCTCCCCATCCCCCTTCCCCCTCCACACCCTACCCTCCACCCCCCCTACCCCCTCTCCCCTTCTACCCCATCCCCTACCCTCTTCCCTCCACCTCCCCCTCCCTTCCCCCCACCTCTCCCCCTCCCTTCCATTGCCCTCCCCCCTTCCCTTCCCCCTCTCTCTCTTCTCCTCTCCTCCCATCTCTCTCTCCCCTCCGCCTCCCTCACCCACCCTCCCTCGCCTCCTCCCCACCACCCCCCCTCCTTCTGTCTCCTGCCCTTCTGTCTCTGCCTCTCTCTCTGTCTCTCCCCATTCTCTCTCTGCCCTCGCTCTTTGCCCTCACTCTCTACCCCCCACCTCCCTCTCTAGACGCGCCTGCGAGTTGGGGTTTATGCGTCAGTGGATAGGTCGGTTATGGGGTAAAAGGAGCAAATTAATAATATTAATATAATATCAAGGGGGGTAGTTAGTGTGTGTGTGGGGGTGGTTGGTGTGTGTGACGCCACATGCTGCCCTGCCCCCCTCCCCTGCAAACACGTGTTGGGGGAACAGACCCAACGGGCCTGCACTTGGTCCAGTATACTTTTAAAACTCTGTGTGTGTGTGTGTGTGTGTGTGTGTGTGTGTGTGTGTGTGTGTGTGTGTGTGTGTGTGTGTGTGTGTGTGTGTGTGTGTGTGTGTGTGTGTGTGTGTGTGTGTGTGTGTGTGTGTCATTTTGCTTTTGAAACGTATTTTCTCGAAAACCAGACGCAAATACATTGAGATGTTTACATATTTCGGTGACGATTTAACTTACAATTTCGGAAATCGACTCCTCCCTAAATTTGATCAATTATTTCCACAGATTTTCAATAACGTTGTTCACAAAACGGACTGTGGCAGCTGCGGACGTCACAATGCCCTTGCTCACGGCACCGCCCCCTCCCCCCACACTCGATTAAAGCGGATGCACTCAACGTGCAGGCGCACTTTCCACCACCCATCGCCCCCCCCCCCGCCTCCGCTGTGCTGCGGACCCAAGATCCAGAGGGAGTAATGGCCGCCAGGGCCACGTTCCCATTGCGTGCCCCATGTTCTACGATCGGGCGGGGTAGACAGAGAGGGTTCAGAAGCAAGCCGGTTGCCTCCGGCTGTGAGCAAGCGGTTACGAGCGAGGGAAGGTTTCTCGCTGCCCGTGCAGCTCGTGAGGCCCCGTCCCTCCCCCACCCGCCCAGCTGCCGGTTTCCAGAGAGTTAAGCGCAGCCCACTCACTCGCCCGGCTCCCCCCCCTCTCCTCTCCTCTCCTCTTCGCCTCCTCTTCTCACCTTCTCCCTCTCCTCTCTACCCGTCACAGGTGACGATCTCCTCTCTGTCCACGGCCCGATCCTCTGTAATGCTGGCGGAAGCTTTTGGCAGTCCTCAGCAAAGACCCTATAGCTCGCAATAGGATCTTTGGTCCTCGGATCGCTCCGGGATCACTCGGGGCCCCCCGCGACCTGCGCCCCGTGCCACTCCTCTCTCTCTCTCTCTCTCTCTCTCTCTCTCTCTCTCTCTCTCTCTCCCTCTCTCTCTCCCCCTCCCCCCTCTCCCTCCACCTCTCTCGCTCCCCCTCTCTCTCGCCCCCTCTCTCTTTTTCTCTCTCTCCCTCTCTCTCTGTCTCCCCTTCTCTCTCTCTCCCATTCTCCCCCCCCTCTCTCTCTCCCCCTCTCTCGCTCCCTTCTTTTTCTCTATCTCCACATCCTTCTCTCCCTCTCTCTCTCCCTCTCTCTTTCCCTCTCTCCCCCCACATCTCTCTCTCCCCCCACCCCACGCCCTCCCTCCCCTAAACCCCCCTCTTGCCTCTACCCCTCCCCTACCCCCTTCCCAGCCCCCCCCTCTCTCCCTCTCTCTCTCTCTCCTCCCCTCTCTCTCTCCTCCCATCTCTCTCTCCCACCCTCCCTCTCCTCCTCCCCTCCACCACCCTCTCCCTCTGTCTCTTGCCCTTCTCTCTCTGCCCCTCTCTCTGTGTCTCTCCCCATTCTCTCTCTGCCCTCACTCTCTACCCCCCCCCCCTCTCTCTCTAGACGTGCCTGCGAGTTGGGGGCTATGCGTCAGTGGATAGGGCGGTTATGGTGTAAAAGGAGCAAATTAATAATATTAATATAATATCAAGGGGGGTAGTGTGTGTGTGGAGGTGGTTAGTGTGTGTGACACCGCATGCAGCCCCTCCCCCCCCCCCCTGCAACCTTGCGTTGGAGGAACAGACCCAACGGGTTTGCACTTGGTCTAGTTAAGATTAAAAGTCCCAATATTCATTTTTAGTATCCACATGTAATCACATGGGATTGCGTGGGATTACTTTTTCCAAAGCAGTCCTTTGTGGTCCAAAATTAGTCTCTTCTCTTCCAGCCTGTCTGATGAGGCCAATGAATCATTGTCTCCATATTCAACACGGAAAAAATAACTTAAAACAAAACAAATTTCTCATGATTCAATACATGAGGCAGATTTTACAACTGTAGAAATGCCAAGCCCTGGTCGCACGTTACCACATTTCCTACATTTCTACTATGCAGGAAGGAACTGCAGATGCTGGTTTACACCGAAGAGTCACAAAATGCTGGAGTAACTCAGCGGGACAGGCAGCATCTCTGGAGAGAAGGAATGGGTGAATTTTCAGGTCGAGATCATACTTATCGTATGTCTCATTGTCACCTTCCCCTCAGCTAACAATGAACCATTCGACATTCCCTTGTCAACCACTGCTTTGATCTCTTCATTTTCACGCCTTACCCTTCCATATCTCTAGACTCCCTCTCCCCTGACTCTCAGTCTGAAGAAGGGGCTCGATCCAAAACGTCATCCATTCCTTCTCTCCGGAGATGCTCTCCCTGTCCCGCTGAGTTACTCCAACATTTTGGGTCTAACTTTTGCAATACTTACCTAAAAAATTCCAAATGGTTGACACTCCAAATGCATGTTCTTGCATTCCAGAATGAATTTGGATAGCCTCCATAATGGCCCTGTCCCACTGTATGAGCCAATTCAAGAGCTGTCCCGAGTTTAAAAAAAGAATCAAACTCGAAGCACGTAGCACGTAGTGGTAAGCACGTAGAATGTACGTGGCGGGTACGTCGGAGCTCGGGACGTCTCTAAGCGGCTCGTAACGCTAACGGCAGGTACTCGGGAAACGCTGGTAAGCTCGGGAAGATTTGTGAAGATTTTTCGACATGTTGAAAAATGTCCACGAGAGCCCCGAGTACCGACGAGCGGCCATTACCGTAAATCTCCGAGTTCGAATCACGGCAAAATTGGGAGAACTCTTGAATGAACTTGTACAGTGGGACAGGGCCATAACTAGGAATAAGCTGTGACCCTGATAAAATTATAATAATGAATATAGGAAGGGCATACAGTGCATTCAGAACGTACTCAGACCCCTTCACTTTTTCCACATTTTGTTACGCTACAGCCTTATTTTAAAATTGATTAAATTCATTCTTTTTATCAACAATCCACACACAATAACCCAGAATGAAGAAGCTAAAACAGATGTTTAGAAATTTTTGCAAAGTAATTAAAAATAAATAATTGAAATATCACATTTACATAGGTATTCAGACCCTTTACTATGACACTCAAAATTGAGCTTAGGTTCATCCTGTTTCCATTGATTATCCTTGAGATGTTTCTACAACTTGATTGGAGTCCACCAGTGGTAAATTAAATTGATTGGACAAGACACACACCTGTCTATATAAGGTCCCACAGTTGACAGTGCATGTCAGAGCAAAAACCAAGCCATGGAGACGAGGGAATTGTCTGTAGACCTCCGAGACAGGATTGTGTTGAGACACAGATCTGGGGAAGGGTATAAAACAATTTCTGCAGCATTTCAGGTCCCAAAGAGCACAGTGGCCTCCGTCATTCTTAAATGGAAGAACTATGAAGAACCACCAGGACTCTTCATAGAGCTGGCCGCCCTGACCAAACTGAGCAATCGGGGGAGAAGGGCCTTGGTCAGGGAGGTGACCAATAACCCGATGGTCACTCTGACAGAGCTCCAGAGTTCCTCTGTGGAGATGGGAGAACTTTCCAGAAGGACAACTATATCTGCATCACTCCACCAATCGGGCCTTTTTGGTAGATTGGCCAGACGGAAGCCACTCCTCAGTAAAAAGTACATGACAGCCCTCTTGGAGATTGTCAAAAGCCACCTAAAGGACTCTCAGATAATGAGAAACAAGATTCTCTGGTCTGATGAAACCAAGATTGAACTCTTTGGCCTGCATGCCAAGCGTCACGTCTGGAGGAAACCAGGCACCGCTCATCACCTGGCCAATACCATACCTACGGTGAAGCATGGTGGTGGCAGCATCATGCTGTGGGGATGTTTTTCAGCGGCAGGAACTGGAAGACTAGTCAGGATCGAGGGAAAGATGAACAGAGCAAAGTGCAGAGAGATCCTTGATGAAAACCTGCTCCAGAGCGTTCTGGACCTCAGACTGGGGCGGAGGTTCACCTTCCAACAGGACAACGACCCTAAGCACACAGACAAGACGATGCAGGAGTGGCTTCGTGACAAGTCTGTGAATGTCTTTGAGTGGCCCAACCAGAGCCCGGACTTGAACCCGATCTAACATCTCTGGAGGGATCTGAAAATAGCTGTGCATCGACGCTCCCCATCCAACCTGACAGAGCTTGAGA
Organism: Okamejei kenojei; assembly: GCA_035221665.1. NCBI lineage: Eukaryota > Metazoa > Chordata > Chondrichthyes > Rajiformes > Rajidae > Okamejei > Okamejei kenojei. Next base: position 12,193,304 of record CM069134.1, read on the forward strand.
GGATCTGCCGAGAAGAATGGGAGAAATGACCCAAATACAGGTGTGCCAAGCTTGTAGCGGCATACCCAAGAAGACTTGAGGCTGTAATCGCTGCCAAAGGTGCCTCAACAAAGTACTGAGTAAAGGGTCTGAATACTTATGTAAATGGGATATTTCAGTTATGTCTTTTTAATTACTTTGCAAAAATGTCTAAACGCCTGTTTTTGCTTTTATTATGTCGTATTGTGTGTAGATTGATGATAAAAGAAAAGAAAGAATGTAATCAATTTTAGAATAAGGCTGTAACGTAATAAAATGTGGAAAAAGTGAAGGGGTCTGAATACTTTCTGAATGCACTGTAAGCTGTGACACTGATAACATTACAATAATGAATAGAGGGAGGGCATATGTGATTGGAATATTCAAAATATGATTTATGGCTTAAAATGTTCAACAGCCGGAAAATATTGTTGATATCAAATATATCATTCGGACATCAAAAGCTTTGCTTGCAGCAGGAGTACAGATGTTCATTAATAATAGCAAACGTTGCTCTCAGAAGGAACTTCTATAATTTCCACATTGTGAATTGAAATAAAAAGCAGAAATAAATCTCTGCAGTTCTCAAAAGAGATTTATTTTCACGGGCCGTTTGGCGAAAAATACAAAAGCAAAGCACACACATAAAAAAACATACACATAAAAAGACTGCTGACAGGATATTGTAAGTTATCATGAGTTCATTCCTCATTTAACTGAAGATTTAATCATGAGATCTGGGGAGACGTCGGGAGATGACTGCACAACACATGCCCAAAGAGAGGTCCCAAGCATCACACAAAATGCTTCTACCACTGGGGGTGTGGCAGTTCACCAATCCGACTGTGAACCCACAGGCAGACACAAAATGCTGGAGTAACTCAGCAGGACAGGCAGCATCTCTGGAGAGAAGGAATGGGTGACGTCTAGGGTCGAGACCCTTCTTCAGACTGAGAGTCTATAGAGAAAGGTAAGGTGTGAAAATGGCAGATCAAAGCAGATGATGACAAGGGAATGTAGAATGGTTCATTGTTAGCTGAGGGGAAAGTGACATCACAGCATACAATCAGTAATATTTAATCAGGAGGTTAATAGAAGGTGAACTAGTTAGAGAACTGGGATGGGGAGGGACAGAGAGAGAGAGGGGGAAAGCAAGAGTTACTTGATGTTAAAGAAATCAATATTCATACCGCTGGGGTGTAAGCTGCCCAAGGGAAATATTAGGTGCCATTCCTGTCATTTGCATTGGGCCTCACCCTGACAATGGAGGAGGCCCAGGATAGAAAGTTCAATGTGGGAATGGGAGGGGGAGTTAAAGTGTTTAGCAACTGGGAGATCCTGTAGGCCTAGCGGACTGAGCGGAGGTGTTCAGCGTAACGATCTCTGAGCCCGCGCTTTGTCACGCTAATATATAGAGGTTCACACCTGGAACAGCAGATACAGCAGATGAGGTTGGAGCAAGTGCATGTGAACCTCTGCCTCACCTGAAAAGACGGTCAGGGTCCTTGGACAGGGTCGAGGGAGGAGGTATAGGGACAGGTGTTACACAACCCAGCTGCTTTGAATAATGATTTCAAATTACAAGTTCAAATTGCAGGGCAACTGTTAAATAGTTAAATTCGATCGATTGAATAAATCGTGAATGAAAGAGGCAGCATCAGCAAAGCCGACCACAGCATAACTGCCTTAAAGCCAACCTGGTTCCCCAGCATCCCTTTGCCAAGGAGATCTGCCTTTCTGCATGGGTTTGGTCGGCATGTGGCACGACACAAAGTACTTGACTCTTCACCTTCGAAACCAACACTCATTTTGAAGATGATTCAAGTCAAGTCAAGAGTTTATTGTCATGTGTCCCAGATAGGACAATGAAATTCTTGCTTGCTGCAACACAACAGAACTTGTAAGCATAAATACAGAACAGTTCAGTGTGTCTATATAGCATAGACCACACACATACACATAAATAAACAGCTGTTACAGTTCAGTTGGCAAGTTTAATAGCCTGATGGCTGTGGGGAAGAAGCTGTTCATGAACCTGGATGTACCAGCTTGCAGGCTCTATACCTTCTACCCGATGGCAGCGGAGAGATGAGTGTGTGGCCAGGATGGTGTGGGTCCTTGATGATGTTGGCAGCCTTTGTGAGGCAGCGACTGCGATAGATCCCTTCAATGATGGGGAGGTCAGAGCCGATGATGGACTGGGCAGTGGTCACAACTCTCTGCAGTCTTTTCCGCTCCTAGGCACACAAGTTGCCGAACCAGGTCACGATGCAACTGGTCAGCATGCTCTCTACTGTGCACCTGTAGAAGTTCGAGAGAGTCCTCCTTGACAAAACGACTCTCCGTAATCTTCTCGGGAAGTAGAGGCGCTGATGTGCTTTCTTTAGAATTGCATTAGTGTGCTGGGACCAGGGAAGATCTTCGGAAATATGCACGCCCAGGAATTGGAAGTTCGAGACCCTTTCCACCATCGACCCATTGATATAAACAGGACTGTGGGTCCCTATCCTCAACACCACATAATCAGTATGATTTAAGAAGGGCAATGCCAACCTTGCCACCGACATTGGCATTTTAAAACATTGTCTCATTATTATTGATGTTACTTTAGATTCTGCTTTGTACCGTGTGCGTGTAGACTTTGACCCACACAAGTTAAAATGCACATTTTTAATTCTTATGTCTTTTGCCTCTTACCAATACTATGCAGGCTGTACTTTTAGGCTGTCAGCAAAAAGGCAATAACACTCTTATCCAAATATTTAACTCTAAAAAATTACGTGGGACAAACATGTTCAAGGAAGATAAATTAAACTGACAAACCACACACCAGAGTTATTGAAGAAGTCGCGATCCGAAAGGTCACCCATTCCTTCTCTCCAGAGATGCTGCCTGTCCCGTTGCGTTACTCCAGCATTTTGTGTCTATCTTCGTTTTAAACCAACATCTCCAGTTCCTTCTTACACTATTAAAAACACTGAATGGAAATGATCCTTTGTGAGTTACTTGCCTGGCTCCACACTTAAACCACTGAGTAATCTACAAAGAGAAGTGAATACAAAAATTATGCAGATATTGTTCCAACATAACAGTTTTGTTTCATTAAAATCTGAATAGATTAAGAGTTACAAAGAGATTAACAAAGTTTGTTTTACATCAACAGAGATTTTATCTAATTAATACATTTAAATTTAAATTCTGGCCCCGAAGAATGAACTCACCATTCCATTCAGAACTCTTCCTCCCAAAGTCTGTTGTAAATCTCCGACGTAGCAAAGTTGACCTTTAACACGTTCTGGCAGAAAATGAAAGCCTTGCCTTTGCAACATTCCAGATGTGCTCAGTATATTTGGATTTTAGTTTAGAGATACAACACGGAAACAGGCCCTTCGGCCCATTGAGTCCGCACCGACCAGGAATCCCCACACATTAACACTATCCCACATACACTAGGGACATTACACATACACCAAGCCAATTAACCTAGAAACCTGTATGTCTTTGGAATGTACACAAAAGGCTGGAGAAACTCAGCGGGTGCAGCAGCATCTAAGGAGCGAAGGAGATAGGCGACGTTTCGGGTCGAGACCCTTCTTCAGACTGGTCAGAGATCAGGGAAACGAGAGATATAGACGGTGATGTGGAGAGATAAAGAACAAAGAATGAAAGATATGCAAAAGAGTATCGATGATAAAGGGAACAAGCCATTGTAAGCTGTTTGCGGTGTGAAAATGAGAAGCTAGTGCGACTGGGGTGGGGGAGAGAGATAGAGAGAGAGGGAATGCCAGGGCCCGAGGGCTGAGGGAGAGGTGGGAAGGGGGGGAGACAGCAAGGGTTAACAGAATTGAGAAAATCCAATGTTCAAGCCCAGAGGATGCAGACTCCCCAAGCGGAATATGAGGTGCTGTTCCTCCAACTTGCGGTGTCCCCAAGCGGAATATGAGGTGCGATGGAAACCGACGATCTCGGAGAAAAGTTCAGGTCACGGGGAGGACGTACAAACTCCGTACAGACAGCACCCGTAGTCAGGATCGAACCCGGTTCTCTAGCTCTGTAAGGCAGGAGCTCTACCGCTGCGCCACCGAGCCGCCCTAAATCTTGATCAAATTCCCCAGATTGTGAGTGAGCTGAACCATGGAGCTAATTCTCCTTCACAATAAAATTGTGCTTTGTGAGTGGAAAAGAAAGCATTGATTTTTTGTTAAAGTTGAGTGAAATAAACAATAGGCAATAGACAACGTCCACAAAGTGGGCGGCACAGTGGCGCAGCTACTGCCTTAGAACACCAGAAACCCGGGTTTGATCCTGACTACGGGCGCTGTCTGTACGGAGTTTGCACGTTCTGCCCGTGACCAACGTGGGTTTTCTCCGAGATCTTCGGTTTCCTCCCACACTCCAAAGACGTACAGGCTTGTCGGTTAACTTCAGATAGCCCTTGCTTTCTCTCTCCATCCCCTCCCCCTACCCAGTCCTCTCACCAGTCTTGCTGTCTCCCGCTACATTCTATCTTTGTCATGCCCCCTCCCCTGACATCAGCCTGAAGATGGGTCTCGACCCGAAACGTCGCTCATTCCTTCTCTCCAGAGATGCTGCCTCACCCGCTGAGTTATCCTAGCATTTTGTGTCTGCCTTCAGGTTTGCGTGTTAATTGGTTTGGTGTTAAATGTAAAATAGTCCCTAGTGTGTGTAGAGTGGTGTAAATGTGTGGGGATCACTGGTTGGCGCAAACTTGGTGGACCGAAGGACTTGTATCTATATCTGTGAAAGTAGGGCAGATAGATAAGGTGGTTAATAAAGGCACTGGAGATACTTGCTTTTATAAGCCAGGGTAAGGAATATACAAGTAGGTATATAAGATCATGCATATTAGAATTAGAATTAGAATTAGAATGCCTTTATTGTCATTCAAGCAAACAAAGGTTTGAACGAAATGTTGTTCCCTGCAGTCATAACAGCAAAAAAAACCACACAATTAACACAGTTTCACTCAAACATCCATCACAGTGAATCTCCAAACACCTCCTCACTGTGATGGAAAGCAAAAGTCTTTTCTCTTCCCTGTTCTTCTCCCGCGGTCAGGCAGCCAAACTGCCACGTCGAGGCGATCGAGGCTCTTGATGTTAAAGCCCCCGGCGGGCGATGGTAAGTCCCGCAGCCGATTAAGCCGCACCGGGCGATGTAAGGCCCTGCGCCGGGCCGATTTAAACCTCGCAATTCTGGGCGGGCGAAGTTGTCGTTGCGGGAGTTCCCGAAAATCGGTCTCCTACCAGGGAGCTGCGAGCTCCCGATTTTACCGTCCACAGGGCCTGCGGCCGAAACCTCTGAAGCTCCGCAGTCGGGTCGCAGCCGCTATATATAGGTTGATATCAGCTACTTCAAACTACGGTTAGGCCACGGCTGGAGTATCGTCTATTGTTCTGTTCACTTTGCTACAGAAGGTCTCGATAGCACTAGTGAGAGTGCAAAAGAAAGTTTACCATGATTGAAGAAATATATTTTTGAGAAGTAACTGACAAGATTTGGTTTGTTTTCTACGGGATGAATGTCTAATTAAGGCACTCAAAATCATGAAAAGCATCCATAAAGTCAACAAGATGTTCCTATTTCCAGGGGCATAGGTGACAGAGATTTAAGGAGTTGAAGAAGAATTAGAGGGAGTTGAGAAAATGTTTTTACCCAAAGAACAAGGTGATGTTGGTGGCCGTTATCTGAAAGTCAGGAACCCTAATCACATTTACATCGTATCCAGATTGTCTGAGGATAGTCTGAAGAAGGGTCTCATCCCCAAACGTCACCCCTTAATTCTGTCCAGAGATGCTGCCTGTCCCTCCACCAGCATTTTGTGTCTATCCTTAGCATTTAATAAGCCAGAAACTGCAAGGCTATGGAGCGAGAGTGGGAAGTGAAAGAAATCTGAATGGACCATCCCAGAACTATACTCAAAGTCAAGAGTTACCTCAGAAGGAAGCTCAAAGTGTTTGGTTTCTTTTTCAGGTTGGAAACAACTCAAAGAATGGAAGTTGAGTGGGTGATAAAGTTTTTCCTCTTGCACTTATTTCTACAGTCGTGCACTCTGTCAACCCATCGGACTGCCTCCGACAGTTGCACAACCCACATCATCTTGCCAGGACCTGAAGGTATTGAAAATATATATATTCTCTCATTGAGGACCCTCGGACTATCTTTGATCGGATCTTGCACTAAACGTTATTCCTTTATCATGTATCTACACACTGTGAGTGGCTCAATTGTAATCATATATTATTTTTCCGCTGATTGGATAACACGCAACAAAAGCTTGTAGGGTGGGGGAGGGAGATAGAGAGAGAGAGGGAATGCCGGGGCCCGAGGGCTGAGGGAGAGGTGGGAAGGGGAGGAGACAGCAGGGGTTAACAGAATTGAGAAAATTCAATGTTCAAGCCCAGAGGATGCAGACTCCCCAAGCGGAATATGAGGTGCTGTTCCTCCAACTTGCGGTGTTGCTCACTCTGGTCGTGGAGGAGGCCAAGGACCGAGAGGTCGGATACAGCATGGGAGGGGGAGTTGAAGTGCTGAGCCACCGGGAGGTCGGGTTGGTTATTGCGGACCGAGCAGAGGTGTTCGGCGAAACGATCGCCAAGCCTCCGCTTGGTCTCACCGATATAGATCATCTGGCATCTGGAGCAGCGGATGCAGTAGATGAGGTTGGAGGACGTGCAGGTGAACCTCTGTCGGACCTGGAAGGACTGCTTGGGTCCCTGAAAGGAGTGGAGGGGGGAGGTGAAGGGGCAAGTGTTGCATTTCTTGCGGTTGCAAGGGGAAGGGGTAGAGTGGGAGGGGAGGGAAGAATTGACAAGGGAGTTGCGGAGGGAGCGGTCTTTGCGGAAGGCAGACGGGGGGAGATGGGAAGATGTGGCGAGTGGAGGGGTCACGTTGGAGGTGGCGAAACTGGCGGAGGACTATGTGTTGTATTTGCCGGCTGGTGGGGTGAAAGGTGAGGACCGGGGGACTCTGCCCTAGTTGCGAGTGGGGGAACGGGGAGAGAGGGCAGTGTTGCAGGGTATGGAGGAGACCCTGGTGCGAGCCTCCTCATCTATAGTGGGGGAGGGGAATCCCGTTCTCTGAAGAATGAGGCCATTTGTGATGACCTGGTGTGGAACACCTCATCCTGGGAGCAGATGCGGCGTAGACGGAGGAATTGGGAATAGGGGATGGAGTCCTTACAGGAAGCAGGGTGGGAGGAAGAGTAGTCCAGGTAGCTGTGGGAGTCAGTTGGTTTGTAGTGGATGTCGGTCAGGAGTGTATCACCTGCAATAGAGATGGTGAGGTCAAGGAATGGTAAGGAAATGTCGGAAATGGTCCAAGTGTATTTGAGTGCCGGATGGAAGTTGGTGGTGAAATGGATGAAGTCAGTCAGTTGTGTGTGGGTGCAGGAGGTGACACCAAAGCAGTCGTCGATGTAAACGGAGGTAGAGGTCGGGGATGGGGCCCCTGATACGCCGAGAACAAGGATTGTTCAACGTACCCGACAAAGAGGCAAGCGTAGCTGGGGCCCATGCGTGTGCCCATAGCTACGCCTTGTGTTTGGAGGAAATGGGAGGAGTCAAAAGAGAAGTTATTGAGGGTAAGGACCAACTCCGCTAGGCGGAGGAGGGTGTCAGTGGATGGGTATGGGTTGCTCCTCTGGTCGAGGAAGAACCGGAGGGCTTTGAGACCGTCCTGGTGGGGGATGGAAGTGTAGAGTGACTGGACGTCCATGGTAAAGATGAGAGGGTGGGGGCCTGGAGAATGGAATGCGCGGAGCCGATGGAGAGTGTCTGAGGTGTTTGGAGTAACTCCTCAGGTCAGGCAGCATCCCTGGAGAGCATGGATAGGTGATGTTTTGGGTCGGAGCCCTTGTTCATACTGACTGCAGGGATGGTGGGGGGTGGGGGGGGGGATAGGATGGGGGGGGCAGGACAAAGCATAACAGGTGACCACAGGCAAGGGAGTTTCGTGATAGACGGATAGTTGGAAAAAGGCCAGAGATGAACACGCACAAGGTGTGAGACAAAAGGATTAGAGAGTTGCAAACTAGCCAGAGGATTGATGAGACAATCAGAGGATTGATGAGATCAGTCTGAAGAAGGGTCTCGGCCCGAAACGTCGCCTATTTCCTTAGCTCCAGAGATGTTGCCTCACCCGCTGAGTGTCTCCAGCATTTTTGTCCACCTTAGAGGGCTGGTGAGATGCAAATTGTTTAGGAATGTAGGTGGACGGGGAGCGGAGGGGAGAGATAGGTGGGAAAAGAAATGGGGATTAGGTTTGGGGAGAAAGGAAAGGGGGGGGTTGTAGAGGTCACCTAAAGTTGAAGCGCCTCATCCACTTATTTCTCACCTTCGCTCTCCCTCCACCAACATTCCCAAACAATTTGCAGCTTGTCTACTCTGCCATTCCATCATGGCTGGTCTATTTTTCTCTCTCAACCACATTCACCCGCCTTCTTCATGTAGCCTTTAAAGCCCTTTCTAATCAAGAACCTATCGATCTCCACCTTAAAAAAATTATGCAATGGCGGCCTCCACAGCCGTCTGTGGCATTGAATCCCATAGATCACCGCGCTCTGTTTAAAGAAATCCCTCCTTGTCTCCATTCTAAAGACTTTTTATTCTGAGACTGCGCTCCCTGGTTCTTGACTCTCCCATGACTGGAAGTATCCTTTCCCCATCCACTTTATCCTGCCCTTTCATTATACAATCGGATTCGATGAGATCCCCCCCAAACCAGCGAGTACCTTTCCAGAGCCATCCAACACTCCTCATACATTAACCCACTTATTCCCGGCCTCATTCTCATACAGCTCCTCTGGACACTCTAGGGCCCAAAACTGCTCACAATATTCCAAATGTGGCTTGCCCAGCACCTAATAAAGGCTCAGCATTACATCCTTGCTTTTATAATCAAGTCCCCTCAAGGTGAACACAAGCTTTGCATTTGCCTCCCTTGTCCCAACTCAACCTGCACACTAACCTTCACACAGTTCCTGAACCAGCACTTTGGCAGTCCCTTTGCACGCACCGATTTCCGAATCCTCACCCCATTTATAAAATAGCTTAAACCTTTATTCCTTCTACCAAAGTGTATGAATCAACACTTTGCTCCGATGAATTCCATTTGCCCACTCTCCCAACCTGTCCGGGTCCTTCTGCAGGCTCCCTCTTCCCTCAACAGTACCTGCCCCTCTACTTATCCTCGTATCAGCTGCAAACTCAAAAGCGTCCAGGTCGCGGGGCTGGAAACTGGACGTATCCCGAGCTAGTTCTGCTACCACCGTCATCTATTGCGACAAGTGGTGGCCTCCCACTGATTGTCGCCGGAAGCTCGCGTCCTTTTCAGGACGGACGATGACCGCGAGGTCAACACTTGTAACAAGTAAGAAGAAGAAGCGGCAAACGTGCCCACAAAGACGTCAAGGCCATCATCATTAACATATCACGTGAAAACTAGCGCACCCAGCACCAACCCCTGCGGAACACCACTAAATACTGGGCAGCCAAACAGACAAGGCCCCCTTTTATATTCCCACTCTTTGCCTTCTGCCGCTCAGACAATCTTCTATCCACACTGCTACCTTGCCTTTAGTACTTTTCCAGTTTTAGACATACAGCTTGGGAACAGCCCCTTCGGCCCAATGAGTTCGAGCCGACCACCGAGAATTTAACGCAAGCGTAAAATCGAGCACCAGTGGTCAGGATCGAATCCTGGTCTCTGGCGTTGTGAGGCAGCAACTCTACTGCTGAGCTACCGTGCCTCGAATAATGGGCTTATATCTTGTTTGGCAGCCTCACACGATGTGGCACCTTATCAAAGGCTTTCTGAAATTCCAAGTAAACGACATCCACTGACATTCCTTTGTCTCTCCTGCTTGTTACTTCCTCAAATAATTCCTTTCATTTTCTTGGTTAATCTGTCTCTTCATTCGCCAATCAGAAACCTGCCGCTTTACATTTCCCGTCTGTTAATAAAAAAAGATGCATTTGCTGTATTTTCCTGCCAAAGTTTTAAAGTTGACTCTTCAGCTTTGCAAATGGATGCACATTCCTTCTCTGCTCGATTTTACGCTTGCGTTAAATTCTCCAATTTTAGGTCACCTCCGTAACTCCCCATCCCCTTTCTTTCCCTCCTTCCTCCCGTCCCCTGAGCCCCAGCTGACCTTGTACCTTCCTGTCCCCTCCCCTCCCCCTCCCCCTCCACCTATATTCTCAAATAATCCTCAAAGTACATAGTTCTTAGTTTTAAAGAAGGAACTGCAGATGCTGGAGAATCGAGGGTACACAAAAAGCTGGAGAAACTCAGCGGGTGCAGCAGCATCTAAGGAGCGAAGGAGATAGGCGACGTTTCGGGTCGAGACCCTTCTTCAGACATAGTTCTTAACCCTCTAATGTGTAGGAAGGAACTGCACATGCAGGTTTACACCAAAGATAGACACAAAATGCTGGACTAACTCAGCGGGACAGGCAGCATTTCCGGAGAGAAGGAATGGGTGACGGTTCCGATCGAGTCCCTTCTTCAGAGGGAGAGGGAGACACGGAGATATGGAAGTATAAGGTGTGAGAACAAGACATCAAAAGAGCTCAAGGAAAATGTAGAATAGATCATTGTTAGCTGGGAGAAGAAGGTAACAATGAAGCAAACACACATAACATTTAATCAGGAGTCAGTCAGACTGGTCAGAGAACTAGGATGGGGGAGAGATGGAGAGAAAGGGACAGCAAGGGTTAACTTGAAGTTAGAGAAGTCAATGTTGATACCGCTGGGGTTGTAAGCTGACCAAGCGAAATATGAGGTGCTGTTCCTCCAATTTGCGCTGGGCCTCACTCTGAAAATGGAGGAGGCCCAGGACAGGAAGGTCAGTGTGGGAATGGGAGGGGGTAAAGTGTTTAGCAAATGGGCAATCGGGTAGGTTTAGGTGGACTGGACAGAGGTGTTCAACTCTGTAATTTCAAAGTAAAGTTTACTCCACTGTTCAACTCTCTAATCCTTTTGTCTCACATCCTTGTACGTAGAAACATAGAAAACATAGAAAATAGGTGCAGGAGGAGGTCATTTGGCCCTTCGAGCCTGCACCGCCATTCATTGTGATTATGGCTGTGTTCATCTGTGGCCTTTAACCGACCATCTTTCTATCAACTCCCCCCCCCCCCCCACCCCCTCCCCTCGCCTATGTTCACTGTTCTGCTTTGTCCTGCGCCCCCCCCCCACTCTTCCTATGACCCGCCCTGCTTTGTCCTCCTCCCCCCACCCCGCGCCCCCCTGCAATCAGTCTGAAGAAGGGTTCTGACCCAAAACGTCACCCTTGCATGTTCTCCAGGGATGCCGCCTGACCTGCCGAGTTACTCCAGCACTTTATTTCTACCTTATGCCACAGTTGCTTGTTGCTACCAGCTGGCCATCTAAGCCAGTTTTCATGCAATTCATATTAAAGGATAAACAGGGCAATGCATAGCACAGGGATTAATACATAGGTGGGATGATTTTGACAGGTATTACAAGACCAAACAAAGCATGCAGGACAGTTCAGCACAGGAACAGGTTCTTCGGCCCACGATGTTTGTACCAAACATGATGCCTTATTAAACTGATCTAATCTGCCTGTCCATGATCCATATCCCTGTATTCCCTGAACTTCCACGTACCTATCTGAAAACCTCCTTAACATCACTATAGTATCAGTTTGCACCACCTCCCATGGCAGTGCATTCCAGGCAAGTTTGGGAAAAAAATGCATATCTCCATTTAACTTTCCCCCCCTCACCTCGTGCCCTCTAGTGATGGACATTCCTACCCTGGGAAAAAAAGGTTCTGGCAGTCTACCCTATCTATGCCTCTCATAATTGTATATTCTTCTATCAGGTTTCCCCTCATCCTCTGCCATTCCAGTGTAAGCAATCCAAGTCTATCCAACCTCTCCATGCATTTGTAACTAATCCAAGCAGTTTTCTGGGAAACCTCCTAGCATCCTCTCCAAAGCCTCCACATCTTTTCTGTCATGGGGCGACCGGAACGTCACGTGATAAAGGTGAAAGCATTTTTAAAGTGAACACATCGAGAAAATGGTCAATGACATGATTAACCACATAAAGCCCCCTGTCCCACTTAGGAGACCTAAACAGCAACCTCTGGTGACCTTGCCCGCCACTCAAAAACAAAAAAATCAAAGTCAAGGTGACCTGCAACCTCCTACCACCTCCCACATATATGTTGAAAACCTTCCTCGACTATGAGGAAAACCGGCTTCGACAAGACCTGCGCCTAAAAAAATTTTGAATCGATTTTTAAAACGGCAACCTATTTTTAGTCGAGGCCGGTTTTAAACATGATGAAAAAATAGCAGCAACCTAGATGAAGCCTCGACCACTGCGGAAACCACTTTCGACCATTAGGGAGAGTGACCAAAACCTCCCGTCACCTCATGGAAACCTTGGGTGGCGGGCAAGCTCACCAGAGGTTGCTGTTTAGATCTCCTTAGGGAAGCACCTCTATATCTGATTCTGGCATCCATAGATTAGAAAAGTGGAATTAAATGCGGGGATTTATGTTCTCCTAATGCTGCAACGATGAGAAATGTCCTTTATTAGAAAGACACGGAGAGAAAGTGCACTAATATCATTCCTCATGATTTGGTCATGAAAATGACCAAATATTGGATACTTTGTCCAGGGATCAAGCCACAAGCCCACACTGCTCAGCCAGATGCTCAGACGTTTATGTTTAGAGAATGTGTGCTGCCACGGAGGCGCAGCGGTAGAGTTGCTGCCTTACAGCGCTTGCAGCGCCGGAGACCCCCGGTTTGATCCCGAACACGGGTGCTGTCTGTACGGAGTTTGTACGTTCTCCCCGTGGCCGCGTGGGTTCTCTCCGAGATCTTCGGCTTCCTCCCACATTCCAAAGGTACGTAGGTTAATTGGCTTGGTGCATGTGTAAATTGTCCCTAGTGTGTGCAGAATAGTGTTGAAGTGCGGGGATCGCTGGTCGGCGTGGACTGGGTGGGCCAAAGGGCGTGTTTCCGCGCTGTATCTCTAAACTAAAGACGCCAAGCATCAATGTCAGTACTCAGGCACCTGCCATTCACGCAAGCTGCATGGGAAACGTGCCCGGCCCTGTCTGAAATCTGAAAAGCAAACAATGGATTATTGGTGCCACTTGAGAGCACTAATCCTGACTCCTTTCATCAATCGAGATTGAGAGTAGAAAGATATGTAAGTTATTAGATGATTTGGATATGTGCCCAATACTTCTTCTCAGAAAAAGATCAGGCCAGGCACGATGATGTGGACAATGACGTGACGTGTTACATTATGAAAAAGCAGTAAAAATCCAATCCATAGAATTACCACATAAACAGTCCACTCCTGATTGCTCAATACAATTCCCAGCCAGGTTTCTGCATCCTATCGCCCCTCAGATTTATTAATATTGCTAGCGGGTATAAAGATAGCGTGCAACTGCAGATGCTGGTTTATACGGATGATAAATAACTGGTTTATACGGATGATAAATAACATCCCCCACAATCAAAATGTGGATTACAGAAATGTCGGAGACACTCCATCTGGAAAGATTGAGGCTTGTCCTAATGGACAGGTTGGATCTTTTCAGAGGAATATGGTCTCCATACATTGAATATCTAAAGGGTCAAAATGGCTCGGTGCGAGAGCCTGACTGAAACCTGAATAATGGAATAGATGAAGAAATATGTATAACAAATCATGGATATATCTCCAACGATGATTAACTTTTTAATACTCCATTCACTTCTTTATTTTTGATTTCTTATCTCTATATTATTTTGCTCTATCTTTTCTTACTTATAAAAAAAAGAAAAATGTATAGAAATATAAATAAGTCTTAAATGTTAATATTAATAATATTACGAATGTATGTAAGAAGTATTTACTATTAATATGTATTTACAATTAATAAAAATATTCATCAAAAAATAAAAATAAAAATAAATAACTGAGCGGGTCAGACAGCATCACTGGAGACATTGTTAGTAGTTCTCGTCCTCCAACTCTCATCCAGATTCCCTTCAGATTTAGTCATGGGGCCACAGAGCTAAAGTGATAGTCAGAGACACAGTCACAGAGTCACAGAGACACAGTGTCACAGAGACACAGAGACACAGTGTCACAGAGACACAGTCACAGAGTCACAGAGACACAGTGTCACAGAGACACAGTCACAGAGACACAGTGTCACAGAGACACAGTGTCACAGAGACACAGTCACAGAATCACAGAGACACAGAGTCACAGAGACACAGTCACAGAGACACAGAGACACAGTGAGACACAGTCACAGAGACACAGTCACAGAGACACAGTCACAGAGACACAGTCACAGAGACACAGAGTCACAGAGACACAGTCACAGAGACACAGAGTCACAGAGACACAGTGTCACAGAGACACAGTCACAGAATCACAGAGACACAGAGTCACAGAGACACAGAGTCACAGAGACACAGAGTCACAGAGACACAGTCACAGAGACACAGAGTCACAGAGACACAGTCACAGAGACACAGTGTCACAGAGACACAGAGACACAGAGTCACAGAGACACAGTCACAGAGACACAGTGTCACAGAGACACAGAGTCACAGAGACACAGTCACAGAGACACAGTCACAGAGACACAGAGTCACAGAGACACAGAGTCACAGAGACACAGTCACAGAGACACAGAGTCACAGAGACACAGAGTCACAGAGACACAGTCACAGAGACACAGAGTCACAGAGACACAGTGTCACAGAGACACAGTCACAGAATCACAGAGACAAGAGTCACAGAGACACAGTCACAGAGACACAGAGACACAGTCACAGAGACACAGAGTCACAGTCACAGAGACACAGAGTCACACAGACACAGTCACAGTCACAGAGACACAGAGACACAGTGTCACAGAGACACAGTCACAGAATCACAGAGACAAAGAGTCACAGAGTCACAGAGACACAGACACACAGAGACACAGTCACAGAGTCACAGAGACACAGTGTCACAGAGACACAGAGACACAGTGTCACAGAGACACAGTCACAGAGTCACAGAGACACAGTGTCACAGAAACACAGAGACACAGTGTCACAGAGACACAGTCACAGAATCACAGAGACAAAGAGTCACAGAGACACAGACACAGAGACACAGAGACACAGTCACAGAGACACAGAGTCACAGTCACAGAGACACAGAGTCACAGTCAGTCACAGAGACACAGTCACAGAATCACAGAGACAAAGAGTCACAGAGACACAGTCACAGAGACACAGAGTCACAGTCACAGTCAGAGTCACAGAGTCACAGTCACAGAGTCACAGAGACACAGACACAGAGACAGAGAGAGAGACACAGACACAGAGACACAGAGACACAGTCACAGAGACACAGAGTCACAGAGACAGAGAGAGACACAGACACAGAGACACAGGGTCACAGAGTCACAGAGACACAGTCACAGTCACAGAATCACAGAGACACAGACACAGAGTCACTGTCACAGAGTCACAGAGACACAGAGACACAGAGACACAGAGACACAGAGACACAGTCACAGAGACACAGAGACACAGTCACAGAGACACAGAGACACAGCACAGTCACAGAGACACAGAGACACAGTCACAGAGACACAGAGACACAGAGACACAGAGACACAGAGACAGACACAGAGACACAGAGACACAGAGACACAGACACAGAGACACAGAGGCACAGAGTCACAGAGACACAGAGACACAGTCACAGAGACACAGAGACACAGAGACACAGTCACAGAGACACAGAGGCACAGAGACACAGAGACACAGTCACAGAGACACAGAGACACAGAGACACAGTCACAGAGACACAGAGGCACAGAGACACAGAGACACAGTCACAGAGTCACAGGGACACAGAGACACAGTCACAGAGACACAGAGACACAGAGACACAGAGACACAGAGACACAGAGTCACAGGGACACAGAGACACAGTCACAGAGACACAGAGACACAGAGACACAGTCACAGAGACACAGAGACACAGAGTCACAGGGACACAGAGACACAGTCACAGAGACACAGAGACACAGAGTCACAGGGACACAGAGACACAGTCACAGAGACACAGAGACACAGAGACACAGAGACACAGAGACACAGAGTCACAGGGACACAGAGACACAGAGACACAGAGACACAGAGACACAGAGACACAGAGACACAGAGACACAGTCACAGAGTCACAGAGTCACAGTCACAGTCACAGAGACACAGTCACAGAGTCACAGAGACACAGAGACACAGTCACAGAGACACAGTCACAGAGTCACAGAGACACAGTCACAGAGTCACAGAGACACAGTCACAGTCACAGAGACACAGTCACAGAGTCACAGAGACACAGAGACACAGTCACAGAGTCACAGAGACACAGAGACACAGAGACACAGAGACACAGTCACAGAGACACAGTCACAGTCACAGACACAGAGACACAGAGACACAGAGACACAGTCACAGAGTCACAGAGACACAGAGACACAGAGTGACAGAGTCACAGGGTCACAGAGACACAGAGACACAGAGCAGAGTGGCATTGAGACACAGAGACACAGTCACAGAGTCACAGGGTCACAGGGTCACATAGACACAGAGTCACAGAGACAGAGACACAGACACAGAGTCACAGAGTCACAGAGACACAGGCACAGAGTCACAGTCACATTCACAGTGTCACAGGGTCACAGAGTCACAGACACACAGGGTCACAGACATAGAAACATTGAAACATAGAAACATAGAAATTAGGTGCAGGAGTAGGCCATTCAGCCCTTCGAGCCTGCACCGCCATTCAATATGATCATGGCTGATCATCCAACTCAGTATCCCGTACCTGCCTTCTCTCCATACCCTCTGATCCCCTTAGCTACAAGGGCCACATCCAACTCACTCTTAAATATAGCCAATGAACTGGCCTCAACTACCCTCTGTGGCAGAGAGTTCCAGAGACTCACCACTCTCTGTGTGAAAAAAGTCTTTCTCATCTCGGTCTTAAAGGATTTCCCCCTTATCCTTAAGCTGTGACCCCTTGCCCTGGACTTCTCCAACATCGGGAACAATCTTCCTGCATCTAGCCTGTCCAACCCTTAAGAATTTTGTAAGTTTCTATAAGATCCCCTCTCAATCTCCTAAATTCCAGAGAGTATAAACCGAGTCTATCCAGTCTTTTCTTCATAAGACAGTCCTGACATCCCAGGAATCAGTCTGGTGAACCTTCTCTGCACTCCCTCTATGGCAATAATGTCCTTCCTCAGATTTGGAGACCAAAACTGTACGCAATACTCCAGGTGTGGTCTCACCAAGACCCTGTACAACTGAAGTAGAACCTCCCTGCTCCTGTACTCAAATCCTTTTGCTATGAAAGCTAACATACCATTCGCTTTTTTCACTGCCTGCTGCACCTGCATGCCTACTTTCAATGACTGGTGTACCATGACACCCAGGTCTCGCTGCATCTCCCCTTTTCCTAATCGGCCACCATTTAAATAATAGTCTGCTTTCCTGTTATTGCCACCAAAGTGGATAACCTCACATTTATCCACATTATACTGCATCTGCCAAACATTTGCCCACTCACCCAGCCTATCCAAGTCACCTTGCAGTCTCCTAGCATCCTCCTCACAGCTAACACTGCCCCCCAGCTTAGTGTCATCGCAAACTTTGAGATATTGCCTTCAATTCCCTCATCCAGATCATTAATATATATTGTAAATAGCTGGGGTCCCAGCACTGAGCCCTGCGGTACCCCACTAGTCACTGCCTGCCATTGTGAAAAGGACCCGTTTACTCCTACTCTTTGCTTCCTGTTTGCCAGCCAGTTCTCTATCCACATCAATACTGAACCCCTAATACCGTATGCTTTAAGTTTGTATACTAATCTCTTATGTGGGACCTTGTCGAAAGCCTTCTGGAAGTCCAGATATACCACATCCACTGGTTCTCCCTTATCCACGCTACTAGTTACATCCTCGAAAAATTCCACAAGATTCGTCAGACATGATTTACCTTTCGTAAATCCATGCTGACTTTGTCCAATGATTTCACCACTTTCCAAATGTGCTGCTATCCCATCTTTAATAATTGACTCTAGCAGTTTCCCCACTACCGATGTTAGACTAACTGGTCTGTAATTCCCCGTTTTCTCTCTCCCTCCCTTCTCAAAAAGAGGGGTTACATTTGCTACCCGCCAATCCTCAGGAACTACTCCAGAATCTAAAGAGTTTTGAAAGATTATCACTAATGCATCCACTATTTCCTGAGCTACTTCCTTAAGTACTCTGGGATGCAGCCTATCTGGCCCTGGGGATTTATCGGCCTTTAATCTATTCAATTTACCCAACACCACTTCCCGACTGACCTGGATTTCACTCAATTCCTCCTTTGACCCACGGTCCCCTGCTATTTCCGGCAGATTATTTATGTCTTCCTTAGTGAAGACGGAACCAAAGTAGTTATTCAATTGGTCCGCCATATCCTTGTTCCCCATGATCAACTCACCTGTTTCTGACTGCAAGGGACCTACATTTGTTTTAACTAACCTCTTTCTCTTCACATATCTATAAAAACTTTTGCAGTCAGTTTTTATGTTCCCTGCCAGTTTTCTTTCATAATCTATTTTTCCTTTCCTAATTAAGCCCTTTGTCCTCCTCTGCTGGTCTCTGAATTTCTCCCAGTCCTCTGGTATGCTGCTTTTTCTGGCTACTTTGTACGCATCATCCTTTGCTTTGATACTATCCCTGATTTCCCTTGTTATCCACGGATGCACTACCTTCCCCGATTTATTCTTTTGCCAAACTGGGATGAACAATTTTTGTAGTTCATCCATGCAGTCTTTAAATGTCTTCCATTGTATATCCACCGTCAACCCTTTTAGAATTAATTGCCAGTCAATCTTGGCCAATTCACGTCTCATACCCTCAAAGTTACCTTTCTTTAAGTTCAGAACCATTGTTTCTGAATTAACAATGTCACTCTCCATCCTAATGAAGAACTCAACCATATTATGGTCACTCTTGCCCAAGGGGGCACGTACAACAAGACGGCTAACTACCCCTTCCTCATTACTCAAAACCCAGTCTAAAATAGCCTGCTCTCTCGTTGGTTCCTCTACATGTTGATTTAGATAACTATCCCGCATACATTCCAAAAAATCCTCTTCCTCAGCACCCTGCCAATTTGATTCACCCAATCTATATGTAGATTGAAGTCACCCATTATCACTGTTTTGCCTTTGTCGCACGCATTTCTAATTTCCTGTTTGATACCATCCCCAACTTCTCTGCTACTGTTAGGTGGCCTGTACACAACACCCACCAGCGTTTTCTGCCCCTTAGTGTTTTGTAGCTCTACCCATACCGATTCCACATCCTCCAAGCTAATGTCCTTCCTTTCCATTGCGTTAATCTCCTCTCTAACCAGCAACGCTACCCCACCTCCTTTTCCTTTCTCTCTATCCCTCCTGAATATTGAATATCCCTGGATGTTCAGCTCCCAGCCTACGTCACCCTGGAGCCATGTCTCCGTGATCCCAACTATATCATAATCATTAATATCTATCTGCACGTTCAACTCGTCCACCTTATTACGAATACTCCTTGCATTGAGACACAAAGCCTTCAGGCTTGTCTTTACAACGCACTTACCCCTTATACAATTTTGCTGAAAAGTGGCCCTTTTTTGATTTTTGCCCTGGTTTTGTCTGCCTGCCACTTTTACTTTTCACCTTGCTACCTATTGCTTCTACCCTCATTTTACACCCACCTGCCTCTCTGCTCTTGTACCCATCCCCCTGCCACATTAGTTTAAATCCTCCCCGACAGCACTAGCAAACACTCCCCCAAGAACATTGGTTCCATTCCATTCCAGGTGCAAACCGTCCTGTTTGTACCAGTCCCACCTCCCCCAGAACTGGTCCCAGACACACAGAGACACAGTCACACAGTCACAGAGTCACAGTCACAGAATTGAAGATTATAAAGCCGGTGGGAGGAAGGTAGCAGGGTGTGGGTGAGTACAGGAGGTGGGATACAGGGGAGGGAAGGGGGGGGGGGGGGTGGGCAGGAAGAGAGTCACAGAGACACAGAGATACAGAGTCACAGAGACACAGAGACACAGAGACACACAGTCACAGTCACAGAGTCAGAGTCACAGAGTCACACACAGTCACAGAGACACAGAGACACAGAGACACAGGGACACAGAGACACAGTCACAGAGTCAGAGACACAGAGACACAGAGACACAGAGTCACAGAGACACAGAGACACAGAAACACAGAGACACAGAGACACAGACACAGGGTCACAGTCACAGAGTCACAGAGACACAGAGACACACAGTCACAGTCACAGAGACACAGAGACACAGAGACACACAGTCACAGTCACAGAGACACAGAGACACAGAGACACAGACACAGAGACACAGAGACACAGAGACAGAGACACAGAGACACAGAGTCACAGAGACACAGACACAGAGACACAGAGACACAGAGACACAGAGACACAGAGACATAGACACAGAGACACAGAGACACAGAGACACAGAGACACAGAGACACAGAGACACAGAGACACAGAGACACAGAGACAGAGACACAGAGATACAGAGACACAGAGACACAGAGACACAGAGACACAGACACAGAGACACAGAGACACAGAGACACAGAGACACAGTCACAGAGTCACAGAGACACAGAGACACACAGTCACAGTCACAGTCACAGAGACACAGAGTCACAGTCACAGGGCCACAGAGACACAGTCACAGAGACACAGAGACACAGAGACACAGAGACACAGAGACACACAGTCACAGAGACACAGTCACAGAGACACAGAGACACAGTCACAGAGACACAGAGACACAGAGACACAGAGACACAGAGACACAGAGTCACAGTCACAGTCACAGTCACAGAGTCACAGAGACACAGAGACACAGAGACACAGAGTCACAGAGTCACAGCGACACAGTCACAGTCACAGAGTCACATAGACACAGAGTCACAGTCACAGAGTCACAGGGTCACAGTGTCACAGAGTCACAGAGACACAGACACAGAGTCACAGTCACAGTGTCACAGGGTCACAGAGTCACAGAGACACAGAGACACAGAGTCACAGAGACACAGGGTCACAGAGACACAGAGACAGAGACACAGTCACACAGTCACAGAGTCACAGTCACAGAATTGCAGATTATAAAGCCGGTGTGAGGAAGGTAGCAGGGTGTGGGTGAGTACAGGAGGTGGGATACAGGGGAGGGAAGGGGGGTGGGGTGGCAGGAAGAGAGGGGGAGGTGGTTTGTGAGAAGTTACCTTAAATTGGAGGGTTGAATATTCATGCCGCTGGGTCGTATGCTACCCAAGCAAAATATGAGGCGCTGTGCCTCTGGTTTGTGTGTGGCAATGGAGGAGGCCCTGGGCAGAAAGGTCAGTGAGGGAATGGGAATGGAAAGTGGAGTTATAATGGTTTGATATTTAGTTCTCTTCAACCTCCATTCAAAAACAAGTGGGTAATATACTTCAGTTTTATTAAAGGGAGCTTAAATTAAAACAAACATGATTTATGAAATTGACTTGCACGTGAAACATCAGACCTGAAATGAATGTTAATAACCACAATGTATTACTTCCAATCATTTACAGGATCTATGTAAGCTTTAGCTGAATATAAGTAACTGTTTCATTGTCAACTTTTATCTTGAGGAGGATGTGGGCAGAGTTTGAATTATCTGAATGGAACCATCTTTAATAAAATCCTGATGTCTTGCATCTCAAATAACAGGAACTGAGAATTCCCCAGCAATGATATCAGTGGTCCGGCAGAATCCAATCATCTACACAATCGGTACCAACCCTACGGGTTTGCCATGGTATTGGAGAGCATTTAATTTTGAATGAGATACATGGTCCACTTGAGCAGATCCCCGGGAGGTGAAGGGATAATGCAGGTGTATCCCCTTAATCATCATCAGCAAAGCAGACTGAAGTCTGTAGAAGGGTCTCGACCTGAAATGTCGCCCACTCCTTCTCTCCAGAGATGCTGCCTGTCCCGCTGAATTACTCCAGCATTTTGTGTCTATCTTCGGTGTGGTTCTGCAGTTCCTTCCTGCACAAATGCACGCACAGGACGGGAGTAACTCAGCAGATTAGCAGCCGCTTTGGAGAATGTGACTAGATGACCTTTCAGGTTGAGACTCTTCTTCATTGTAGGGGGTGGAGTAGGATGTTGGACAAGGCGGGAGGCAGAAGAATGCACGGCAGGTAATGGGTAGCCAAAAGCAAGAGGGCTTTCAACAGGTGGATGGTTGGGACCAAAGATCCTACAGCAAGCAAGATAGTCCACTCGATGAAAAAGACGTAGTACGGTCATGGGCAGATTCATGGGTAATTTTCCGCCCCATTTCCGTAACCGGCTTCCGTCTCCGCGCCAAAGATCCCGTAGCGGAGCAAAGATGACTAGTGCGGGGACGGAAGCCGGTTACGGAAACATCCTCGTAAAAATCAAAGTTCTTTGGTAAAAATCTTCTCCTCATTTTCACAATTATAATTTATTAACGCAAACTGTTTCCCCGCAACGTTGATTACACCGCGAGTCGGGTCGGGTCGGGTTACTGAAATGGATGAAAAAAAGGCCCAGGTTCCGCTCCGTTGCGTACTACACATCAGCCCATTGCATTTAGCAGGAGTGGTCTATCTTGCTCCGCTATAGGATCTTTGGTTGGAGCCAAAGATCGTAGAAGGCTCTTGCTCTCGTATCTTTGGTTGGAACAAAGGCCAGAGATAAGAACAGAAGGTGTGAGACTGTTTTGAGGAGTTGCACATTGTGAAGCCAGGAGAGGGGAGTAGCAGGAAGAGGGGGAGGAGGGTTGTGAAGGGAGAAACAGTTGGGAGCCCATGCGCAGCACGAGGGGTGAAGGGGCAAGAGAGGGGGGAAGAAAGGGTGGGAGGTGTGGGAGAGAAAAAGGGAGGGAGTGGGTTTGAGAGGGGGGTGGGGTGAGAGGTTGTTAGAGATGACCTAAACTTGGAGAACTCAATATTAGTACCGTTGGGTTGTAAGTTACCCAAGCTGAATCTCCTAGTTTCCTCAATCGCGCAAAAAGTCGTAGCGTCTTTCTGGTCGCAGTTAATTTTTCAACATGTTGAAAATTTTTCGCCAACTGTGGGTTTGACGCCAATGAGCGTGGCTTGACGTCTCCTGACGCAGGTGCTGCCGTAGATTGTCGCCAGGGTGACGTAGGTTGTTGCTGCTTTTCGGCGACCTGCTACGACTATGCCAGCCGCCGGCAGTTGCCTAACAAAATCACCAAGTGGGACAGGCCCGTTGCTGTGAAGCTACTCCTTTACTTTGTGTCCTTTTGTCCATTAACCAGCATCTGTAGCTCTCTGTTTCAACAAAACAGACCATCTGTTAGTTGACATTTTGCTGTGATTGTACTTCAAAAGAGTTTCAGAGACAGCCATGTCGCCTGAGGGGATCTGAACGTTTTTCTTTCATTGTTCCCAATTTCCATGGCAGTGCGGAACCCAAGATGTGGAAGTTAACCTCCAGTCAAAGACTGTAATTTATGTGTTTTCATCTAACGCAACCAGTTTATTTTTCTTTGAAATGCAGCCATCAGTGCAGAATTGCAAAAGTCATCTTAGACGGGAAACTACCAAGAAATACTGTTTGTGTAGAAAGGAACTACAGATGCTGGTTCATACCAAAGATAGACACAAAGAGCTGGAGTCACTCAGCAGGTCAGGCGGCATTTCTGAAGAAAAAAACGATGGGTGATGTTTCGGGTTGAGACCCTTCTTCAGACTGAAAGTGTAAAACTTTGACAGTGTGAAACATTCAGTTTTACCGTTTTCTTGATTAGTACGGGTGTCAAGGGTAATGGGGCGAAGGCAGGAGAATGGGGTTAAGAGGGAGAGATAGATCAGCCATGATTGAATGGTAGAGCAGACTTGATGGGCCAAATGGCCTAATTCTGCACCTATGCCTTATGGCCTTACGAAAAGTCACCCATCCCAGAGATGCTGCCTGACTCGTTGAGTTACTCCAACACTTTGTGTCTATCTTCAAGACATACTGTTTGCTGGATCTTGAGTCTTCTCCGAGCTGCTGCAATGTAAAAGAGCCAAGTGGAGTCCAGAGCTTAGTTTTAGTTTCGAGATACAGCCCTTCGGCCCACCGAGTCCGCACTGACCAGTTACAATTTACATTTATACCAAGCCAATTACCAACCTACCAACCTGTACATCTTTGGAGGGTGGGAGGAAACCGAAGATCTTAGAGGAAACCCACGCAGGTCACGGGGAGAACGTACAAACTCCATACAGACAGCACCCGTAGTCGGGTTCGAACCTGCATCTCTGGCGCTGTCAGGCAGCAATTTGCGCTGCGCCATCGTGCCGCCCAAGAGATGTAGAGGTAAAATGTGATGTAAAAGAGCCACGTGCTGTCCGGAGCTGCGGATGCAACATGTCTTTAATCTGTCTTTAATTTGGATGGAATCTTCTCTCCTTGGAACAGCTCTATACTTTGAGTTTAGGTGATTGTCCCTGAAGTTTTTTCCAGGAGAGAGTACTTTGAGTATTTATAGTTTGAAGAATAAAGATAACAGCAAGAGATGGAGTATGTTCAATAGTTACAATTGCATGTTTTGCTTCACTACTTTCAGTGCAAATGGTTGCATCAACGTACATATTTACAATGGGAACATGTCTTTACTGACAAGATTTAAAAAAAAACAAAGCTGGAGTAGGCAGCATCTCCAGCAGGCCTGGCATCTCCAGCAGGCCTGGCATCTCCAGCAGGCCTGGCATCTCCAGCAGGCCTGGCAGCATCACTGTGCTGGCAGAACTCAATAGGTCAGGCAGCATCTGTGGAGGGAAATACCCAGGCAACATTTTGGGTCAGAACCCTTCTTCAGACTGATGGAGAGGGGAGAGAGGTGGCGCAGAGACGTGGGGGGAGGGCAATCATTCAAAACCGATAGGTGGATACAGCTAATGAGGTTTGATTGGCGACAGGTGGAGAGTGTTAAATGGGTTTGAGATGAAATGAAGGCAAAAGGGTGCCTGATAAATAAGGAAGAGTAATGGGCCTGTCCCACGTAGGCAATTTTTCAGGCGACTGCCGGCGACTGTCAGATGGAACACACACACACACACACACACACACACACACACACACACACACACACACACACACACACACACACACACACACACACACACACACACACACACACACACACACACACACACACACACACACACACACACACACACACACACACACACACACACACACACACACACACACACACACACACACACACATCTCTTCCTTCACCAGCCAGTTATGCAGGCGGGGGACAGGGCAAGCGGGGAGCGCAGTCTGAGTCGGTGATACAGACACACTCCACGATGAACAGGAAGGTTGGCGCTGTAATTAAGACGGTGAAAGCATAGTGTACGGGAAGGGTCACGTAAGTCCTTTAAAAGAGGGGGGGGAGATGGGGGAGAGGGGGCAGAAGGGTGGAGAAGGGGGGGAGAAGGGGGAGATGGGGTGGGGAGAAGGAGTGGGGACAACTTTTAAGAAGCCAGAGATACACGGCTGTGAAACTCGGCGGACATTTAACATCACCGGTCGGTTATCCTTGGTTCTGAAAACTATTGATCACGTTTTTTTCCCCCAATGAGCCAAAGAAATTCACCAGTCAGCACCGGTGACAACCTATGAGAACCTACGACAACCTACGACCTCCTGGCGACCCACTACCACTGCACCTACGGCACGGGAATTCTCGCTACTCTCCATGGCGTCCAAAATTCTGGTCGCCGCTAATTTTTCAACATGTTGAAAAATTACGGGAATTACTAGTTACGGGAATGTGGGAACTACTCACCACCATGCAGGCGACAGCCCGGCAACCTCCAGCGAACATGTGGCGACCTTGTGGCGACCGCATAGTCTCCTGGAGTCGCCTAAAAAGTCGCGTAAGTGGGACAGGCCCATAAGTGTGAAACATAAAACTGGAGGGAGGATATGGATGGAAGGGGTTATGCAGGAGGAAAGAGGAGGAATGCAAGGGAAATTGGGGCGGAGTAGTAAAGTTGGGAGATGAATGGAAGGAAAAGGAGAAAGGAACAGGGTTAAGGAGATTAGTGGGAGAAAGGAGGATGTGTAGGGGTGGCGGTGGGGAGACAAGGGTCAATGTGAAGGGGGATCGGGGCTTGAAATTGGACAATACAAAGTTCATTCCGAAGATAGACACAAAGAGCTGGAGCAACTCAATGGGTCGAACAGCATCTCTGGATGAAAAAAGAACAATGCTGTGCCATCCCCAGCTCGCACCACCGCCCCCACCCGGCACCGCTTACAACGCTGGTCACCTGCGCCACCCCCAAGGTAATGCTGTGAGGACTGACTCTCGAGGTCAGCGTTTACCCTTGCGGAACCCTTGGAAATAATTTTAATGTCTCAGGGAACTCCTGAGTTGGGGGTTGCTGGGACCGCCACCATTTTGAGATCGTCAGCTGCGCCTGTGCAGTTGGCCCGTTGCCATTTTGAGATGGCCATTTTGACTCGCATCACAACGGCGATCTCTGGCGTCACATCGGGGGGGGGGGGGGGGACTCGTCAGCCGCGCCTGCGCAGTTGGGGGAGGTTTGCCGGGCCAGGATCGCCATTTTAATAGAATGGCGCTTTAACACTATAAAAATCGAGGAGGTGGAGAGGCTTTTCAGAGGACAAAAGAGCCGGAAATCTCCAGGACCGGACAATGTTTCCCTCTCTACTCTTAAGCTCTGTGCCAAACAGCTGGCACCGGTCTAGGCCGACATTTTTAAACAGTCCCTGCAAACATGTACTGTCCCTGCCTGCTTCAAATTCTCCACTATTGTCCCTGCACCCAAAAAGGCAAGGATTGCTTGTCTTAATGACTACAGGCCTGTCGCACTGACCTCTAGTCATGAAGACACTCAAAAGACTTGTGCTGGCCAAGCTGAAAAATATCACGATCCCCCTGCTGGATCATCTGCAGTTTGCATATCGGGCCTATAGATCTGTGGATGATGCAGTCAACCTGGGCCTGCACTTCATCCTGCAGCACCTAGACCGCCAGGGGACCTATGCAAGGAGTTAAAGAAGGAACTGCAGATGCTGGAGAATTAAGGGTTACACAAAAAGCTGGAGAAACTCAGCGGGTGCAGCAGCATCTAAGGAGCGAAGGAGATAGGCGACGTTTCGGGTCGAGACCCTTCTTCAGACTGGTCAGGGATCTCGTTTCCCTGATCCCTGACCAGTCTGAAGAAGGGTCTCGACCCGAAACGTCGCCTATCTCCTTCGCTCCTTAGATGCTGCTGCACCCACTGAGTTTCTCCAGCACTTTTGTCTACCAGCATAGAAGATTATTGGCTGCACCCTTCCCTCCATTGATGAACTGTACACTGCAAGGGCCAGGAAGCGAGCGGGCAAGATCATCTCTGACCCCTCTCACCCTGGCCACAAACTCTTTGAATCACTTCCCTCTGGAAGGCGACTCCGGACTGTCAAAGCTGCCACAACCAGACATAAAAACAGTTTTTATCCACGAGTAGTTGCTCTACTCAACAGCCAAAAATCTGTAGCCTCCCTTTGATCTGGTATTTTGTTGGTTCACTTGCTTGATCAATGGTGTTTTATAATGTTTTATTATTATTAATGTTTAGTGTTTTCTGAGTCATTCGTAACTGTCACTGTATATCATGTTGTTACTTGTGGGTGGAGCACCAAGGCAAATTCCTTGTATGTGAATACTTGGCCAATAAACATACTTACTTACTTACTTACTTATTTTAACATCCAGCATTGTGTATAGGTGAGTGCTGCTGGGGGAATATGGCATTGGGGGAGGGGGAGGGAACGGGTCGACGCTTGGTCTAGTTCATCACTATTAACCCCGAGCGATCTCTCGCGGTACCCTGGCGTTCTGGGGAACCACGGTTGAGAAACGCAGCCCTGAGTAACCAAATTACACAACATTGTTGCCTTAGCTGAGGATGCCTGAGGGCTCGTTCGAAGCAGACCAATTAACAAAGCCCCATTGTCTGTGTGTCTGGCCAATGCACACAAGACTACTGAAGAAGGATCTCAACCTGAAAGGTCACCCATTCCGATCCAGAGATGCTGCCTGTCCCGCTGAGTTACTCCAGCATTTTGTGTCAATCTCATGGTTATATCAGTTTATAAACCTTATTTCCTGAGCAGCTTTCTTCTATGAACTCATTCATGTATTTTTAATTTATTTTTTTAATTTTTCTGCTGCTTATTTTTCTCCCTACACCCGTCTCCACTGGTCCCCCTCCTCTCGGACTCTCCCGGAGAGCCTTTTACCCTCTTGAGACCTTTTCACTTCTTACTGCCGACATGGCATCAACTGTCTCAGCTTTTCCACCCATCTTACCTACTCCAACCTCTCCCCCTCTGGACGTACAGCCCTCAGCTCACTGCAGCAACCCTGACATTATCATCAAACCTGGCGACAAGGGAGGTGTCTGGTTGTCTGGCGCTCTGACCTCTACTGGGCTGAGGCCTGGCGACAACTCTCACACACCTCCTCCTACTTATCCTTGGACCATGATCCCACAGATGAAGACCAGGCCGCAGCCCATTCCGGCTGTCTACCCTCCACACCTTCCAACCTCATCATTCCCCAGCCCCAGCCTGATTTCACCTTCTCCCCAAAATCCATAAACAGAACTGCCCCGGCAGACCCATTTTTTCAACGATCCTGCCCCACTAAATTCATTTCCACATACCTCGATTCCCTCCTATTCCCCCTGGTCCAATCCCTCCTGACCTTTGTACAAGAGCCCCCCTTCTTTCATCTTCAGTCACTCTACACCTCCACCCCACCAGGAAGGCCTTAATCCCCTTCCGTTTCTACCTCGACCACAGAACCAGCCAATCTCCCTCTACCAACTCTGCTCCGCCTAACGGAGCTGGTCCTCACCCTCAACAAACTTCTCATTCGACTCCTCCCACTTCTTCCAACTCCATGGGCACTCGTACGGGCCCCAGCTGTGCCTGCCTCTTTGCAGGGTATGTTGAACAAACACTGTTCCAGGCGTACACTGGCCCTATCCCCAAACTCTATCTCCACTACATTGACAGCTGCATTGGTGCTACCTGCTCCCACGCAGAACTCATGGACTTCATTAACTTCACTACTAATTTCCATCCTGCACCCAAATTCACTTGGACCATGTCCACCAACTCCCTGCCCTTTCTTGATCTCACCGTCTCCATCACAGGAGATAGACTATCGACTGACGTCTATTATAAACCTATTGACTCCCACAGCTATCAAGGCTACACTTCTTCCCACCCTGCCGCCTGCAAAGACTCTATCTCCTAATCCAAATTCCTCCGTCTACACCTCATCAGTGGCCAAGATGAGGTGTTCCATACCAGGACATCTGAGATGTCCTCATTCTGTATAGAGACCAGAGGTTCCCCTCTTCCATCATAGATGAGGTCCCCATACAGGTCTCCTCAGTATCCCATAGCTCCGCTCTTGCTCCCCCTCCCCCCAGTCGCAACAGGGACAGAGTCCCCCTTGTCCTCACCTTTCACTCCATCAGCCGTCACATACAACACATAATCCTCCGACATTTTCGCAACTCCCACCACTAGCCACATCTTCCCATCCCCACCCCTTTCCGCCTTCCACAGCGATTGTTCCCTCCGCAACTCCCTGGTCACTCATCCCCTCCCACCCAAACCACCCCCACCCCAGGTACCTTCCCCAGCAACCGCCGAAGATGCAACACCTGTCCCTAT
The DNA here is from genome assembly GCA_035221665.1 of Okamejei kenojei. Classification (NCBI taxonomy): domain Eukaryota; kingdom Metazoa; phylum Chordata; class Chondrichthyes; order Rajiformes; family Rajidae; genus Okamejei; species Okamejei kenojei. The sequence goes on from CM069134.1 coordinate 12,223,223, forward strand.
AACATCTCCCTCGACTCTGTCCAGGGACCCCGACTGTCCTTTCAGGTGAGGCAGAGGTTCACTTGCACCTCCTCCAACCTATTCAACTGTATCTGCTGTTCCAGGTGTGGACTCTTATATATCAGCGAGAGCAAGCACAGACTTGGTGATCGTTTCACTGAACACCTCCGCTCAGTCTGCCTCAACCTACGTGATCTCCCGTTTTAATTTCCCTTCCCATTCCCACACTGACCTTTCTGTCCTGGGCCGTCCTATTGAGTTCCTCTGTCTGTATACTCATAGTCACCTGTCCCACAGTCAATAATGGCCTATTGTTTGCCCCACATTTCCTTGCTTATCATTGTTTGCATATCTTCCATTCATTTCCTCTAAGTACTGTCTATATCTCTCATTCCCCTTTCCCCTGACTCTCAGTCTGAAGAAGGGTCTCGACCTAAAACGTCACCTATTCCTTTGCTCCAGAGATGCTGCCTGACCAGCTGAGTTATGGGGCTGCTCTATTTAGGCGACTTTTTAGGCGACTGCAGGAGACTATGCGGTCACCACAGGGTCGCCACATGTTTGCGGGTGGTTGCTGGGGAGTCGCCTTCATGGTCCTGAGGAGTTCCCGCATTCTGGGAACTAGTCGCGGGCCTCATTATGGTCGCCGCAAATTTTGTGACATGTTGAAAAATTAGCGGCGACTAGAAGGAAGCCGCCATGGATGTAGCGAGACTTCTCGTGCCGTAGGTGGGTCGCCAGGAGGTCCCAGTGGGTTGCCAGGAGGTCGAAGGTTCTCGGAGGTTCTTGTAGATTTGTAGCCGGTGCTGACCGGTGAATTTCATTGGCTCATTGGGGGAAAAACATTAAGCGGTAGTTTTCAGAACCAAGGATAACCGACCGGTAATGTTAAATGTCCGCCGAGCTTCACAGCCGTGTATCTCTGGCTTGTTAAAAGTTGTCTCCACTCCTTCTCGCTCCCTCTCCCCTCTCCCCCCCCCCCTCTTTTAAAGGACTTACCGTACACTGTGCTTTAGCCGTCTTTTTACAGCGCCAACCTTCCTGTTCATCGTGGTGTGTGTCTGTTTCACCTTGACTTTGCACAGTGTGAATTTTTTAGACAGCGCTCCCCCCGCTTGCCCTGTCCCCCGCCTGCATAACCGGCTGGTGAAGGAAGCACGGTGTGCCTGTGTGTTCCACTCTGGCAGTCGCCGTATCAGTTGCTGGTTTTTCAGGTGACTGCCGGCAACTTGACCGTCGCCGGCAGTCTGCTGAAAAATCGCCAAAGTGGGACAGTCCCATTACTACAGCTTTTTGTGTCTGTCTTTGGTTTAAACCAGCATCTGCAGTTCTTCCCAACACGAGCTATTTTTAATTGCGGCTTTTAATTTCAAAACTTATTGTGGTATGTTTTTTGGAATAGTTCATGAAGAATGGATCTCATTTGCTTTAATGGCAACAAAATATTTAATATTTTTACTTTAACTCCTGCTGTTTCACCATAACCAGTCTGAAGAAGGGTCTTGACCCAAATTGTCACCCATTCCCCTAGCCAGAGATGCTGCCTGTCCCACTGAGTTATTCCAGCATTTCGTGTCTCTCTTCTGTTGGCCCCCTGGACAGAAACCCCTGCCAGGACAGAAATCTCTGCCAGGAAGGGCAAACTCTGTTTTTCTGATTAATAAGGCCGGAAAAGTATTTTTGCTAAAGATACCCCAAAATCCCAACTACAAAAGCTGGTGCCAGTGTGAGTCTACATCTTCAATCTCTGTCGCTAACTATTTACAGCAGTTTGGGGAAATGATTTAAATCCCGCGTTGATGGAAGTAATATGTTGTTCCAGGTGTTTGACCACATCCCATTCTGGGAGACTTCCTGAATATGTTTCTTCCGTTTAGTGATTTCGGGGACTAGTTTATACCTGCCTGAAATGCCTTTATTATTCATAGTATTTAGCAACCTGCTTCCTTGCTGGTCCATTGCAGCATACCTCTTTGAGTGGTCCTACCTTCTTCCCAGTTACCCTCTTATTTTTAATAAAGGTCCACAAATCTTGGGGATTTTCTTCAATCCAATTCACCATGCCATTTCATGGTCTCTTTTGGTCCTTCTAATCGCTTGCTTGTTATTTTCTCCTTTCCTTATATTCTTCAAAAGCTGTCTGATTCCATTCTCTTAAAGCTTGCATGCGCTTCCATTTACCGTTTTTTTAAATTTATTTTTTATTAGAAGCAGTGTGCAAAAATATAACCAGCGGCATATGACATAATACAGTTATTGTAAAGCTTCAATTTTAATTTTTAGCTCTAGTTAGGAGAAAAGAAGAGAGAAAAAGCAAGAGAGAGAAAAAGTGGATGTGCAAGGCTAGAACCCCTAGACTACCAAATTGGTGTAGCCAAAGAGTGAGTAAGTAAAATAAATAAGGAAGATGTAGAGAAATAAAAAGACAAAAACAGAAAGAGAAAGAAAAACAAAAAGTGATGATATGCCTGCCTTGCATCCCTCCCCACCCATCACCCAACCCGTAATTAGATTTAACTCCAAAATGGTGTTGCACCATACTATCCTTGTAATAAATCAATGAATGGTGTCCATGTCTTCGAAAAATGCTCTGGTTTTTCTGCTAAGACGAGACTAATATTTTCAAGATGTAGCGTCTCAGACATGTTTGTAATCCATTTATTTTTTGACCACATTTACAACCTCCTTGATCATCCAAGATTCCCTTACTTTGCTCACTTTATCCCACCTCTGTACGGAGTTTGTACGCTCTCCCCGTGACCGCATGGGTTTTCTCCGAGGCCTTCGGTTTCCTCCCACTCTCCAAAGACGTACAGGTATGTGTGTAGGATAGTGCTAATGTGTGGGGATTGCTGTTCAGAGCCGACACGGTGGGCCAAAGGGCCTGTTTCTGCACTATCTTAAACTCCAAACTCTAAAACTCTAAACTGGAACAGGCCGGATCTGAACTATGATCTTTAAATAACTCTCATGTGTCAGATGTAAACTTAAGGGCCTGTCCCACTGTTCAAGGTAATTCAAGAGTTCTCCCAAGTTTTCCCTGATTCTAACTCGGAGAATGACGGTAATAGCCGCTCGGAGGTACTCGGGGCTCTCGTGGACATTTTTCAACATGTTGAAAAAACTTCACGAGCTTACCGCGTTTCCCGAGTACCTGCCGTTAGCGTTACGAGCCGCTAAGAGACGTCCCGAGCTCCGACGTACCCACTATGTACATTCTACCTACTTACCACGAGTATGATTTTTTTTTTAACTCGAGAGTGCTCTTGGGTAAACTCGTATAGTGGGACAGGCCCTTTACCCAATAATACTCAGTGTCCCTCCCCACTATCCGAGCCCCTAACTAATAATAAATCATAGTCCCAGCTACTGAAACAGGCTCTAAGTTCACCTGTTTTCTCTGCAATACTCCTTGCATTGAAATAAACACGCTTCATCCCATCAGTATAACCGTATTTCTTCACCTCTCCCTGCCTGTCCTTTCTGTTAGTCTTATTGGTCCGAACCTCTACCTCCCCATCACTCTATCAAATTCTGACTGGTTCCCATTCCCCTTCCTCTCTAGTTTAAACCCTTACAATTAGCACTAGTTTGAATAGGAATCTAGGGTGGTGGGTGTATTTAACATGCTGCCTGTGGTGGTTGTTGTGGCTGGAACAATACCAACGTTTAAGAAGCAGTTAGACGGGTACACGGATAGGACAGGTTTGGAGGAATATGGACCAAACACGAGCAGGTGGGACTAGTGTAGCTGTGGCTTGGAAAATGTAAAAATTGTCCTTAGTGGGTGCAGGATGGTGTTAATGTGCAGGGATCGCTGGTCGGCGCGGACCCAGTGGGCTGAAGGGCCTGTTTCTGCGCTGTATCTCTAAACTAAACTAAACTAAACTAACGGTTAAACAGTTATCAAAAGATCTTAAAGTACAATCATCCAACTGCAAGGAAAATTAAACCTTAAGACTTGAAAACAAATGAGTGCTGGAAGTTATTAATCATGGGACAGCAGGCTGGTGCAGTGGGTAGTGCTGCTGCCTCACAGCGCCAGAGACTCGGGTTTCATCCTGACCTCGGCTGCTCTCTGTGTTGAGTTTGCACGTTCTGCCTGTGACAGCGAAGGTTTCCTTCAGGCGCTCCGGTTTCCTCCCACATCCCAAAGACGTGCAGGTTTGTAGGTTAATTGGCTGCTGTAAATTGCCCCTAGTGTGTAGGGGGTGGATGTAAACGTGAAGCAAGTGTGGACGGGTACTCGGCCATCATTGTCTAGTTGGTGGGCCAAAGGGCCTGTTTCCATGCTGTGTCGTTCACTCAATGTGCAATCAAACGTTTAAACATCCCCACACTTACCTTGAGCAATCTCAGGAAGGCTGAGATCCTGACCTGGATTGTACAGCCCTGAGTATTCCTTGCTGACAATATTTCTGTTCCTCATTGTCCATGACAACCGATATTATCATCCCACAAATTGCTCTCACCACATCCCAGTTACTCCCTCATTTCCCCCCATAAATTTGGGATATCGCTCCTCATTACTGCATTCCCACCAGTTCTTTAGATATCATCCACAAATCCAGAACCATAATGTCCCACATATTCCTCAGGCATTCGTTTTCACCAAATCAGGGGAGTGTTTGATGAATGTTAATCAATTTCAAACTTATGTCAAAATTCTGCAACTCAGAGCGCAACTCAGAGGTAACGCTCTGTTTCTCCCTGAGGGTGAAACCTCCCTAAGGCTTTATCATGAGTGTGAGTGGCTGCCTGGGGTCATCAGAGCCTGCCTTTGCCTGGTCTCCATTGTTGCCATCCCAAGAGGCGGTGCTGGGCATAACCAGTCTGAAGAAGGGACTCGACCCGAAACGTCACCCGTTCCTTCTCTCCAGAGATGCTGCCTGTCCCGCTGAGTTACTCCAGAATTTTGTGTCTATGCTGGGCTTCCAACTTCTCCGTCCAGCTTTTCTCTTTGGCCGTTCACAGTGTTACTACCTAGTGAGTGCCCATCTTCTGAGTCACAGTCTGCCCATGTCCCTGATTCATCCTTCCATTGTTCCAATCCCTCTGTCAGCTTCTCATCCATGTCTTTCATTCTCGATGTTCATTGGGTTGTGAGCCACCCAAGTCGTAAACTGCTGGGTTGTGAGCCCAGCCCAGCGCAGCCCAAGCCGTGCTGAAATCAATCATTTCATCACAACGTACAGTAAACCCAATACGACCAGGTCTTGAGAGACTTCGGGCGGCCACGGTGGCGCAGCGGTAGAGTTGCTGCCTTACAGCGAATGCAGCGCCGGAGGTCCGGGTTCCATCCCAACCACTGGTGCTGTCTCTACGGAGTTTGCACGTTCTCCCCGTGACCACGTGGGTTTTCACCGAGATCTTCGGTTTCCTCCCACACTCCAAAGACGTACAGGTTTGTAAGTTAATTGGCTTGGTATAATTGTAAATTGTCCCTGGTGTGTGTAGGACAGTGTTAGTGTGCTGGGATCGCTGGTCAGTGTGGACTTGGTGGGTCGAAGGGCCTGTTTCCACGCTGTATCTCTAACCTAAACTAAACTAAACCAAACTAAGCTAAACTAGGGTCAAGTAGTTGGCCTTCTCTGGGCAGGCACGAATGACAAGAGATATATTCTTCAAGAGAATATATCTCTTGTATCAGCACCTCATATTCTCACATTATATATCCTTCCTGGCACCAAGGGTGAGTCAAAGCAGGGAATACTAACTAAAGTAATCTTTTGGGATTTATTACCTGTTGAACAAGGAAATGTAAAAGTTAACAGTGACTCATTTCAAACAGTAACTTCGATTTCTCAGTCAATTTCTCAATGTGTGTGTATCTTGCTTTTCTGTACTTTATTGCAGCATCATTTCATTTATTTTCATCTACACAACTTCCTTCACAATCCTGCAATCACCTTTAAATATTTTTTAAAACACAATTATTACTCTTAAACAATTTTTAGACCAAAGTTCTTTATTCAGGGTTTACATACTTGAAATATTAACAGCAATGTACTGATATAGCAATGAATGCATCATTCTTCGCTACTGAGATGAGCAACAACTGTCATTCTAATATTCACTTCTTCCCATGGTGAAATGATGCTACATCCAAAATTAACTTTAGAAAAACATGCAGGTATGGCATGTTGTGTATTGTTTGATCAACTTTCATAAGATGTTTATTTTGGGGCAAAGGTTCAGGTGTAGGTTTATTATTATCACATTCACCAAGGTACAGTGTTTTGTATGCTATCCAACAGTTCTGATACAATCAGTTCAAACTCAAGCACAATCAATGGAGAAAAGGGAAAGATGCTAAATGGAGAATACAGTTCTTGCCATTGTAGCAGCATGTTATAGCGCAACAATTCCTAAAGGGGCTGTCCCACTTGGGCGATCTAATCTGCGAGTTTAGAAGAGTGTCTTTGACCATCAAACTCGCAGCATGGTCGACACGTGGTCCTAGGCGGTCCTACGAGGTCGCTGGAACTCTCCTTCAGGCTCAAGGGAAGTTCCCAAATACTCGTGGCCTCAGCTAGGTCACAAAATCTTTTCAGCATGTTGAAACATTTTCCGCGAGTAATATTTGGTCGGCATGGGTCTTTTGAACTCGTAGTGCAGTGGAGTGGGGTCGCTATTTAGTTACAGGCAGTCGAGGGCAGCCGTAGGCAATCCCCTTCACTGACCGAGCATTTTGATTGGCTCATTGGAGTTTTCAGGACCAAGGAAAACCGACCGGCAGGTAAGATGCCCGCTAAACTTTATTATACTTCTTAAAAGTGTCTCCAATCCTTCTCCACCCTTCTTCCACCCTTCTCTCCCCTTCTCCCCCCCTTCTCTCCCCTTCTCTCTTCTTCTCTCCCCCTCTCTTCCCTTCTCACCCTCCCCCCCCCCCTGTGCTCTCCAAAGGACTTACCGTACACTGTGGCAGCCGTTTACCTTCCTCTTCATCGCACAGACAGCGCTCCCCCCTTTCCCTGGCCCCTTCCTTCGCGATGTGTTTGTGTGTGTGTTTGTGTGTGTGAGGTCGGTTGCTCCATCTCGCGGTTTTGATGCGGACGGTCGATCCAGCTCGAGGTTTCCCAGGCGAGTGCCCTCGAGCTTGAAGATCGAAGACACTCTTCCTAACTCGCCCAAACGGGACAGCCCCTTTAGACAAAGATAAAGAGGATAATGTTTAACGTTTGACTTGCATAGAAGACATTCTTCCACCATTTGCACCTGAAAACTATTCACAGATCTCAACCTGCACACTGAAGCCAGAAATGGTTGGAGAGTTGGGCCTCATAGCTTGGGTAGATTACAACCCAGTGGTATGAATATGAATTCTCCATTTTAGATAACTAATCAACAACATTCCACCCGCAATCAAACCCCCCCCCCCTTCCCTGTGTCCAACCTGGAAACACACCCATTTCTTCCACCATCCTGCTCCTCTTTCCCCAGCCATTGTCGGTTACACCTTGTGCCTTCACATTTCACGTCTCTTCTCTTCTTATCTCGCAGCTTTTTGTCTCCTTCCCATCTCTGGCCTTTGCCTGCCCATCTGCCACTCCAAGCTCCTGTCACCGTATCCACCTATCACTTGCCTGGTTTTGTCCCGCCCCAACCTCCCACCCAGCTTTCTCCCCTCTACTACAGTCAGACTGAAAAATGGTCCCGACCTGAAACGCCATCTATCAATGTTCTTCGGAGATGCTGCTGAATAGCTGAGTTACTCCAGCACTTTGTGTCCCTTTTGTAAACCAATATTTGCAGTTGCTTGTGTCTACATTGGACACTGATTAAGGTTTCGGCCTGAAACGTTGCCTATTTCCTTCGCTCCGTAGATGCTGCTGCACCCGCTGAGTTTCTCCAGCACTTTTGTCTACCTTCTATATTGGACACGATACCTGCTCCTTTTGGAGTTGCATTTGACACAGTGGAGCACTGGAGAAGGATTACCGTATGGTTACATTGTACATTGTACCTAGTATACTGTATATAGTAGTACACATAATAGATTGTTGTCGTAAGGAACTGCAGATGCTGGTTTAAAACAAAGATAGACATAACATGGTGGCGTAACTCAGCGGGACAGGTCACAGACATCATGCAGACGATCAGTAAACAGTCGGCATTCCAGTTCTATACTGTTCAAGGCATGCAGGAAATAAGAAAAGGAGAATTTGTTTGGACTGAAGGAAATACAAAAGATAGCATATACGATCGATTGAACATATTACCCAACCTGTTGTGTCAGGGGTTTTTTACTTCCATTGCTGTGTCATCCAGGAAAACAAAGCAACCTCAGTGTAAGAATAACAATGAACAGTAGACTACAAAAAGTAGTAAACACTGCCCAGTCCGTCATCGGCTCTGACCTTCCTTCCATCAAGGGGATCTACCACAGTCGCTGCCTCAAAAAGGCTGGCAGCATCATCAAGGACCCACACCACCCTGGCCACACACTCATCTCCCTGCTACCTTCGGGTAGAAGGTACAGGAGCCTGAGATCTGCAACGACCCGGTTCAGGAATAGCTACTTCCCCACAGCCATCAGGCTATTAAACCTGGCTCGGACAAAACTCTGAACATTAATACCCCTCCATCTGTTATTTGCACTTTATTAATTTATTAATTAATGTATGTATTTAAGTATATAATTGTAGTCAATGCCTACTATGTTCTGTTGTGCTGAAGCAAAGAAAGAATTTCATTGTCCTGTCAGGGACACATGACAATAAAACTCTTTTGACTTTGACCTTGACTAGACATGAAAATCGTCCCAGAAATAGCAGAGATCTACGTGTCTGGAGTGGGGAGCTGGGCGAGATTAGCATTAGTAAACAAATTGAAAAATGAAGGCAGACACAAAAAGCTGGAGTAACTCAGCAGGACAGGCAGCATCTCTGGAGAGAAGGAATGGGTGATGTTTCGAGTCAGGAGCTTTCTTCATATTGATGTCAGGGGAGAGGGAGACACATAGATAAGGAAGTGTAAGGTGTGAAACCATAACAAATGGGATGGAGATCAAGGAAAATGTAGAGGATATCATTGTTAGTTTGGAGAAGGTAACATCAAAGCAAACAGAGACGAAATGTAAACGAGGACAGTCAGACTAGTCGGAGAACTGGGAAGGGGGAAGAGGATGGGGAGAGAGAGGAAAAGCAAGGGTTGCTTGAAATTAGAGAAGTCAATATTCATACGGCTGGGGTGTAAGCTACCCAAGCGAAACGTGAGGTGCTGCTCCTCCAATTTGCGTCGTGCCTCACTCTGACAATGGAGGAGGACCAGGATAAAATGGTCAGATTGGGAATGGGAGGGGGAGTTAAAGTGTTTAGCAGCCGGGAGATCAGGCAGGTTTAGGCGGACTGAGCGAAGGGGTTCAGCGAAACGACCGCCGAGCCAATGTACATTGCCTTGTACATCTGGGATAGTGAATAGAATCCTATTTGCTTGCTACACAGCAGACCTTATTGCTGACATTTGCTACATGATTCATATGTTGAAACTAGCACACTGCACCATCAGGCAGCTTGCAACACCCATAACATCACACATTCACCCCATCTACCACACTTGACCAAAAGGCAATAAATTATAACCAGCTAAATTCGAAGAATGAAAGTTGATCTTCTTTAAGCAGTAGCAGATGTTGCAAATCTCTCTTGTCCAGTCTGGAATAATTCCAATACATTTGTCAGAGGGTAGTTAATCTGTGGAATTCTTTGCCACAGAGGGCTGTTGGAGGCCGTCAGTGAATATTTTTAAGGCAGAGATAGACAAATTCTTGATTAGGACGGTTATGGGGAGAAGGCAGGAAAATGGGATTAGGATGCAGAGATCAGCCATGATTGAATGGCGGAGTAGACTCGATGGGCCGAATGGCCTAATTCTACTTTTACAACTTGCGAACGTGATATTCATGGCAACAATGAACTGAGGCCACTGGTAATGAAAGTAGCACCCGGCTGTGTGGTTTCGGGTATGAGTGGAGGATTTTTTTAGAGATACTGCGTACAGACCCAACGGGTCCACACCGACCACCAGTCACCCGTATACTAGTCCTATCTCCACACTGGGGACAATTTACAGAAGCCAATTAATCTACAAAACCTAAGTTAGACACACAAAGCTGGAGTAACTCAGCGGGACAGGCAGCATCTCTGGAGAGAACGAATGGGTGACGTTGCGGGTCGAGACCCTTTTGCGGACCAAACTTTCTTGTGTCCATCTTTGGTTTAATCCAGCATCTGCTGTTCCTTCCCGCACATTTAATCCACAAACCTGTGCGTCTTGGCAATGTGGGCGGAAACCGCAGTACCCTGAAACATTCCCACATGATCACGGGGTGAATGGACAAACTCCACACAGACAGCACCTGCAACCCTACCCGCTGAGCCACTGTGGCGTAAGAATATCTTCAGAGTATAATTTTGCTTCCTGAATACCGAGTGCGTCTGTATATACGTGGCTCCCAACCTTCTCCCTGTCGGCTTTATCATTTCTCCAGCAGTTAATCGTCCCTTGGACATTCTCCACACATTGTACGGGGGATTACCTAACTGCCTGGTGATGCTATCGTGATGGGGTTCAAAACAGCATTGCCCAGAAAGGCTATGGAAAGACGTTAATCGGATAATGCCTGGGTCATGGTGGGATGTGTGGTGGCCAACAAATATTTTGAAGTTTAATTCACCGCAGTAAAATGTTGTATCACCCAAGGCCCGAGTAGACGGGAGCCAGGGTACGGGTTAATGGGGGAGGAAGGCTCTACAGGGCAGGCCACTGATTGTGGTGGGTGTAGATGTCCGGTAATAGTTGGTGATAGTGTCGGTCAGGTCCAAGAATGTAGAGTGTGCATATGGGTGGGGAGATGGTGAGGGTTGTTCCTTTCACTTCCTGCTCTTGCTTCAGATTCCCAGCATCTGCACATCTTTTGTTTTGCTTGGCTTGTTCCTAACCTATTACGTTTTTTTCCTCTCCACCAACGCTGCCCTGCCTGCTGGGCGTTGTCGGAATTATCCCTCATTTCAGATTTCCAGCACAATGGCATTTCGTGGCATTGGCATTGGGTCCGGCCTTTCTCAAACCCGCCCTGTTTCTTCCTCCCTCTCTGCTGCCGTCCATGAGAGAGATCAGCTGCCATCCGCAAGCTTGCAGCGAGCTGTTTCCACTGGTCAATGACAACCCATAATATCTATTTCCTCCGCAAATATAGGGGCAGCAAGGTGGAGCAGCGGTAGAGTTGCCCCCTTACAGCGCTGGCGATCCGGGTTCGATCCTGGCGACGGGAGCTGTCTGTCTGGAGTTTGTACGTTCTCTCCCCCTGACCTGCGTGGGTTTTCTCCGGGTGCTCCGGTTTCCTCCCACATTCCAAAGAGGTGCAGGTTTGTAGGTTAATTGGCTTCGGTAAAAAATGTAAATTGTCACTAGTGTGTAGTGTGTGCTTGTATAATGGGGATCGCTGGTAGGCACAGAATAGCCTGTTTCCACACTGTGTCTGGGGAGGGGTGAGGGACCTGAAATATTACTTCTGTTTTCTCCACCCCCAGATGCTGCTTGAACTGCCGAGTGTTTTCAGCATTTTCATAATTTTCTTAATTTCAGATTTCAGGCAGTTTTAGCTTTTGACTTTTGCGTCAGCTGTTTGAACAGTAGAAACCTGGAGAGGAAAGGAAAGGAAAACTATCAAAACTTTATCAAAAATAACATTTGATGATTGTTTTCTGTTTTCTCAGGTGAACATGGTGAAAAGGGTGATCTTGGTGAACCTGGGAAAACAGGGAAACTGGGACCTCCTGGATCAAAAGGTATGATGTGCAATGCAACCATGATATTATAACATTTCCAGGGTCATCTAACTGCAAATTAGATGGATCTAATTGCAAATTGGCCAGGAGCAGTGGCGGCCCAGGCTTACAGCCAGCGGGGAGAAGAAGCGCTAACTACACTGTTCCGGGCCGGTGTCCCGTCAGTCCAGGGCTGTCGGTTAACCTGGCGGGACAGGCAGAGTTGAGCTGGAGTTAGCACTTCTTCTCCACGCTGGCTGTAAGCCTGGGGCCGCCACTACTCCGGGCCGGTGTCCCGTCAGTCCAGGGTCACCCCGGACATCTCCGGCCGTCCACAGACTGGGATGGGATACTCCAGAGGGGACGGGGACGGGGACAGTCCAGTAGCAATTCAACAGCACTTGCAGCACCGGAGGCCTGGGTTCGATCCTGACTACAGATGAAACGCAGGTCTGTACACACGCAGCATTTCAGCTGCCGAGAATGTTTATTGTGAGTGACCTATGACCTGGGCACTCACAGTCGGAATACCAAACTCGCTTATTGGTCTCTTGAGGAGCTAATTGGATTTGAATTTCATTATTTACTGCCAGATTAAGCTCACACTGGCTGCCCCCTTGGGTACTATGTTAAGGATATGAGGTGGTGGAGGGTAGGTTTCCATGGATATTGCATTGCCAAGACCTTGCTACTTATCTCTGCTGATTAAAGCAAATGACTCCACAAGGATCTTGTGCTTCCCAGTACAGTACTGGTAAAAACAACAAGCTGAATAACTACCTAGTACTACTGCAAACTTCAGTGAATCCCCTATGTTTTACTCATGCTATTGTTTCTATTTCCTTTTAACAAGACTGGTTTCCAAACTCTGTTGTAAACACACAAAGTGCGTATTTTCGAGTGTTATTTGGAAGAAATGCACTGAATGTGAAAGTAAAAGGATATTTCTTTTAAGGTAAAAATGTTCCATGAATGAGCAAGATTGGCGGTTTAGACAAGCAGCCAGTGTATTAGGCTTCAAGAGAAGTGATCTTTCTCTTTCATAATTAATAGCAATGCGTAAGCTAATAGCACCATATGAGGCATGCCTTGTAGACCGCTTCAGGCAGAGGAACAATAAATTAGGCTATTATTCCAATGGAGCTCCGACGGGGCTTTCCGACACAAGTATGAAACAGTAATGGGCATGTCCCACTTAGGCGATTTTTTTCGGCAACTGCCGGCAACTAACACAGTCGTAGTAGGTTGCTGAAAAAATGGCGACTGGATCCCCCCTAAGACAATGTCTACGATGACCTACCACCAAGCTACGGCAAGCTAACGACAACTCAATCTTCGCGACTTAGGACGTCCCACCTACGATGACACCTACGACAACCTACGACCACACAGGCGACAACCTACGATAGGAGAAGACAAGCTACGTCACCGAAAAGCTTTGAACATTACAAAATCCAGCGGCGACCAGAAAAACGTTACGACTTAGGTGACTTGAGGAGACTGCTCATGACCACATAGGCATCACCCTAGTCGCCTAAACAAATCGCCTCAGTGGGACCGGGGCATAACTCTATCTCTTGCTGAGGCTGAAAGTAGTCTGCCCCAAGCACCCAACATCCAAAACAAAGTTTATAGACACAAAATGCCGGAGTAACTCAACGGGACTGGCAGCTTCTCTGGAAAGAAGGAATGGGTGACGTTTCGGGGCGAGACCTTTCTTCAGACTGAGACTCAGGTGAGAGGGAGGGAGAGAGGAGAGATACGGAAGGATTTAAGGTGTGAAAATGACAGATGAAGGCACAGAGCTGGAGAGCAGGAGGAATCACAGAGGGGTAGCAACGAGAGAGGGTGTTGCTTTTACCAGATTGCTGTTTGTAGACATTGCTGTACACAAGTTGGCAATAAAGTTTTTGTTCACATTAGGTGATAAAGTACAGTCCAACAAGTCCTCCATTGGATGGAATGCACTTTGAAACACCCTGACATTATGAGACGTACCGAGAGAACACTTTCTTTGTCACGTTGTTGTGACTTACAGTATTGTGAGCCACTGAGCTGCCACAACAACATGTCCCGTGCTTCTGCTCTCGCTCCCCTCCCCTCCCCCACTCTGACAGAACAAGGAAAGACTTCCCAGGGTCCTCATCTCACCAGCCCCCACATTCAACACATTCTCCGAGGAGTCACCTCCAACGTGATCCCACCACCAGTCACATCTTCATATCCCTACCTATTTCCACCTTCCACAGAGACACAGCTCCCTTGGTTCACTCATACCATCCAACTCAAGTCACCCCATCCCCAGGTATTTTCCAGTGAAAATACAGCAGTTGTAACACCTGTCTTTGTACCTCCTCCCTCACCTCCATCTGCGGTCACCAGCAGTCCTTCCAGGTGACAATAGACAATAGTCCATTCGGCCCTTCGAGCCAGCACTGCCATTCAATGTGATCATGGCTGATCATCCCCAATCAGTACCCCGTTCCTGCCTTCTCCCCATATCCCCTGACTCCGCTATCTATAAGAGTCCTATCTAGCTCTCTTGAAAGCATCCAGAGAACTGGCCTCCACCGCCCTCTGAGGCAGAGAACTCCACAGATTCACAACTCTGTGTGAAAAAAAGTGTTTCCTCGTCTCCATTCTAAATGGCTTACCCATTATTCTTAAACTGTGGCCCCTGGTTCTGGACTCCCCCAACATCAGGAACACGTTTCCTGCCTCTAGCGTGTCCAAGCCCTTAATAATCTTATATGTTTCAATAAGATTCCCACTCATCCTTCTAAATTTCAGCGTATACAAGTCCATCCACTCCAGTCTCTCAGCATATGACAGTCCAGCCATCCCAGGAATTAACATTGTAAACCTACGTGCAATCCCTCAATAGCAAGAATGGTCCTTCCTCGAATTCGGCGACCAAAACTGCACACAATACTCCAGGTGTGGTCTCACTGGGGCTCTGTACAACTGTAGAAGGTTCATGTGCACTTCCTCTAATCTTGCTATTGAATCTAGTGTTCCCAACGGTTGGACTCCTGTACATCGACGTTGTGAGACGAAGCACAGACTTGGCAACCACTTTCGCCGAAACACTTACGTTTGGTCTGCCAAAAGATCGACGTGATCTCACGCTTGTGAGCACCATTCAACTCTCTTCCCATTCCCACACTGACCTTTCTGTCCTCTTGGCCTCTCCAGTGCTAGATTGAGGCACAAGCAAAACTGGAGAACAGCACCTAATATTCTGTTTGGGTAGTCGGTACAACCCAATGGTATAAATCCATTGAATCTGCAATTTTGGTTTACCAACCAAAAAAAACATTCCCCTCCATTCTTTCCTCCCCTTTCACCCCCCCTCCCCCGCCTTGTGCCCCACCTGGACTCACACCTATTTCTCCCTCCTTCCACCACCATTCCTCCCTCTAGCTTCCCAATTCGCAACTCTTCAATCCTTTTGTCTCACACTTTCTTGTTTTTATCTCTGACCTTTTCCAACCAATCTGCCTATCAGAGTTCCCTCACCTGTATCAAGGATACTAAGGATACAAAGAACATTTTATTTTCACATACACCAATGGGTACAGTGAAATTTTGACTTTGATTTGCCAGCACACCAATATAAATAAGACACATCATTAGTAATTTTAACTATAAACATAATAAAATCCCCTCACAATGGTTCCCACTGGTGAGGGAAGGCTGGCAAGTCCAGTCCGTCCCTGTTCAACCCTATTGTCGGGCCTACTGAGGCCTCCGCAGTCGCCACTACGGCAGCCGATGATCCAGGCCCTCTTGCCGGTTGATGGTACGCGGTGTCTGCAGAACCTCTCAGCGGCTTGGAGAGTCTGGACATGGCCGCTTCCTCCCCGGAGGGGAACCGCGGCTGCACGGAGACTACCAACACTGGCAGATCTCTGCGTAGGAAGATCCCACTAAGTTCTTACCCAGCTTACTGACCTGCCCCTTTGCCTCTTCCAGCTTTCTTCCTCCCCTCACAACCATAATCAGTCTGAAGAAGGGTCCCGACCGAAAAGGCCACCTATCCGTGTTCTCCTGAGATGCTGCTGACCCATTGAGTTACTCCAGCTCTGTGTGCCTTTTTGTTGACTAGTAATAAACGTGTCAGTAAAACCTATGATAGAAGAATGGGGCTTGAAATCTAACAATATATACATGTGAGGAGAGATTCACTGAAAACTTCCACTAACCAAGTCCACTGAACAAAGGGAAGGATCCATTAATATCTATTTTTACAGTTATTCTCAGTTTATTATAAATCAATAGGATTAACAATTGATTATTTACAATATATGTATCCCCGACCAGGTATCTTACGAATATAAGGAGATGGTTCTACATAATTTTTTCACAGTTTAGTTTAATTTATAGATACAGTGTGGAAACAGGCCCTTCGGCCCACTGAGCCTGTGCAACCAACAATCTGCTATACACTAGTTCTATGTTATTCCCCTCCTACACACTAGGGGCAATTTACAAAAGTCAATTAACCTGCAAACCTGCACGTCTTTGGAGTGTGGCAGGCAACCAGAGCACTCAGAGAAAAACCCACGCTCAGTGGCAAGGAAAATCAGACAAGTACCGACGGCACCTGTAGTCAGGGTCGAACCCGGGTCTCTGGCGATGCAAGGCAGCAACTCTACCGCTGAGCCACCGTGCTGCTCTTGGATCTCTTCCTGGTGTGAACCAGCCACCATGTTCTGTCCCTGAACAAGAAAAATAATCTCTTATTTTGTGACCTTGCATTTTCCTCGCTCTAATTACCTGTTACAGTCTGTTCCACCACAGTCTGGATGTGCTCAAGTTTCTCGGACAGTTCTCTTTTCAATAGAAATAGAATAGATGCAAGTTTTGGCCATTTGGCCCTTCGAGCCGAAGCCTCTCCGCCCACTTCATATGTGATTTGGACTGTATCCCAAAATCAGTCCCCATTCCTGGCCTTCTCCTATGGTCCCTGTCTCCGCCTATTTTTAGGGGGGGAGCCCTATCTAGCTCTCTCTTGGAAGCTTTCCAGAGAGGAGAACCCGCCTCCACCGCCCTCTGAGGCCAGAGAAGTCCACAGACTCACCAGCTCTTGTGAGAAAAAGTGTTGTTCGCCAGTTCTGTCTCCATTTGTGATAACGTTATTCTGGCTACAATTATGTATAATGTTGCTGCGCTGCTGCTTTTGTCCTCCCCACCTCCAATCGTACTGTGTGGGAAAAAAGAAAACTTGCCCCAGAGTAAATAAGTGAATCGGGGACCGGATAGGACATATGCGCAAGGTGAAGGGGAAAAGATTTACATAGGAATCTGAGGGGTTAAACTTTTTCACACAAAGGGTGGTAGGGTGTATGAACAAGCTGCCAGAGGAGGTAGTTGAGGTGGTGAGGACTATCCCAACGTTTAAGATACAGTTAAGACTGGTACATGGAGACGAGGAAAGGTTTGGAGGGATATGGACAAAGGTAGGCAAGTGGGATAGTGTAGCTGGGACATGTTGGCCATGTGTGGGCAAGTTGGCCGAAGGGCCTGTTTTCCATGCTGTATAAACTCGATGACTCTATGACTCCAAACTGCTGATGCTGGATTTAGTCCGAAGGTATGGACACAAATAGTTGGTAGTAAATCAGCGGGGCAGTCGGCATCTCTGGAGTAATGGAATTTGGTGACGTTGATCGCGGGAGAGGATGTCCCTGGCATGTCTTGAGTTTCCTGGGGAAAGGGTAACGGAGTATTATTGTGGGTATTAATTAGAGGAGTTAAGTGAACAAAAATGGAACGAAAGATATGCAATGCCTAGGCCTCTCTAGAAGAATAGGAGATGACATTCAATGGAAAATATCACAAGTTTAGTTTAGAGATACAGCGCGGAATACATGCCGCTCAGTCCCATAGAGAGATAGTATTCGCCACAAGTGGTTTCCCCCGCACAGTAACCACTCGCGCGGACAATTTAAGCCAATTAACCCACAAATTGTGGTGTCTTTGGATTGGTGGGAGGAAACCGGAAGCCCCACGTAGAAAAACCCACGCGGTCCGGTTCCACGGGGAGAGGAGAACGTTAAAACTCCATAATAGTCAATCACCCGCCAGTTCAGGATCGAATCGGGTCTCTGGCGCTGTAAGGCAGCAACTCTACCGCTGCGCCAGTTGTGCGGCCCCCGTGTTCTCATAGGATGACGAAGGGTGGATGACAACTCCCATGGAGAGAGATAGAGAATCTAACACTGAGGGCCACACAGCATCAGAATAAAGGTCAGATATGTATTCTATCAGTGTGCAGTGAATCGTTGGGGAATTCTCTAAACCCAGAGGAATCTGGAAATCTCTGTCATTGATATGCATCGAACATCACATTGTTTTCGGTAGTTTTGATTGAAGTTGTATTTTGGATTTAATGTAGGCAGTATTTGGTGATAGTAGAATGTGATATCAGCTGACCATTTTTGGGTCATGAGAGTGTAGCAGGAGCTATGGCTCCAAAATGACTAACTGTGGGCGTGGGCGATAGAGAGGTGCTATTTCTTGTATTCTTATTCATTGTCTTTACTTGCTGCTATAGTCAAACAGGTCTTTTGATATTTCCAAATATATCTTAATAATTCTACCTTGAGCTTAGTCCATAAATACTACGAGGGCCCACAGGAGCCGTTGGAGATGGCAAGTTGAAAGAGGGGGGAGGAGCGACTTCCCACCCCCCCCATCACCCGACCGGTAGGTTTAAAAATCTAGCGCGGGGCTTGTGTTTCTAGAGGCCCACAGGAAAAGCCGTTGGAGGAAGTGAAGGACGGGGAGTGGCGACACCCCGACCGGTAGGTTTAAAATCTAGCGCGGGGCTTGGGCTTGTGTTTCCAGAGGCCCACAGGAGCACGTTGGAGGAAAGTGAAGGACGGGGAGGAGAGCGACAACCCGACCGGGTAGGATTTAAAAATCTAGCGCACGGGGCCTTGTTTTTACCGAAATCCGTAACGTTCCATTATTGGAGAAGTAGGTTTTTTTTGAGGAAGCCACTGCATGATTGGTGGAAGTGGACCCGAGGAGAGGAAGCAGCTGATTGGGTGCAAACCCCGGGTTTACTATTTTACATTTCTGCCTTCTGGGAGGTGAGGGATTCTGGGAGTTAGGGATTCAGTATTTAGTAGTAATGTGTTTAAAGGATAAGTTTTTGTGTTTTTTTTTTTTTAGTAATCTTGGGAGTGTGTAAGGTATTATGGCAGTAGAGATTGGCCCCATGGTTTGTTCAGCCTGCAACATGTGGGAGATCAGGGAGATGGTCGGTGTCCCTGGTGACCTCGGTCGTTGCAGGAAGTGTGTCCAGCTGCAGCTCCTGGCAGATCGCATTGTAAACGATTGGAACTGCGGCTGGCTGGATTCATTACTGGGTTTCTCGATGCGGAAGAAAGCGAAAGTCCGTGGATAGCACGTACAGTGATGTGGTCCACACCGCAGGCAAATGGTAGGAGGACAAGAAGGGAAACGGGTGGCCAATAGCCAGCAAAGCAGTAGGACAGTAGTGCCAGGGAGTCCCCTGCGGTCATCTCCCTTCTAAACAGGTATACCATTTTGGATACTGTTGAGGGAGATGGCTCATCAGGGGGGGAATGCAGCCCCCCCCCCCCTCCCGACCCACACCCCCCTCCCCCCGGTTCATGGGCACCATGGGTGGCTCTGCAGCACATGAGGGGGGAAAAAAAGAGGGGAAGGGCAATAGTAATAGGGGATTCATTTTGTCAGGGGAATAGATAGGCGTTTTCTGCGGCCGCAAACGAGACTCCAGGATGGTATGTTGCCTCCCTGGTGCAAAGGTCAGGGATGTCACTGAAACGGCTGCAGAAACATTCTGGAGGGGTGAGGGTGAACAGCCAGTTGTCGTGGTGCATGTTGGCACCAACGATATAGGTAAAAAAAGGGATGAGGTCCCTACAAGGTGAATTTAGGGACTAGGAGATAAACTTAAAAGTAGGACCTCAAAGGTAGTAATCTCCGGATTACTACCAGTACCACGGGCCAGTCAGAGTAGAAATAGGAGGATAATGCAAATGAATACGTGGCTTTGAAAAGTGGTGCAAGGGGGAGGGATTCAAATTTTTAGGGCACTGGGGACCAGTTCTGGGGGAGGTGGGACCGGTACACAGACAGGACGGTTTGCACCTGGAATGGAATGGAACCAATGTTCTTGGGGGAGTGTTTTTGCTAGTGCTGTCGGGGGATGGATTTAAACTAATGTGGCAGGGGGATGGGTAAAGAGCAGAGAGGCAGGAGGGTGTAAAATGAGGGTAGAAGCATTAGGTAGCAAGGTGAAGGTATATAAAAGTGGCAGGCAGACAAAACCAGGGCTCTTAAAATCAAAAGGGCCACTTTTCAGCAAAATTGTATAAGGGTAAATGCGTTGTAAAGACAAGCCTGAAGGCTTTGGTGTCTCAATGCAAGGAGTATTCGTAATAAGGTGGACGAGTTTGAACGTGCAGATAGATATTATGATTATGATAAGTTGGGATCACGGAGACATGGCTCCAGGGTGACGTAGGCTGGGAAGCTGAAACATCCCGGGATATTCAAATATTCAGGAGGGATAGAGAGAAAGGAAAAGGAGGGTGGTGTTAGTAGCGTTGCTGGTTAGAGAGGAGATTAAAGCAATGGAAAGGAAGGGACATTAAGCTTGGAGGATGTGGAATCGGTATGGGTAGAGCTACAAAACACTAAGGGGCAGAAAACGCTGGTGGGTGCTTGTGTACAGGCCACCTAACAGTAGCAGAGAAGTTGGGGATGGTATCAAACAGGAAATTAGAAATGCGGTGCGACAAAGGCAAAACAGTTATAATGGGTGACTTCAATCTACATATAGATTGGGTTAATCAAATTGGCAGGGGTGTTGTTTGCTGAGGAAGAGGATTTTTTGGATGTCGGATGTATGCGGGATAGGTTAGTTACTAAATCAACATTGTAGGAACCCACTTCGAGAGAGCAGGACTATTTTAGACTGGGTTTTTGAGTAATGAGAGGAAGGGGTAATTAGCCGTTCTTGTTGTACGTGCCCCCTTGGGCAAGAGTGACCATAATATGGGTTGAGTTTCCATTAGGATGGAGAGTGACATTGTTAATTCAGAAACAATGGTTCTGAACTTAAAGAAAGGTAACTTTGAGGGTATGAGACGTGAATTGGGCCAAGATTCGAGGGTCTGGCAATTAATTCTAAAAGGGTTGACGGTGGATATACAATGGGAAGGCATTTAAAGACTGCATGGATGAAACTACAAAAATTGTTCATCCCAGTTTGGCAAAAAGAATAAATCGGGAGGGGAAGGTAGTGCATCCGTGGATAACAAGGGAAATCAGGGATAGTATCAAAGCAAAGGGATGATGCGTACAAAGTAGCCAGAAAAAGCAGCATACCAGAGGATCTGGGAGAAATTCAGAGACCAGCAGAGGAGGACAAAGGGCTTAATATAGGAAAGGAAAAATAGATTATGAAAGAAAACTGGCAGGGAACATAAAAACTGACTGCAAAAGTTTTTATAGATATGTGAAGAGAAAGAGGTTAGTTAAAAAAATGTAGGTCCCTTGCAGTCAGAAAACAGGTGAGTTGTGATTGATCATGGGGAACAAGGAATATGGCGGACCAATTGAATAACTACTTTGGTTCCGTCTTCACTAAGGAAGACATAAATAATCTGCCTGAAATAGCAGGGGACTGTGGGTCAAAGGAGGAATTGAGTGAAATCCAGGTCAGTTGGGAAGTGGTTGTGTTGGGTAAATTGAATTAGATTAAAGGCCGATAAAACCCCAGGGCCCAGATAGGCTGCATCCCAGAAGTACTTAAGGAAGTAGCTCAGGAAATAGTGGATGAGCATTAGTGATAATCTTTCAAAACTCTTTAGATTCTGGAGTAGTTCCTGAGGATTGGCGGGTAGCCCCAAAATGTAACCCCCCCTCTTTTTAAGAAGGGAGGAAGTGGTGAGAGAAAAAACGGGGGGTAATATACAGACAGTATAGTCCCGTAACATTCATCGGTAGTGGGGAAAACTGCTAGAGTCAGTTATTAAAAGATGGGATAGCAGCACCATTTGGAAAGTGGGTGAAATCATTGGACAAAGACCCCCAGTTTTCAGGATGGATTTTACAAAAGGTAAATTTCATGTCTGACGAATCCCCTTGTGGAATTTTTCGAGGATGTTTAACTAGTTAGCGTGGATAAGGGAGAACCAGTGGATGTGGTATATCTGGACTTCCAGAAGGCTTTCGACAAGGTCCCACATAAGAGAATTAGTATACAAACTTAAAGCATACCGGTATTAGGGGTTCAGTATTGATGTGGATAGAGACTGGCTGGCAAACAGGAAGCAAAGCGTAGGAGTAAAGGGTCCTTTTCAACAATGGCAGGCAGTAACTAGTGGGGTACCGCAGGGCTCAGTGCTGGGGACCCCAGCTATTTACAAATATATATTAATGATCTGGATGAGGGAATTGAAGGCAATATCTCCAAGTTTGCGGATAGACACTAAGCTGGGGGGGCAGTGTTCGCTGTGAGGAGGATGCTAGGAGACTGCAAGGTGACTGGATAGGCTGGTGTGAGTGGGGCAAATTGTTGGCAGATGCAGTATAATGTGGGATAAATGTGAGGTTATCCACTTTTGGTGGCAAAAACAGGAAAGCAGACTATTATTTAAATGGTGGCCGCCGATTAGGAAAAGGGGAGATGCAGCGAGACCTGGGTGTCATGGTACACCAGTCATTGAAAGTAGGCATGCAGGTGCAGCAGGCAGTGAAAAAAGCGAATGGTATGTTAGCTTTCATTAGCAAAAGGATTTGAGTACAGGAGCAGGGAGGTTCTACTTCAGTTGTACAGGGTCTTGGTGAGACCACACCTGGAGTATTGCGTGCAGTTTTGGTCTCCAAATCTGAGGAAGGACATTTATTGCCATAGAGGGAGGTGCAGAGAAGGTTCACCAGACTGATTCCTGGGATGTCAGGACTGTCTTATGAAGAAAGACTGGATAGACTCGGTTTATACTCTCTGAATTTAGGAGATTAAGAGGGGATCTATTATAGAAACTTACAAAATTCTTAAGGGGTTGGACAGGCTAGATGCAGGAAGATTGTTCCCGATGTTGGGGAAGTCCAGGGGACAAGGGGTCACAGCATTAAGGATAAGGGGGAAATCCTTTAAGACCGAGATGAGAAAGACTTTCTTCACACAGAGAGTGGTGAGTCTCTGGAACTCTCTGCCACAGAGGGTATAATTGAGGCCAGTTCATTGGCTATATTTAAGAGTGAGTTGGATGTGGGCCCTTGTGGCTAAGGGGATCAGAGGGTATGGAGAGAAGGCAGGTACGGGATACTGAGTTGGATGATCAGCCATGATCATATTGATGGCGGTGCAGGCTCGAAGGGCTTGAATGGCCTACTCCTGGGACACCTAATTTCTATGGGGGTTCTTTGTTTCTATGTTTCTATGTTACTAAACTCACTGTTCAAGTAGATTCATCATATGGTTTCCCACTGGCACTTAATCTATTATTAAAATTCAATTTTGTAACCTTTTCATAATTTTGATTTTAGACCAAATATTTCTGAAGTACTATCATTTAAAAGCATGTAAAATTGACCAGGTTGTCATCTTAATTGTGGTGTGCAAAGGTTATCCACTCTGTTTTATTTATTTTGGTCCCAAGTAGATGACCTCTTACATGACTCCACTGAAACTCACTTACCATACCGCTGTTTAATCTGTTTAAAAAATATATTTTCGTGCATCTAACCACACTGCTTACATTACCACATAACCATATAACCATATAACAATTACAGCACGGAAACAGGCCCTCTCGGCCCTTCCAGTCCGTGCCGACCATTTATTTTCCCCTGGTCCCATCTACCTGCACTCAGACCATACCCCTCCATTCCCTTCCCGTCCATATACCTATCCACTTTACTTTTAAATGTTAAAATCGATCCTGCCTCCACCACTTCTGCTGGAAGCTCATTCCACACAGCCACCACCCTCTGAGTAAAGAAGTTCCCCCTCACGTTACCCCTAAACATCTGTCCCTTAATTCTCATGTCATGCCCTCTTGTTTGAATCTTCCCTACCCTCAATGGGAAAAGCTTATCCACATCAACTCTGTCTACCCCTTTCATCATTTTAAAGACCTCAATCAAGTCCCCCGTTAACCTTCTGCGCTCCAAAGAATAAAGACCTAACTTGTTCAACCTTTCTCTGTAATTTAGTTGCTGGAACCCAGGCAACATTCTAGTAAATCTCCTCTGCACTCTCTCTATTTCCGTCTTGGTTTGTGCCATTGGTAATGTTTGATAAACACCACTCAATATGATGAACAGCCATGCACTTCATGGCCCCACTGGCTGCCTCCAGCCAATCTGAGTATCTGCCTCTTGTATCCACTCCTGGTGTACAGTCAATACCTTCTCTTTGTTCACATCCAACTTCAACAACTAATGCCTTAAATTGGATGTTATCAAGTGGGCTTGTAAACCATATTAATAACATCTGTTATTGCCCACGTCAATGAACTTACTAAAATAAATTCCATCGGGTTCATCATCCATGACTCATATTATCAAATCTTTAAGCACAGCTTTTTACCATAGATTTTAGTAATTTCTTGGCAATTGATGTCAGACTTGGTACAACTA
Organism: Okamejei kenojei; assembly: GCA_035221665.1. Classification (NCBI taxonomy): domain Eukaryota; kingdom Metazoa; phylum Chordata; class Chondrichthyes; order Rajiformes; family Rajidae; genus Okamejei; species Okamejei kenojei. The sequence continues at coordinate 12,247,645 of CM069134.1, forward strand.
AATAAAACCATGTTTAGTTTACCACCGTGCCGCCCATGTATAAATAATTTCACTTCTATTACACATAAAGAAAGCAGTGTTTTGCAGGAAGCACGGTTTTCCTGGGTAACCTGCAATGATTGTAGTTACAGCAATGTTACAACATGGCATCTAATTTGAACTTTTCATTTTATTCAGGATTGATTGGTGAGCCTGGACAGAAAGGAGAAATTGGACAAAGAGGTAAAATTGGTCCAATTGGCGCAAAGGGTAAGTCCAAAGACTGAACGCAATGTAAACATTTCAAAGAACACAGAGTGCTGGAGTAACTCAAAGGGTAAGACAGCATCTCTGGAGACGTGGATAGGCAGCGTTTCGGGTTGGGACCCTTCTTCAGAGGAAGGGTGATGACCCGAACCATCTACAGAAGAAGTTGTCCCGACCCGATACATTGCCTAACCATTTCTCCAGAAATGCTGCCTGACCCAGTGAGTTACTCCCACACTGAATGTTCTACAAGATCCCAGCGTGTGCTGTACCTTGTGTCTCTATAAAACATCACAGATGGGAATAGCCAAACATTTGCTTTTCTTTTATAATCTCTTTTCCAATTTAAAATTAGGTAAGGAAACTATTAAATAAAAATCAGATAACATCAGACAATATGCATTAGTCAAGAGTCTATTGTAAACATTCTGCAGCAAATGGTTACACATGTCCAATAAGGTAACAATCACAGATGAGAAAGTAGAAACAAGCACTGCAGATGCTGGTTCACAAAAAATGACATAAGGAAAAAATAATATTTCTTCATCATAGGGTGAAAATGGCTTTTGTAATGTGACTGAGATTAATAGTAAGATTAAATGAGAACTTACCAGTTTGAAGTTTGATCTTTATTTTATGAGGAGCTACGATGAGGGATTACGTGAAGACCCCGCCAGCACGCATGCGCTACATTCTTCAAAGCAGTGGTGTGAAATCACAGATACCAGAGTGACTAATATAGTAAGATAAGAGAGAACTTCCATACCAGTTGAACTTTATAATAGAGGGTTTTGGGAGCGGAGGGCACGTAATCCCTCATCGTAACTCCTCATAAAATAAATGATCAAACTTTCAAACTGGTAAGTTCTCATTTAATCTTACTATTTTATTTCGGGTCACGTGAGTGACTACGTGAAGATTTCAAAGCTCTGTGATTTCATGCCCTGGAACGAGGTCCATGCTTACACCTGCCATGCTAGGAAAAAGAGGATGAACGTAATTCAGTCATGACACTGTGCTGAAAAACAAGGGAAAGGTATTTATTCATACCTAAACATATGCCCCACATTGGGTAATTTATTTTACAGAACTCAAAATTTTTCCTGCAAACGTGTTAGGAGCAGCCACGGGTTTATTATAAAAGCGTTGAAAAGTTTGTCATTGCTCTAACCCGCTGTGGCAAGGATGTGGTCCAAAGGAACTTTCTATCATCCTAGCCGCCGATGTAGATGCCGCCCTGGTGGAGTGAGATTTGAAAACATTAGTATCCACCCCCGCTGCATCTAATACCACCCTTAACCATCTGGATATGTTTGCACTGTGACCTTATGGTGAGGGCGTTCATAGGTTTTATGAGTAAAGCTCTCTCCGTGCCCCTAAGAGTCTTGGTGACTTCTATATATTGCAAAAAATATGTTGTCACAATGCAGAGCCGGCTATCTGCAGGATAGGCCAGAAACTCTAATTTTTGGCCAGAGGGACCGGGTCGGTCGTGTTTGAGTAACCCCTGTATTAGAAAAGTTATCTTGCCACTTGTGGACATACATGGCGTCCATTTTAGCTTGTGTAAGGACTGGACCCCGTTGTGCTGTTACAAGTGCCATTATCATTACCATCTTGTATGTTAGTTTGTCCAGCGTGAGCCCCGATATGGGTGTTTGTCCATCCTCGTAACATAGTTAATACTATGCCTATGTCCCATGTATGGGTGTATCTGGGCCTGGGGGGGGATTGGAGTTAAATATACCCCTCATTAGTTTAGATACTAGTGGGTGTGATCCTATAGCCAGGTGATCACTCCCTCTGCCCAGATAATTAGAAAGGGCACTTCTTGCACAATTAATGGCACTGTAACTCAATCCTTCATCGAAATGAAGGGTGGCTAGAAACTCCAGTACTTCAGTGATGGTGGTGAGTCATATGTAGTGTTCGTCCTGGTGCAGAACTCTTCCCATTTCCTAACATTTTGTCAGGTACTGTTTCCTCGTGGACTCCCCTGCACGATGCTGAGATGGCATTGATCGTCCAATCGGAGAGTCCGTTATCCCAGCAATGGCCTGTTCAGAAATCTGCAAATCAAACAAGTTCATGCGGTCATGGCACGGATGACTTTCCCCTGTCACGGGGTGTTTGTACCAACAAACTCGGCCCGTTTGTTGATCCGGATACAGGGTTCTGAGGCCATCTTTTGTACTGCTGGGAATAACCATGGTTGGGTAGGCCAGTCGGGAACAACCAAAATACCCACGTTGCGGAGGTCTTGTTTTAATTTTTTGTAAAACCCGACTGATGAGGCAGGAAGGGGGGAAATGCATAGCAAAACAAATCCCCCAATGCAGCGAAAAAAGCATCCATCGCTGCTGCCCCTGGGTCTGGTTCCCAAGCAACATATAATGGGAGTTGGTGATTAAGTCTGGATGCAAAAAGGTCGCTATCTGGTGTCCCATACCGTTCTATAATATCTGTAAACACTTTCCGATCCAACATCATTCAATGTTGTCGTTGAATTTACGTGATCTGGTGTCTGCCACGGTATTTAGCTTACCTGGAAGGTAAGTGGCTGAGATCCAAATCTCTCTTTCCAGACACCAGTGCCAGATATTATTAGCCAATTCATCACATGATATCGACTTTATTCCTCCCATATGATTAATATAGGCCACCACTGTGGTATTATTATCAATTTGTAACCGTACATGCAACTGGTGCATATCTGAGCAGTAGGCCCTCAGTCCATGAAATGCTCCCAGCATTTCTAAATAATTAATCCCTACTGCTTTAAACAGGGTTAATTCTTGTGCACTCCATCTGCCACCACAACTTGTGATGGTATTAGTTGCTCCCCAACCTTTAACACTGGCATCAGTTTGTAATATAACCGAGGGGTTCATGATAGTGATGGGGTTAGAACAATGCTGAACATTTTCTATCCACCATTTTAATTCTGATTTTGCTTTCCCTGGTAGTTTCATAGGCCTATCGAAATGGCCTGCATGATTTTTGAGAGCTGAAATTTTTGCTCTTTGCAGATTTTGATAATGGATGAGGTCCAAATCGTGCTGCTGGGAACGCAGCCACTAATTTCCCAATCACTCTGGCTACTTGCCGAATAGATGATTCCCTGATGCCAGTGAGGCTTTTGCATGCTCATCAAGTCTGTTAATTTGTGTAGTGGCAAGGTGATAGACATTTTGAACAGAGTCAATAGTGAAGCCCAAATAATCCATTGTAGTGGAGGGTTCCAATTTTGATTTATCTGGATGTATGATAAATCCAGCTTTGAAAAAGATGTTTTGTGGCTGATACTGCCAATGTAGCCATTTCCAAATTCTCACCTTACAATGAGAATATCATCAAGGTAAGCCATGACGATACGGTTTATCTTCCCTTAAATAGTATGCTAAAGCTGGTTTTAATAATTTAGTAACAGCCTGGGTGCTGATGACAAACCCATTGGATAAGGCCTTATACTGCCATAGCTGTCCCATCCAGACAAATTTCAGGTATTTACGATGATCTTGTGTATTGGTACTGAATAGTACGCATCTTTAAGATCGATGCAAGCCATGTAGTACCTATCAGAAATCAGCATGTGTGGCTGTGACAAACGTGTCCATTTTTGAAATGGGCATACTGAATGGAAGTATTTTTTTTTTTTAGTTCGGTCAAAATCTATAATGATGCGGCAACCGCCATCTTTTTTTGTTTTTTGTAAATATATTAGATACGAACTCTTGAGATTCTCTGATTGTCTTCTCAATTACCCCTTTATTGTTTAATCTCAACAGTTTCAGCATTGCTGCTGTTCTCTCTTTTTGTGAAAGTATAAACTTCCGGCTAGGCGTTTATGCTGAACTGGGATGGGGAGTTCGTTCACAAATTCAATTCAGTTTGTAACCCTGAATACTTCCGAGTATGAAAGTATCAGATGCAAAAGTGCTCCACACGTGATGAAACAAGTGCAACCGTCCACCAATTTTTGATGAACCTAAACATGCAATGTTTTTGAGACAACCAGACCCACCTACCTCCATGGTTTACCGCCGGTGTTGTGTGTGTTGTCTCTGCCCTTGTTTCTTCTTTGATGTTGTGTTGCTTCATTGTGGGGGTGGCGCATTTTCCAAGAAGGCCGGGCTGGGCCATGGCCTAAAAAAAAAACAGTGTGCAGGTGGACCGGCCCTCGAGCTTTCACCACCAGGTGTTCTTTCATTGTATCGATTGTCTGGTGGTTGTGTAGGGGTGCTGCCGCTGTTGATTAGTGGGGTTTAGAGGTGTTTGGCACCTTGATCAGGCCTATGGCCTTGGCCTCTTCATCTAATTCTTTCACCTGCTTCGAAAGGATGTCCGCAAACAGCAAAATTTGGCGGACTGCTGAGCACTATGGTCCTGCATAATCCCGCAAATTTGAGATTTAAGTGCTGGTTTAATGATGCTCTTCCTATTAGTTGTTGATTTCAAACTGGGTATTACACAGTAATACTAGAGCATCTTGTAGCTCTTCTGGCAACTCCACCCCATCAGCTGTTCTGGTCACTGCTGTGATCCCTGCAGCCAGCAGTTTGAGGATCCTCTGTAGCTTCACCTCCTGGCTTCTTATAGATGGGCTCATGTTGCCCCAGATGGGGTTTGTTGACTGCTGGTACATTGAGAGAAATGCAATTCTCTGGAGCAAGGTATTTTGCAGCCGTGGAGTTAATGGCTTGCTCCTGCAGCTGGTTTGTAGCCATGTAATTTATGCTGGCTGCCAGCTTTGGATGTATGGGCAGTCCTTTCTGTGTTGGCAGAGCATGTTTATTTGCCATGCCCAGCAGTTCTTCTGGCACCCCTAACACAGATGACTGTTCAGCCATTGCCCCTTCTTCAGGGTCAGCCCAGCTCTGACCCCTGCGAAGAGGGTGAGACATTTGGCAGTCCTTGTAAGGATGCTGCCATGGGTCTGCGAAGAGACCCACCGTGACTCTGCCCCTGCATAAGCAGGTCACGCTGGAGCAACTGCTCCACCATCCGCTCCAAGCGGGAAAGACGCCCACCGTCGCTATCCGCGAACGGGGTGTCTTCAGGCCCGGACCCAGCTGAGTCAACGGTCCTGTCCGACTTCCGGGTGGCTTTGCCGCCGGGGCCGCGGCCGTACCTTCGGACTGTAGCGGCGGGGAAGTCGGGAAACTGCTGGCAGCACCTGCAGCTCTGGAGAAACGGCACGCTGCTGGCTGCTTTCCATAGCAGCTGTTTTTGCCGCTCCTCTCCTAGACTTGCGCGACTCCATGGTGTTTCCTGAAACACAAAACACGCGCAGTCGCCTCGCTCACCAGAATGGTAAGACTTACCTCAATAAGTTTTTTAAACTTACGCTGGAGGAGCGGCGCTCCTCCCGACTGTCGCTTCCGCAATGCGTTCGACGATATATCACGCATGCGTGCAGGCGGGGTCTTCACGTAGTCACTCACGTGACTCCGAAGTAAAATTCATTTCCTAAGTCAATTTAGGTCCTGGATGACATGCAGAAACAAGCAGGATGTTGGGATTTGCATGTACTGCCAGATTTTAAAATGTGTGTGCAGCACACGACCACATATATGATCACATGAAGACACCAGACCATCTTATCACCATAGATCAACACAAAAAGCTGGAGTAATTCAGCGAGTCAGACAGCATCTCTGGAGAAAAGGAATAGGTGACGTTTTGGGTCGAAACCCTCTTCGCTTCATCTTTGGTTTAAACCAGCATCTACAGTTCCTTCCTATACATCTTATCAGTATGAAACGTATGGTAGACAAAAAAGCTGGAGAAACTCAGCGGGTGACGCAGCATCTATGGAGCGAAGGAAATAGGCGACTTTTCGGGTCGAGACCCGATACGTTGCCTATTCGCTCCATAGATGCTGCCTCACCCGCTGAGTTTCTCCAGTTTTTTTGTCTACCTTCGATTTTTCCAGCATCTGCAGTTCTTTCTTAAACAGTATGAAATGTTTCCACTCTTTCAAAGTGTAGTTTGTTGTGGATGACTTCCTCATCTCAAACGGACTTCAGGAAGCACGTCACTTAAAAATAGATCTTTTCATAACATACAATTTTCCTGTGACAATCTGCACTCTTCAGACACCGACAGACAGGAAGTGACACAGCTGCCGAACTGGTGCCTTCGTAACAACCTGGAGCTTAATGCACTTAAAATAGTGGAATTGCTAGTAGACTTTGGGAGAGCTCCCCCTCCCCCCACTCACCATCAACAACACCACAGTCACATCTGTGGAGTCCTTTAAGTTCCTTGGAATCGTCATCTCCAAGGACCTTAAATGGGGGGGCCATCATCGACTCCACAGTCAAAAAGGCCCAACAGAGGATGTACTTCCTACGGCAGCTGAGGAAGCACAATCTGCCACAGGCAATGATGGTCCAATTCTACACGGCCATCGTAGAGTCTGTCCTCACCTTCTCCATCATGGTCTGGTTTGGCTCAGCCACCAAGCACGACATCCGGAGGCTGCAGCGAATCGACCGATCAGCTGAGAAGGTTATTAGCTGCAACCATCCGTCCATTGATGAACTGTACACTGCAAGGGCCAGGAAGCGAGCGGGCAAGATCATCTCTCACCCCTCTCACCCTGGCCACAAGCTCTTTGAATCGCTTCCCTCTGGAAGGTGTCTCCGGACTGTCAAAGCTGCCACAGCCAGACATAAAAACAGCTTTTTTCCATGAGTAGTAGCTCTACTTGATAACCAAAACCCTCCTTTTGCTCTGGTATTTTATTTAATTCACATGTTTAAACCATAATGTTTTATTCTTAATGTTTTAACGTTTTATGTTTTATTCTTAATTGTTTACTGTATGTCGTGTTGTTACTTGCGGGCGGAGCACCAAGGCAAATTCCTTGTATGTGAATACTTGGCCAATAAACTTATTCATTCATTCATTCATTCATTCATTCATTCATCCTGAGGGAGACCACATTGCTGGACATCTTCAGCACTTAAAGCTGACTGAATACCAAACAAATTCAGCAAAGTATACTCAAAAAAAGTTGGTTGATAATTTTATTTTGAAAATTCTGTGCCCTTCTCTGTAAACATGATTAATTGATGAAATCGCATTAGATTACCTGTCCCCATCTGACACGATAGAACCAAACAGATAAACAAACTTGCACGGATATTTTGGTATCTCCTCCAGAGATGCTGCCTGTCCCGTTGAGTTATTCCAGTATTTTGCTGGAAGTCTCTCTTTGGTTTAAACCAGCATCTGCAGTTCCTTCCTATGCTAGGTCCAGATGTTCAAGGTGCCAATAAAGTATTAAATTCTGGCATCTTTACTAGAACACTAATCCTGAGCAAAGGATTGGGCTTTTAACAAATATGTATATTCATGATTTGGATGAGGGGATTGAAGGCTTTGTGGCCACGTTTGCAGATGATGCTAAGGTCGGTGGAGTGGCGGGCAGTGTAGAGGACTCTGCAGAAGGACTTGGACAGATTAGGAGAGTTGGAGGAGAGGTTTCAGATGAAATTCAGTACATCAAAGTGCAGAGTCATGCATTTTGGTAATAAGAATAAAGGCGTAGTTAATTTTCTAAATGGAGGGAGAATCCAGAAATCGGAGGTACAAAGGGACATGATCACGGGGGTGCCGCATGCTGGCAGCCCCTGCCTACAGTCTGTTGTCTTTCTATCTTTTTGTACTTTTAGTTTGTTTAAAGTACGTTTTGGAAGATTTGTTTTAGTATTTTACGTGGGGGAGCGGGGTAAGGTAAGGGGGAAACCATTTCCCAGCCACTTCCCGGCGAGGATGCGACTATTCTCCGAGTCGCGTCCTCGCCCCCCCCCCCCCCTCTCGCGGCCTACCAACTGGATTGGCGAGGCCTTTCCTGACGGGGACGGGACCAGAGTTTCAGCAGCGGTGGCGCAGCGCTGGATACATTGCGGAGCGGGCGATGCCTTACCTGGGATCGCCGTTTGAAGCTACGGAGTGTTGGGCCTGCTGCATCAACATCGCGGAGCTGCTGTGGTTTGCAGAGCTCCCAGCGCGGGCGGCATTGACCAACATTGCAGAGTCCTGGGATCCCTTTGCCGAGGGCCGCCAGCGTTGAATCTCCGCCCAGCGCGGCCTGTGGACTTCGGGAGCCACGGACTACAGCAGGAAGTGGCTGATTCGGAGGTCCAAGCCACTGAGGATGTTCTTCCGTTCCGACGTCGGAGTTCCATCATCCCGGCGAGAGGGCCTGAACATCGGGGGAACATCAGCAAGGAGGTTGACTGAACTTTGGTGCCTTCCCTCACAGTGGGAAACTATAACACCGGTGTGTGGGGATGTTTATGTTATCGTGTTCTGTGTTCTTATTTTCTTTATTCGTATGGCTGTCCGGTGAAAAAAGCATTTTGTTGTCTCTCTACTTGTACTCCGCACAATGACGGTAAAGTTGAATCTAATCAAATCAAATCAAACATGGTAGTGCTGGTGCGGGACTCCCAAAACGTTAATTTGTAAGTCGAATCGATAGTAAGGAAGGCAAGAGGACTGGAATACGAAAACAGGGATGTAATGCTGAAGCTCTATACTGCCCTGGACAGACTGCATTTGGAGTACTGTGAGTAACTTTGGGCCCCATATCTGAGGACGGGTGCGCTGGCTTTGGAGAGGGTCCAGACGAGGTTTACAAGAGTGGTCCCAGGAATGAGTGGGTGAGCATATGATGAGCGCTTGACAGCACTGGGCCTCTACTCGCTGGAGTTTAGAAGGCTGAGGGGGGACCTCATTGAAACTTAGAGAATAATGAATGGCATGGATAGAGACAATGTGGAAAGGATGTTTCCACTGGTGGGAGAGTCTAGGACCAGAGGTCATAGCCTCAGAATTAAAGGGCGCTCTTTTAGAAAGGAGGTGAGGAGGAACTTCTTTAGTCAGAGGATAGTTAATCTGTGGAAATCATTGCCACAGAGGGCTGTGGAGGCCAAGCCAGTGGATATTTTTAAGGCAGAGATAGACAGATTTATTGATTAGAATGGGTGTCAAGGGTTATGGGGAGAAGGCAGGAAAATGGGATTAGGAGGCAGAGATATAACCATATAACCATATAACAATTACAGCACGGAAACAGGCCCTCTCGGCCCTTCCAGTCCGTGCCGACCATTTGTTTTCCCCTAGTCCCATCTACCTGCACTCAGACCATACCCCTCCATTCCCTTCCCGTCCATATATCTATCCACTTTACTCTTAAATGTTAAAATCGATCCTGCCTCCACCACTTCTGCTGGAAGCTCATTCCACACAGCCACCACCCTCTGAGTAAAGAAGTTCCCCCTCACATTACCCCGAAACTTCTGTCCCTTAATTCTCACGTCATGCCCTCTTGTTTGAATCAGTCATGATTGAATGGCGGAGTAGACTCAGTGGGCCAAATGACCTAATTCTACTCCTATGAGCTAATTCTACTCCTATCCTATGACTATGCCGAATGACCTAATTCTACTCCTATGACTTGTGAACCTGTGAATATTATTCCAATCATGCTCAGTCACAGAGGTGATTACTTGCAAGCTGGCTGGCACGTCGCGCCATTAATTTGCTGGTGTCAGGGCGTAATCATCTGCCCTCCTGTGCACCACACACCCAGAGCAAAAGGCCAACTTGTTTCCATTGAGCCATCCTTCAATGTGTAGCTACCTCCTGACTCACCAGAGTCACATCCACGTGTACTGCAGGCCTTCAAACAGCCAGAAAGCTGATTCATTCCACAGCACACTGATATCATTTGTCCTGAATGCCACAAATGGCACCTTCTCACTCTGGATCCTATAAATATATTAATTTTCTTTTGCAAGACACACAGAAGGTTTTTGGAACAATTAGAGGCTTGCACAGATTATCTATGAATTTGTCTGTCCAATTGCAGGGTAGGCAGTTCAATGTCAAATTGATAATAAGGATTCTTGTTCACATAGTCCTCCCCTGAGTTATCGGATAACCCACTGATACCTCAAGGGCAGATAGCTTTGTGCAGTTAAATGTTCTCATTTATTGCCATATTAAGTATATGTTGAAGGGACTGATATCTACAGCCTTGGACATTGACATTCCAAATAATTAATAAGTAGGCATTGACATCAATGTATCCACTGTGTGAGGATGAATGGATGCAAGTACATTAACAACATTGAAACAACATTTGGCCTGTACATGGATGTGAAAGGTTTAGAGGGAATATGATCCAAACACAGACCGGTGGGACTAGCATAAATGGGGCATCTTGGTCGGCATGGATGAGAAGGGCCGAAGAGCCTGTTTCCATGTGTAGGAAGGAACTGCAGATGCTGGTTTACACCGAAGATAAGCACAAAATGCTGGAGTAACTCAGCAGGACAGGCAGAAGGAATGGGTGACGTCACGGGTCGAGACCCTTCTTCAGACTGAGAGTCAGGGGAGAGGGAGACACCGAGATAAGGAAGGGTAAGGTGTGAAAGTGAGAGATCAAAGGAGATGAGAATCAAGAAAAATGTAGAATAGGTCATTGTGAGCCAGGAGAAGGTGACAACGAAGCATACAGAGATACAATATAATCAGGAGGACAGTCAGACTGGTCGGAGAACTAGGAAGGGAGAGGGGGAGGGAGAGGGAGAGGGGGAGAGGGAGGGGTGGTTTCCATGTTCTATGACTACGATAAGTGCCACTATGATAAGCGCCTGTTGACAATCCCCCCAACCACCTGGTCCTGGGTTCAGACAGTGGTCTGAAACACAACTTCTACCAAACTATGCAGGAGGAACGACTGCAGATGCTGGTTAATATCGAAAATAGACACAAAATGCTGGAGTAACTCAGCGGGACATGCAGCATCTCTGGAGAGAAGGAATGGGTGAGGTTTCGGGACGAAAGAAGGGTCTCGACCCGAAACGTCGCCCATTCCTTCTCTCCAGAGATGCTGCCCGTCCCGCTGAGTTACTCCAGCATTTTGTGTCTACCCTCTACAAAACTATAACTGATCTCTTCTATCTTGGAATGGCCAGATATTGATGTTAAAAAAACAATCAATCTATCAATTGTCCACTCAAGACCAACAATAATGTAATCTGGCAACAACAAATACATATTTTTCACACAGAGAGTTGTGAGTGTGGAATTCTCTGCCTCAGAGGGCGGAGGAGGCAGGTTCTCTGGATACTTTCAAGAGAGAGCTAGATAGGGCTCTCAAAGTTAGTGGAGTCGGGGGATATGGGGAGAAGGCAGGAACGGGGTACTGATTGGGAATGATCAGCCATGATCACTATGAATGGCGGTGCTGGCTCGAAGGGCCGAATAGCCTACTCCTGCACCTATTGTCTATTATCTTCAAAGGTTGCCTTTTAAAATAGAATACAATTGTTGGACATAAATTCCTCCAATGCTCCATTTTATTGCATTTCTCACATAATTATTACATACATTCTCCTTTGATCTTAATTGACAATTTAAATTCTAAGTACGTCTCCATTTCATCTTCCTCTACTTTTTACCAACTAGAGTTGTACAGCAGTTGTACAGAACCCTAGTGATACCACAACTGGAGTATTGTGTGCAGTTTTGGTCCCCTAATTTGAGGAAGACATTCTTGCTATTGAGGGAGTCCAGCGTAGGTTTACAAGGTTAATTCCCGGGATGGCGGGACTGTCATATGCTGAGAGGATGGAGCAGCTGGGCCTGTATACACTGGAATTTAGAAGGATGTGAGGGTATCTTATTGAAACATACAAGCTTGTTAAGGGTTTGGACACGCTAGAGGCAGGAAACATGTTCCCGATGTTGGGGGAGTCCGGAACCAGTGGCCACAGTTTAAGAATAAGGAGTAAGCCATTTAGAGGAAACACTTTTTCTCACAAGAGAGTGGTGAGTCTGTGGAATTTTCTGCCTCAGGGGGCGGTGGAGACAGGCTCTCTGGATGCTTTCAAGAGAGAGCGAGATAGGGCTCTCAAAGATAGTGGAGTCGGGGGATATGGGGAGAAGGCAGGAACGGGGTACTGATTGGGGATGATCAGCCATGATCATATTGCATGGCGGTGCTGGCTCGAAGGGCCGAATGGCCTACTTCTGCACCTATTGTCTATTGTCTATTGTCTATTGTCTTGAACTAAAGCGATCAAGTTGGGAAATGTCTCACTTGAGTCCTATGACCCTTCAATGCAGTGCAAATAATTCAATGCAAATATTTGAACTGTGTCTGATACTTAACCTCAACTGGAAAATTCATGATGTATAACCACAAATGACCACACGCTAGTCACCTTACACATACTCCTCACATTCAGTGGTATTCCGGTATCAGGCTGAACGTTATCAACATGCACAAACTGCCCTTCAGTTTCTAGGTGATCTCATCAAAATATCAGCCTGGAGATCTTTGCACACTTCATTTCCTTTGTTCTGACGTGTCAGGTAGTGGAGAAGTTCTCAAATGCAGTTTTGTTTCAATTTTTAGTTTAGTTTAGAGACACAGCATGGAAACAGGCCCTTTGGCCCACCGAGTCTGCACCAGCCAGCAATCCCCGCACATTAACACCACCCTACACACACTAGGAACAATGTTACATTTATACCAAGCCAATTAACCTACAAACTTCCGCGTCTTTGGAGTGTGGGAGGAAACGGAAGATCTTGGAGAAAACCCACGCAGGTCACGGGAGAACGTGCAAACTCCGTACAGACAGCACCCGTAATCAGGATCAAACCCGGGTGTCTGGTGCTTTAAGGCAGTAGTTCTAACGCTAAGCTACCTTGCCGCCCAGTCAACGAATACTAATGGGCAAGCACACACCATTTTTTTTTTTTTTTTAAATATTTTTATTTATTAGTAGCAAATGTACAGGAGTAAAACAAATGGCATATAAAATTATACAGTTATTCTACAGCTTCAATTTTAACTTTTTAGCTTTGAATTAGAAGAAAAGAAAGGAGAAAAAGCAAGAAGGAGAAAGTGAGGTGCAAAGATAGGACCCCTGGACTACCAAAGTAGTGTCGCCAAAGCGTGGGTAAAATAAAGAAAGAAGAGAGGAATAGAGAGAAAAAAAGGGCAAAAGAAAAAGAGAGAGAAAAGCGGTGGTATACCTGCCTCTCGTCCCTCCCCACCCACCTCACCCAACCCATAGTTAGATTTCAATCCAAAGTTGTGTTGTGCCATACTATCCTTGTAAGAAATCGGCGAAGGGTGTCCATGTCTTGGGAAAATGATCTGGTTTTTCTGCCAAGACAAGTCTAACATTTTCAAGATGTAGTGTCCAAGCACACGCCATTTCAAAAAGAAAGTGGATGAATAATGTTTCTTCCCTGTTGTTTAGAATGTACTTGAGTGTAATAAAAATATTTAACAAAAGAAGGTACTTGAGTGTGCACTTAGATCACTTGTCGGTGATCATAGATCCCAGTGTAATTTTATCCTCACTTACACTAGGTATAATTTCTCAAGAATCCTGGAAAAACATTTCTTTCTTATACAATATTCTCATGCACCATGTTCCAAATAATAAATTCAAAGCTACATCCTGTGAATGCTTGCAGCTTTTTCGACCTCTCTGCAACTAGTTGCTCCAAGCACATTACATTCATAAAGCCTCCCGGCGGGCCGCGGGGTCAGTCAGGTCGGAGCCCGCGCAGGCGCCGCGAATCAACGGAGCCCGCAGCCGATGGAGCCTGGGTCTGCAGAGCCCGTGGCTGGGACATGGGTCGGTCCCACGGATGCATCCCGGAGAGGATCTGGCGACGATGGTGGAGCGGTCGGTACTGCGGTCAATGACGGCGCCGACCGACGGATGAGGACGGACCACGTGCCGGGGGAAGGAACAAAGGAGGACCCGCCGTGCGGGGACTGCCGTGTGGGAGGGGGAGGGAAGAGAACAAACGGATACCCTGTAACTTTGCAAACGCCCTTCATGGGCACCTATTTGCATACCTTGGTTATGCAAGCAAAGAATTTCACAGTGACTTGTCACATGTGACAATAAAGTATTCATTCAGTCGTACATCAAGTTACATACAACTCTGTACCCACCTCTTGGTCTAGCCCAGACCATTCCAGCTTCATGCAGTGCACATGTAGCAAATGCAGAACATCATTCTGGAGCATGCAGGGCACAATCTTGCAAATATAATGTAGGGACAAGGAGACCCAGGGCATCACCGTCTATATCTCTCATTACCCTCTCCCCTGACTCTCAGTCTGACGAAGGGTCTCAACCTAAAACGTCACCTATTCCTTTTCCCCAGAGATGCTGTCTGACCCGCTGAGTTACTCCAGATTTTTGTGTCTATCTCCTGTTTCTATCGACAGTATATATTTTCAAATGTAAACTACCCCAACACTGATTCATGTATCTCTTTTGACCAATTTGGTTCTAGATCGAAACACAACCATGGGCACTAAAATGGGTGCAGTATGAAGTAGAACATGTAATTATAACTATCTTTACATGCTAAGCACATCTTTGCGTAGACTGCATTACCTATAAACAGACAGCTAGATTATTAATTTGTGAACAATGGGTAACATTGAACCATGCATGCAGCATACCTTTCTTAATACTAGTTAATTATCAATAACATGTCCGACTTCATAATGTTGTCTAGCCAATGCTTTGTACCACAATCAAGTTCATAGCTGCAGAGGCTATTTTGGGAAGCCAGTGATCTCAGTAATTTGGAATTCCTACACAAACCTCTGTGATCATCAGTAGCCCAGTTACAAAGTGTTTAAACTTACAGATAAGTGCCATTAAAGATGCAATGTAAATCTGAATCATCCAAATGTTGAGCATTATTTAAACAGAAATTCATATGCATTAAAAAATAGGAATAGTCATTTTTAATCAGATGTTTATACAACATATTGTTAAGCTGGAAAGGGTGCAGAGAAGATTTACGAGGACATTGTCTGGACTCGAGGGCCTGACCTATAGGGAGAGGTTGAGCAGTCTAGGACTTTACTCCCTGGAGCACAGGAGAATGAGGGTGGATCTATGTAGAGGGGTATAAGACCACGAGAGGAATAGATAGGGTAAATGCACAGAGTCTTTTACCCAGAACTGGGAATCAAGAAACAAAGGACATAGGTTTAAGGTGGAAAGATTTAATAGGAACATGAGGGGCAACTTTTTAACATAAAGGTAGTAGGCATGTGGAATGAGCTACCAGAGGAAGTAGTTGAGGCAGGTATAATCACAACATTAAAAAAAAACATTTCGACAGGTACATAGATGGGAAAGGTTTAGAGGAATCTGGGCTAAACACTGGCAGGTGGGACCAGTGCAGATGGGACACGTTGGTCGGTGTGGGCAAGTTGGGGCGAAGGGCCCAACTGTTTTCATGCTGTATCACTCTATGACTCTACATTGTAAAAGGAGCACTGTCCTCAATGGAAGCTATTGTTTGTTAACAGACATTTTTTTTAAATTATTGTATCATGGAATCATGTTGAAGCATTATTACAGTATATTGTGTACGTATGTGTGACATTAATATGACTAAAAACCCCACTTAATTGCTTTCTGTGTAAAAAAAAGTAAAAAGCATTCCTTCACAAATATTGTGCAAGTAAAATGATTCAAGTAATAATCAGTCATCTGTGTGACGAGATTGGAACTCACTGTTGATTATTATTTAGGTGACAAAGGAAATAGAGGGTTGCCAGGATCGCCAGGAATGAAAGGACAACCAGGTATTATATCTGATTCCCGAAATGTACAGACTCATGCACTAACCTCCTGATGTCAATGAAAAGCTACACTCCTTGGGCATTTGGTGACTTAACATGGAAAATGTTGATGCTGGGCATTTGGTCACTTGTTTTTGACATGCTATAGTAACTTCAGGTGCACTCACGTTTGGTTTAGTTTAATTTAGAGATACAGCATGGAAACAGGCCCTTCAGTGCACCGAGTCCGCACTGACCAGCGATCACCTGCACCCTATCCCACACACTCGGGGCAATTTACAGAAGCCAATTAACCTACATGCCAGCAGGTCTTTGGAAAGTGGGAGGAAACCAGAGCACCCGGTAGAAACCTATGTGGTCACAGGGAGAAACTGTACAAACTCTGTACCGATAGCACCCAAGGTCAGGATGGAACCCAGATCTCTGGCGCTGCAGGGCAGCAACTGTACCGCTGTGCCACTCATATCGTACATAATGTGACAAACAGCATTCAGTTCCCACTATTGTGAGCTAGCTCCTTCCACCAAATAAGTTTGAAGAACCATGTTTTCTTTCCCAAGACAGAGACCAAATTAGTTTAGTGTAATCTACTTTAGAAATATAGTGTGGAAACAGCCCCTGCAGCCCACCGAGTCCACACCGACCAATGATCACTTGTTCTATCCTATACAACAAGGGACAATTTCACAGAAGCCAATAAACCTGCTTGCCTTTGGAGTCTGGGTTGAAACCAGAGCACCTGGAGAAAACCCACGTGGTCACAGGGAGAAAGTTCAAACTCTGTAGAGACTGCGCCCATAGTCAGGATTGAACCCGGGTTTCTGGCGCAGTGAAGCAGCATCTCTACAGCTGCGCCACCGTGCCGCCCAATCAGTTTACTCCCATTCCCCTTGCCTAATGAACATCCTTCCCAGATCGAACCTGGCATCTTGCCCCTTCAATCCCATTCCAGACTTCCTAGCTTGAAGTTTTACCCTCGCCATATGTGACTGTACAACCCATATGGTGGCACAATGGCCGTGTTCCCAATGGCCGATTCCAACAATCGAAAGGCATGGGCTAATTGGCATTTCATGGCATTTCACTGTGGTAATTGAGAATTTAAATTTCATTAGCTCAATGGAACAAAGCCAACTCATCACTGACCGGTGTGGCATGTTCAACATACCTTTTCCAATTAGTCAATATTGATGTTTTACCAAAAATCATCCCGATCCTGCATGGAGCAGTGCTTTACATAACATAATGGTGTCACAAGGGTGTTATGGAATAGGCTGCAGCCTCCAAATGGCCAAAAAGCAACTGCATTTTTTTAATGTTTCTTAATGTCCTGTGCTTTAAAAAAATCTATTTATTTAAAACATTTAAAACAATTCAGATACAACTGAAAATAATGTTAGTTAAAAAAAACTAAAATATTAACATATTGTACACAAAACAAAATAGTTAAAACATATTTAAGCAATTGAAAACGTTTAAATAAACATATTTAATCATTTAATTAACTAATATTTATTGTCTCGCCTGGCAACATGGCCAAATAAAGCTTTTCAAAATGCCTTGGAGGAAGAAAAATGTAAACATAGGCAGAGAAATTTACAAGAACTCCAGAGTTTTAATAACTAAAGATATGCTTGTCAATAGTGCAGTGGTTACATTTATCATAATCGTAATTCATAATCATAATAGTAATTTATGAGCCAAGTATGTTTTGCAACATACGAGGAATTTGGTTTGCCATATAGTCATCCCAAAAAAGCGACAAGACACACAACTACATCAAAATTGACATTAACATTCACCACAGCGGCTCCTCCACATTCCCCACTGTGATGGAAGGCAATAAAGTCTTATCTTCTTTCCTCCTTTTCTCCCGCGGTCGGGGGAGTCGAACCATCCGCAGCCGGCGATCGAAGCTCCCGCGGCATGGAGCTGCAGAAGCCCATCCCTAACCAGGGATAATTTAGGGATAATTACACAGTCAGGAAGGAATGTGTGTGGATATGTTGGAGAGTTATGTAGCCAGAGGAGAATGAAGAGTGAGGAATGGTCAGTGCTGTGGAGGAATGTGTATAGACATATGCCTTTTTTTTTAAAGCACAGGCATCACTTTAACTAAGAACCAATGCAAGTCAGCAAAGCACCAGGATAATGGGTGAACAAGACCTGATGAGTTCGACATGAACTCCAATTTACAGAAAGTAAAACAAAAGGAAGAGGGAGGCACACCAGCAGTGTTTTGAACAGAGATCATAGATTGGTTTTGAACTGGTCCAGTTGGTGAATAACAAAGGAAAGTGTGAGTGTTTCAGTAGGGTTGAGATTAAAAGGCATTATTACCCGAGAAACTGACAATGTAATTGGAAGACACACTGAGCTGGACATAAGCAGAGAGAGCGTGGTGGTCAACTGGGTAATAGTCTCACACAGAAAAAGGATTGTCCCAGACAAAAGGGACAGTTCAATTCTCTAGTCACTGTCACACTTACAATCTAGCCATCTATTTTGCCATTTCAAACCCAGCCATACTTATAGTGCTGCCCTCGAAATACTATATCATGTGGCAATTTTGTAGTTTCCTGCAAATTTATAAGGTGCAAATGGTGAACTGAAATTGCTTTTTTAATCAACAAAATCTTAATGGGTTATATTGTGTCCCATAATACCATATGATTCCACACACCATGTTGGTTAGAATTGACACGGATAGCTATATCTTCAACCAATACTGAACTTCAACAAGAAACAATGAGTGGGCCTTCACAATGCCATGTCTGATGTTAATTCCTATCCGTATTTAATCAATGCTAATGTCATCGCTTTAGCACATTATGAAGTGTAAATACGATAAACATGAGTCATTTGTACTGTATCAATTTGAAGCTCATTCTAAACAGTTACTGCAGAATTTTAAAAAATGACCCAGGCCAGTAATGAATGAGGAATAAGCATAAAGCCATATAAGAAATAATTAGATACCCAATGGATGAAGTGCAGCTTTCCTACGGATGGGGGAACTAACATTAATCACTTGGTCATTGTATCCATCTTGTGGTCTGGTAACGTAATTGACCTAACAACATCTAAATCTCAATTATGCAATAGGCAATAGAGGTAATTTTACCCTGATAGTTTTAGTTTAGGTTATTTTTATTTGAGAGAGAAATTTGAGGCCTATGGTAGTCTGCATGACAACTAATATCTAATATTTAGTCTGATGTGGCAAATTGGGCGGTACCTTTGATGGTTGATATAAAATGTCTCAAATAGGAAGTTTAGTCAATGGAAGGGAATACTTTATTGTCACATGTGACTAGGCAGAGTGAAATTATTTGCTTGTATACCCCCCCCCCCCCCCCCCCCCCCCCCCCCCCCCCCCCCGTCACAGCGGTTCCCCCACTGTCGGGTCCCCATTGTACTTTATTCTCCCTCCCCAATTGTTGATGCTTCAGCCACAGGTTGTTGGTCACTGAGATGGTTATCCTGCATATTAATCACATAATATATTCTGATGAATTAACAGGACGCTTCTGTGATTGTGGAAGATACCGCAAAGTAGTCGGACAAATGGATATCAACATAGCTCGTCTGAACAGCACAATGCGCTTTGTAAAGAATGGTAGGTAAGATAAGATAATAACTTGAAGCAATATTTCTCTGAATAAAATAGTTCCATTATAGACCAAACGAAGGCTGGGCGATCGTTTCGCTGAACACCTTCGCTCAGTTCACCTGGGCCTATCTGGTCTCCCGGTTGGAAAACACTTTAATTCCCCTTCCCATTCCCACACTGACCTTTCTGTCCGAGGCCTCCTCCATTGTCAGGGTGAGGCCAAACGCAAATTGCAGGAACAGTACCTCATATTTCGCTTGGGCAGCTTACAACCCAGCGGTTTCTCTAACTTCAAGTAACCCTCCCTCTCTGTCACTCCCCCACCCAGGTCGTTGTACTAACTACAAAGTCATCTTAGACACAAGGAGCTGGAATAACTCAGTGGGTCAGACAGCATCTCTGGAGAAAAGAAGTAGGTGACGTTTCAGGTTGAGACCCTTCTTCAGACTGAGAGTCAGGGGAAAGGGACTTGTTGAGTCTCATTGTCTGTAACTCGTTTTCACCTAGCCCACAGCTAACAATGGCCTGTTTCCTTTATCATCATTACTTGTTGCATATCTTTCATTCATTTGTTCCATATCTCTCTACATCTCCGTTTATATCTCTCGTTTCCCTTTCCCCGACGCTCAGTCTGAAGAAGGGTCTTGACCCGAAACGTCCCCTATTCCTTTTCTCCTGAGATGCTGCCTGACCCGCTGAGTTGCTACAGATTTTTGGGTCTATCTTCCATTTAAGAAGATATTAATTTCATCCACAATGTATATTTTGCAGTGAGTGCACATTTTATGCTTACTATCATAACATTCTTAATGCCATTGATCTAAAATGTATATAAGTTTGTTTTTGCAAAACAATGAAGAGAAAAAATTGGTCTAGAATGGTCTGCGTGAGTATATAATGGAGCACATATACTTCTAAAAATAAATTGGAAACCATTGGAAGGCTGTAGGAAAGAGGTGATGACTAATTTGACCCGAATTTTGTTTGTTTTCTTTACAAATACAAATGTAATTCAAGTTCAAGTTTAGTTAATTTGTGTATGTGACAACTTGAACTTGATTTACTTTAGCAAATTACTTATTTGTAAAGAAAACAAAAAAAATAAAAGTAGGCCACCCAGGCCCCTCAGGTCCGTCTTGCTATTCAATATGATCATGGCTGATCTGTGGAAGCCTCAACTCTTCTTCTGTGCCAGTTCCCCCTAACCCACAACTCCTCAATCTCTACTGTTGATCTGTCTGGTACCCAGACGTGTCGTCGAAGAACTAGAAGCCGGGGCAAAGAAGTCGAAACCAAATAGCCGAAAGCATACGACGCCTAAAAGCCAACAAACCCAAAGGCCGCATCGCCTAAAAGCAAACTCACCGAATGGTCGCTCTGCCAAAACGCCACCAAACCGACAGGCTGTGTCGCCTACAAACCGAATGCCGCTCTGCTGAAAAGTCAAATAACGGACATGACGTCGCCGGGGGGGGGGGGGGGGCGGGTCTTGTCAGCGATTGTTCCAGACCCCTGCGTCCATCACATCACTGGCCGGTGGAGATGGGAGGGCGGGGGTCATTTTCCCACACAAGCCATTATTTGACTTTTCAACAGAGCAGCATTCAGTTAGTTGGCTTGTAGGCGACGCAACCTTTCAGTTAGGTGGCGTTTCGGCAGAGCGGCCAGTCGGTGAGTTTGCTTTTAGGCGATGCAGCCTTTCAGTCAGTTGGCTTTTAGGCGAAACGCCTTTTCGGTTCGTTGGCGTTTCGGCTTTGTACGCTTTCGGTTATTTGGCGTTTCGGCTTAGTTTCCATTCGGCCATTTGGCTTCAACTTCTTGTCCTTCGTCGCCACGCACACGGATCCATCTACAACTTAAATATCTCTCAAGATTCACCATCTTGCGAAAGAAGAAATTACTACAAAGCTCAATTTTTAATAACCAACCCTTTATAAACAAATCATACTTGCTACCATGCGGGAGAGGCAGCATCTCTGGGTAGGAATGGGTGACGTTTCGGGTCGAGACCCTTCTTCAGGCTGAGAGTCAGGGGAGAGGGAGAGACACAGAGATATGGAAGGGTAAGGTGTGAAAACAAGACATCAAAGGGGACAAAGTTCAAGGTAAATGTAGAAAAGATCATTGTTAGCTAGGGGAAGGTGACAACGAGGCAGACAGAGATAAAATTGAATCAGGCGGACAGTCAGACTGGTAGGAGAACTGGGAAGGGGGAGGGATGGAGGGAGAGGGAAACCAAGGGCGGGCGGCGCTGACCGACATCGGGGAGTCCCTGGGGCCCTTTGCCGACGGCCGCCAGCGCTGAATCTCCCCCGACGCGGCCTGGGGACGTCAGGAGACGCGGACTCCGGTGGGAAGTGGCCGTTTTGGAGGTCCAAGCCGCTGAGGTTGGCCTCCCGTTCCGACACCGGAGTGCTACGCTGCAATGCCTCAATCCCAAGGATGTCCTTCCTCAAATTAGCAGGCCATTCTATCTATTCTATCATTTCTATCTTTCTACAGCCTTTAACACGGCTGACCACATTGACACTGGACCCCTCCCCCACCTCTCCCTCACCATCTCATTAGGTGTGACTGCATTTGTCGGCTTCCATTCTTCTCCATCCTTTCACAGGCTAGGAGTCAATGGAAAAGGATTTTCATCCCGAGCACTACACCATTAGTTCTGGTGTCCGACGGTCCATTCTATTCCCCAGTTACCGGCTCTATTTTTGACAACAGCATTGAGAAGCATCAGTTTGTGCATGAATGTTTATAAAAAAATAATTCTACGCCCCCACCATCATCTCCCTTGATACCACCACTTTCTCTAACATTTCACTCGCGGTGTGTAGGAAGGAACTGCAGATGCTGGTTTGCACTGAAGGTAGACACAAAATGCTGGAGTAACTCAGCGGGACAGGCAGCATCTCTGCATAGAAGGAATGGGTGACTTTTCTTCTTCAGACTCTCCATGTGCAACATCCTGGGCTGGATGAGTCGAGATTTTCCGGATTCAGGAAAGAATCCGCAATTCTGGAACAAATCCTCACTCCACAATACAAATTCCATTTCAAAGCTCCTGGCTCAACCTGCATAGAATTGGACTCGACTGGTATATCTGACTCAAGATAAACTTTGGACCAGATAGTAATGTCATTAATGGAGTAGCCCATTTCCACTTCCGCAGCATGTCTTGACATCAGCATCTGAGCACATCTGCTACTTAAACCTCATCTTCACTTTACACAAGACCTGACTATTCAAATCCATTGCTGTGCCCACTCGCTCCACCATTCATAAGTTAGAGGTCATCTAGAATTCAGTTCCTGGACACAAACTCTTACACCATCGCCTTTGCTCTTGGTGACTTGGACTGGCACTGATCTGTTTAAGCAAGATTTCAATTAACACACTTTCATGTGTAGGAAGGAGTCTGAAGAAGGGCCTCAACCCTTAGACAATAGGTGCAGGAGTAGGCCATTTGGCCCTTCGAACCAGCACCGCCATTCAATATGATCATGGCTGATCATCCACAATCACTACCCCGTTTCTGCCTTCTCCCCATATCAATAGACCCGTAACGTTACCTTTTCCTTTTCTCCAGAGACGCTGTCTGACCCTCAGAGTTACTCCAGCGTTTTGTGTCAAAAATATTTTCATCCTTGATTTCATCTCTCTTCACATCATTTTCTCTCTTTATCTCTTGAACGGCAACTCTTAAACACTGCGATTTCATGGTTCATCCAGTTCATGTCCTTTGTTCTTCCAGCCATTTCAACTTGCCATTGGCAATGGCAGTATCCAAGCCCTGAAATCTGCTCCCCAACACCTAGTTTTGCTCCTCCTCCTTCCTCCCTTAAGAGGCTACTTCAAACTGATTTTTTATTTTACCAGCTTTTGGATGACTTTCTGATACCCTCATGTAGTTCAGTGACAAATGTTCAGTGACAAAGACAAAATAGATTCCTCCCTCAGGATGTTTAAGAAGGAACTACAGATGCTGGAAAATCGAAGGTAGACAAAAATGAACTCAGCGGGTGAGGCAGCATCTATGGAGCGAAGGAAATAGGCAAAGTTTCGGGTCGAAACCCTTCTTCAGACTGGTAAATAACATGAAGAGTCTGAAGAAGGGTCTGTGTGTAGGGTAGTGTTAATGTGCAGGGATCGCTGGTCGGTGCAGACTCGGTTGGAAGAAGGGCCTGTTTCCGCACTCTAAACTAAACTAAACTAAACTAAAAAATGCTATTTAATATGACTCTTGTGAAATGCTTGAAAAAAAGGCAACACAAATGTTCATTTTGAAGAGTGCTTGTAAAATGCAAGAGTTCATATTCTGCTCATGGTTTAGTGAGCTGGGGGTTAAAAGCAACTTAAATCCTTCACCGATAACCAGCAGGGAAGGTTATAGATGGATAAAATCTAACAACGAACAAGAGTTCACCAAATCTCGCAGTTCGGACCCGACCCGGACTATAGATACCGGCCGGCTATCTGCCGAC
The DNA here is from genome assembly GCA_035221665.1 of Okamejei kenojei. NCBI lineage: Eukaryota > Metazoa > Chordata > Chondrichthyes > Rajiformes > Rajidae > Okamejei > Okamejei kenojei. The sequence continues at coordinate 12,271,652 of CM069134.1, forward strand.
GTACACGGCAGTTCTCCTTCCGTGCTCTGCGATCTATTCTGGCTGCGATGCGTCAGCACCAGCAGGACCTCGCTTTGTCTCTCCTGAAACTTCGGGCCTCACTCACCCAGACCTGCAACGGACCTCAACTCCACTTCATCCTCCGGAAGATCCACACCTTCAATAAACTATTCCTGGCCCACCTGAACTCCACCAAGGACCTTAAACTCGCCCGCCTCCAGGCCACTCCTGCCAACGACACTCCGCGACTCGAAGGCCTGCAGGCCCCGGGCCCCAATGCCGACCCGCACCACCTGCCCGAACACCACCAGGCCAAGTCCCGCGACGCCATCTTTGCCACGGGGAGCAGCACCAACACTCACCGCCTCCCAGACCTGGTGAAGCCCAGACCACCGAAGACGCCACCATCGCCGACCTCCACGTGGATGCTGCCGCCGAGGTTCACCTGCCCACCGATGATGCTGATCCTCGCTGCCTCACCGGTAACTGTGACTATCGACCCCTCACCAATTACGCCGACCCTCGCTAGCTCCCCGATTCCCTTGACTATCGCCACCAAAACGTGACTGCCGAACCTCTCCGCCTCACCGGGATTGTCGAACCTCGCCGCCTCACCGGCCATCCGCTGACCGGGACCTCCTACGCTTCGCCCGCAGACCCAGACTCCACTCCCCGCACGACTCCACCGACCCTCGCCACTCCACCGCCCTCCAGCAGCCCGCAGCCGTCACCTTCCTGAGTCCTAGGCTAAGCGCCGGGCCTGAAGTCTCCACGCTGCAAACTCTGACATCATGGGGTCTGACTGTGCTGGGTCCTAGTGCTCGTTCCCCCCCCCCCCCCCCCCCAACACAGGGAACCTCAGTGGCTGTTCCACTGGGTCTTCCACTTCCCCCTCAAACCATGTGACCCCAGCTCCTCCCCACCCACACTACAGTCCTCATACCCCCTTCCTCCCTGACCACCCACCACCCCCCCAGACATCGCCACAACCTCAGTCCACTCACCTGCCTTCCTCCGGCCCCAACCCCCATCCCTGCCGTGTGTTCACCATCCCCCCTGACCTCCTCCTCTCTGATACCGAACGGTCTGTCCTCAGCTGAGGTCTCACCTTTGTTCCCCTCCGTCCCCACCTCAATGAGTTCTGCATCCGCCACGATGTGGAGCTCTTCTTCCGTCGCCTCCGCCTCAAAGCGTTCTTCCATTGGAAGGAGTCCTCGCCCCCCATTGATGATCCCTTCTCCTGTCTCCAACGGACCCCCTCCTCTTGGACTCCCCCTCATGGGCCATCTACTGGCTTTAGACCTTTAAACTGCCAGCGGGATATCAACCGCCTCAACTCCTCCACTCCCCTTTCTCACTCTAACCTCTCCCCCCCTGAACGTACAGCCCTCCACTCACTCTACAACCCTGACTAGGTGATCAAACCCGCCGACAAGGGAGGTGCCGTGGTCTGGCGCGCTGATCTCTACAAGGCTGAGGCCACGTGCCAACTCTCAGACACCTCCTCCTACTTATCCCTGGACCATGACCCCACAAACGAGCTCTAGGCCACTATCTCTAGCACTATCACTGACCATCACTTCCAGCTCTCTGCCCCCCCAAGCCTCCAACCTCATCGTTCCCCAGCCCCGCACGGCCCAATTTTACCTTCTCTCCAAAATCCATAAACCTGACTGTCCTGGTAGACCCATTGTTTCTGCTTGTTCGTGCCCCACCAAACTGATTTCCACATACCTCGACTCCATCCTATCCCCCCTGGTTAAATCCTTCCCTTCCTATGTTCAAGACACCTCACATGCTCTTCGTCTACTCCAGGACTTACGTGTTCTAGGCCCCCATTCCCTCATCTTCACCATGGATGTCCAGTCACTCTACACCTCCATCCCCCACCAGGAGGGTCTTAAAGCCCTCCGTTTATTCCTCGACCGCAGAGCCAACCCCGTCTACTGATACTCTCCTCCGCCTAGCGGAGCTGGTCCTTACCCTTAACAACTTTTCATTTGACTCCAAATACAAGGCATAGCTATGGGCATGCGCATGGGCTCTAGCTATGCCTGCCTCTTCATAGGGTACTTTGAACAATCTTTGTTCAAGGCGTTCAGTGGTCCTATCCCCGAGCTCTACCTCCGCTACATTGATTACTGCATTGGTGCTACCTCCTGCACCCATACACCGACTTCATCCATTCCATCCCCTACTCCCAATTCCTCCGTCTACGCCACATCTGCACCCAGGATGAGGTGTTCCACACCAGGGCATCGGAGATGTCTTCATCCCCTCTTCTACTATAGTTGAGGCTCTCATCAGGGTCTCTTCTATACCCCGTAACTCTGCTCTCACTCCCCATCCCCCCACTCGTAACAAGGGCAGAGTCCCCCTTGTCCTCACCTTCCACCCTACCAGCCGTCACATACAACAAATAATCCTCCGACATTTTCGCCACCTCCAACGTGATCCCACCACCGGCCACATCTTCCCATCTCCTCCCGTCTGCTTTCTGCAGAGACCGCTCCCTCCGTGACTCCCTGGTCAATTTGTCCCTTCCTACCCAAACCACACCCTCTCCTGGTACTTTCCCTTGAGCCGCAAGAGATGTTACACTTGTCGCTTTACCTCCCCCCTTGACTCCATCCAAGTACCCAAGCAGTCTTTCCAGGTGAGGCAGAGGTTCACCTGCACCGCCTCCAACCTCCCCTATTGCATCCGCTGCTCTAGGTGTCAGCTGCTCTACATCAATTAGACCAAGCGTAGGCTTGACGATCGTTTCGCCCAACACCTCCGCTCAGTTCACATTAACCAACCTGATCTCCCTGAGGCTCAGCACTTCAACTCTTTCTGTCCTGGGCCTCCTCCATGGCCAGAGTGAGGACCACCGTAAATTGGAGGAACAGCACCTCATATTTCGCTTGGGCAGTTTGCACCCCAGCGGTGTAAACATTGACTTCTCTAATTTCAGGTAGTCCCTGCTTTCTCCTCCCCTTCCCAGCTCCCCCTCAGCCACTTTCTCCACCTCTTCCTTTCTTCTTCCCGCCCCCTCCACCCTCACATCAGTCTGAAGAAGGGTTTCAACCCGAAACGTTGCCTATTTCCTTTGCTCCATAGATGCTGTCTCACCCGCTGAGTTTCTCAAGTCAAGTCACTTTTATTTATATAGCACATTTAAAAAACAACTCTCGTTGGCCAAAGTGCTTTACATTGGTATAAGAATAGTATAACAAACAACAGTGGTTCATAGATTAAATACAAACATCGCTACATATATATAGCGCTCGCTCAGAGGACGTCAAGAAAGGCTTGGGACGTTTGGACTGACATCTTCAACCTGTCACTTGCCCAAGCAGTTGTCCCCACGTGCCTTCAAACCACCTCCATCGTGCCGGTGCCAAAACACTCCACTGCGGCGAGCCTCAACGACTTCCGCCCAGTCGCACCTACTCCCATCATCACCAAGTGCTTCGAGAGGCTGGTCCTGGCACACCTCAAAGGCTGCCTACCTCCCACACTGGACCCCTATCAGTTTGCCTACCGCAAGAACAGGAGTACGGAGGATGCCATCTCAACGGCACTCCACTCCGTCCTCTCCCACCTCGACAACAGAGCCACCTACATGAGAATGCTGTTCATCGACTTCAGCTCAGCATGTAACACCATTACCCCCTCAAAATTGATCACCAAACTCAGCGACCTGGGCATCAACCCCTCCCTCTGCAACTGGGTACTGGACTTCCTGACTAACAGACCACAGTCTGTTAGGTTGGACAACCACACCTCTTCAACCCTCACCCTGAACACCGGCGTACCCCAGGGCTGTGTACTGAGCCCCCTCCTCTACTCCCTCTTCACCTACGACTGCACACCTGTACATGGTTCTAACACCATCATCAAGTATGCAGATGACACGACGGTGATTGGCCTCATCAGCGACAACGATGAGTCGGCCTATAGGGAGGAGGTCCAGCACCTAGCAGCAGGGTGCGCTGACAACAACCTGGCCCTTAACACCAAGAAGACCAAGGAGCTCATTGTGGACTACAGAAGGTCTAGGAGCTGCACGCACACCCCCATCCATATTAACGGGACGGAGGTGGAACGTGTTTCCAGCTTCAGGTTTCTGGGGGTCAACATTTCTGATGACCTCTCTTGGACCCACAATACCTCTACACTGGTCAAGAAGGCTCACCAGTGCCGGACCAGCAGGTTCAAGAACAACTTCTTCCCTGCGGCTGTTACATTACTTAACTCTGCACCTCGGTGATTGCCAGTCACCCCCCCCACCGGACACTCCTTCCCCCAGTATAATTGCACTACTGATACTGTTTGTACATATATATATTTTACCGTTCATTATTCTAAGTTCGCTCATCTGGGGAGATGCTAACTCTTTTCATTGTCTCTGTACTGTACACTGCACAATGACAATTAAAGATTGAATTGAATTGAATTGAATTGAATTGGATTGGGAGTAGGGATGAGTTTTTAGTCTCTACTTAAAGGAGTCGATGGAGGGGGCAGTTCTGATGGGAAGAGGGATGCTGTTCCACAGTCTAGGAGCTGTGACCACAAAGGCGCGGTCGCCCCTGAGCTTATGCCTAGACCACGGGACCCCAAGTCGGCCGATCTGAGGGACCTGGAGGTGGTGTAGTGGGTGAGCATTTTAATGTGGGGGCAAGCCCATTGAGGGCTTTGTAGACATAAAGGAGGATCTTGACATTTATTCGGGAACTGCACAGGGAGCCAGTGGAGAGAGGCCAGGATCGGGGTGATGTGGTCCCTTTTTCGGGCGCCCGTCAGGAGTCTCGCTGCGGCGTTTTGGACCAGTTACAGGCGGGACAGGAAAGATTGGCTGATGCCAGTGTAGAGGGAGTTGCAGTAATCTAGGCGGGAGGAGATAAATGTGCGGATGATCTTTTCGAGGTCATGAAACTGGAGGAATTGTTTTATTTTAGCTATCGTCCGAAGCTGGAAGAAGCTAGCTTTTACCCCGGCATAGACTTGTTTGTCAAACTTCAGTGCTGAGTCAAATTCTCAAGCTGTTTGTCTACCTTCGATTTTCCAGCATCTGCAGTTCCTTCTTAAACATTGTAGAATGCAGCCAAGAGGAAGTGAGTAGGATAAAACATTAAACTTGTATTCACTGTGCAAACTCTCTTCAGTGGAAATAATGTAAATACTAATTGGATGGTTGCGATAATTTGAACCGTATGATTTAACTGTTGCAGTAGATTGGAAAAGGAAACAATTGCAGGAAAATGTTCCGCTAGATAACAGATGCTAATTGCATCTGTTATCTAGCACCACCAATGCCGGAGATGTGATTGTTTTCCGGATCATATCTCCGGTCGTTCTGCGAGCTAACATCATGGAGCTGGAGTCCTTGCTCGGGACTGACTTTGAGCCCCACCACGGGGCCGTGTACTTGCCATCCAAGCCGGTCCTTGCCCGGGATCGACGCTCCAACCACGGCCTGCGGATTTCAACATCGAGGAGCTCGCAGTCTCGGGTTGAGACCGATGTCAACGACGCAGGCGGTTTGACCATCCCCGACCCGGGGTCGATCGCCTGATGCAGGGAGCTGACATCCCCCCGGATGCGGGAGCTTGATCGCCCCGACGCGGAGGGCCCGACCGCCGCTGACTAAGGGAGCCAAGATCGTCCCGTCAACTGAAGTTTCGAGGCCCACGACTGCGGGTGAACAAAGAGGGGAAGAGATTTTACTTTTATTCGCCTTCCATCACAGTGAGGAATGTGGAGGAGTCACTGTGGTGGATGATCATTTTAAAATGTATTTTGTCTGTTTCGTTGCTTTTCAATGGTATGACTATCGCAAATCAAATTCCTCGTATGTTGCAAAACATACTTGGCCAATAAAGTATGATTATGATTACGATGAATATTATTGTTCTAGATACAGCCTGCATAAATAACATGCTTTTCAACTTTTTGTTTCGCTGACCAAGTGACTTGTTCTCAGTCATAACTGTACATGTAAATCGTTCAATTTGTAACCTGTCCCGACGTTCATTTAAAAATAATTAAAACAATTCTTGAAAACAGCTTTCTATGGACTTCAGAAAAGTCAGGAAGTAAATTATATGTGTATAGGAAGGAACTGCAGGATGCAGGTTTAAATCGAAGATAGACACAAAAAACTAGAGTAACTCGGCGGGACAGGCAGCATCTCTGGAGAGAAGGGATGCGTGATGTTTCGGGTCTGAAAATTATATTTTCCACACACTGACGTCTGGTTGTGATGTGATGTTCGTCATGCTTCCTTTCCTCTGGTCCAATGCCAGCGTTCCCTTTTAAACGACCTGGACCACTGGAAAATTACTCTGAAAAAAGGTGGAAGGGGTTTGAAAATTGTATTGGGATATTAATAAAAAATTACATCCAAGAGCCTGAGTATTCTGCCACTCTGACTCTGAACCATCAACGTGTGGAGTGTACTGGGTAGTTGGAGTTCTCATGTAACGAATGTCCATCCAAGTCTAATACCCACCCTTCCCCCCAACCTCTCCCCCATCATCTCCCTGGGCAAACCCCCTCTTTGACATTTGTTCTGTCAATTTCTGCAATCTTCCACCCTCACCGCCTTCTCATCCCGATTCAAGGTTCAAGGTTGAAGTTTATCTGTCACACGCACCAATTAAGGAACAGTGAAATGATTTACTATGCAGCCACACAATCAAATAGAGCACAATACACAATAGAATTTTACATGAACATCCATCGCAGTGGAATCAACATTCTTCTGCGTGGTGGATGGCAATAACGTTCAGTCAGTCCTCCTCCTTTGTTCACCGTGGTCGGGGGCATGAACCCTCCGTAGTCGCCGCTACGGACGGCCCGATGTACAAGCCCTCTCGTCGGGATGATCGGAACTCCGACGTCGGCACGGGTCGGAACACACAATTGCCTCCACAACCAAAGTCTCCTCTCAAACCACGTCTGACCAAGACTCTGCTCCACTCGACATCTGCAGAGAGAGCCTGGGTCTTTACCTCAGTGCTTGTCACCAACAACCTGCATCCACCCCAAACCCATTGGTATCCCCTACACACTGTTATCTTTTCCAGGCCCACCTTCTCCTGTAATCATCTTACCCCACCACGCTGCCACCAATCCAGCCTCCAATCCACAATCTCCATTCACCTCAAACTTCCTCATGCAAGGCAAATTCCATCCTACATGCATCAAGGGGTTTGTGACAGAAGATAAGACACAAAAAGCTCGAGTAACTCAGCGGCCAGGCAGCATCGCTGGAGAACAGGAACACGTAACGTTTCGAGTCGAGACCCTTCTCAGAGACAGAATATTTGAGTTTCATTCACAAGGAAAGCGGATCTGTTATTCCGTATACCTATTTGTGGTGTATTATATTGCCCACGAGGGTGTTGGAGGCAAACTTTCAAACTGCATTTAAGTAGTAGCTAGATGAGTAGATTAAGTCACAAACGTGTGGGAGGCTACGAACCAAGTGATGCTAAATGGGATTAGTGCAGATGGGTACTTGAGGGCCATCATAGGCAGGGTGAGGCAGAGGACCAGTATTTCTAGGACCTATGGGATAGGCCCAACAGCTAGTTAATACAAACAGGAACAAGCTTTCACAGAAATATAACTGTTCATATGTAATTCTCCAGCAGTAATGAAACACCATTGTCCTATTGAAACACCGTAAATAAGGTTAAGGAAGGCATTAAGTAGCCTGCTGCTGTAGTAACTCATAGTTAAACACATATCTCTGCCAGTTCACATATAGTTCAAGGTACATTTGTTCTATTAATTAATATTCCGGTTGTTTGTATATCCAGGGAGCCGTTTCTCAACACTATAATAAAATCATTTGAGTTGTCTGGGTTGTTGTACTAAGAACCCTTCAGATTGTAAATCATTGTAAATCTGCAGTTCTAAAAACATCCAAATGGTTCTTGTATTTCACCATAAACCCATGCCCTCTAATTACAGATCGCTCGGCCACAGGGAAAAGCTCCTACTATCCACACAGCTATGTCCTTTTTCATCCGCTCCCTGTGGTCCATGCAAAGACAGTCACCTTAGTCCCTAACAGGGCTGCACTCCTGCCCTGGCTCTTATTAGGTAATAAAAGTTTATAGATATACTCGCAACTAGCTGCACCCATTTCAGTTCCTGCACCACAGAACTCATCTCCAAATACCTTGATTCCATCCTATTACCCTTATCCAGTCTCTGCCATCTTACATTCGAGGCACCTCGCATGGTACCCGGACTTGGTGAGAAGGACGGCAAGCTGAAGGGAAGAAGTGGAATCCAATTAACTGAACGGAAATGGCTCCGAAACGCCAAATAACCTTAAGGGCACAACACTGAAACGCCAACTAATCGAACAGATCCCACGCCGAAAAGCCAAATAACCGAACGGAAACAACGCCAAAAAGCCAAATAACCGACAGGGCATAACCGAACAGATGCGACGCCAAAAAGCCAAATAACTGAACAGGACGCAATGCTGAAAAGCCAATTAACCGAAAGGGCTGGACACCAAAAAGCCAAATAACCAAAAGGGCGTAACGCCGAATAGCCAACTAACCGAACACGACGCCGTAAAGCCGACTAACTGAACGGACGCAATGCCGAAAAGCCAAATAACGCACATGACGTGGCCGGGGGACAGGGACTTGTCATCGATTGGTCTAGACCCCTGCGTCCATCGCATCACTGGCCAGGGGAGACGGGAGGGTGGGGGTAATTTTCCCACACAAGACCGCCCGGGGCTGGAGGGTGACTGGGCGCTCAGTACCCGAGCACCAAAGCGTAAGCGGCCGAAGGAGCACATCCCTCAGGACAGCCCCCTCTCCCCCCCCCCCGGGTCAGCTCTATCCGGCCACGGCCTCCCTCCGCCTCATCAACCCCATGAGGCCACACTGTGACGGGCTGAGGGTCGGCAGCGCACTCTCACACGGGGCCGGGTAGAGCGGGGCCGCGTCTCCGGGCAGCGGATGCACGAGGACGAAAACTCGCCAACGTCCCCAGCAGCTGCAGCAGAGTTGGGGACAGTGTGGTCCCTCCGCCCACCCAGAGTCACTGACCGCGATGCACCGTCACCAGGCACCCGACCCACACACCAGGGTGATTCACCCCACCGACGCCCGGCTGCAGGGACAGACGGCCCGGGGCGCTGGCAGCCATAGTAAATCGCTTTTAAAACATGGGGAGAGGGACACAAATTCCCTGGGAAGCCGATGACAAGTGTGCGTGACAATCCCCTCACACTCCCCGCCCCTCCCTGACAACAAGAAGCACATTTTATTTATTGTTTAAACACAGTAATGCCATCTGGTTGCCTGTGTAACGCACGCAACAAGCTCCCACACACAAAAACACCACATAATCTGTGTTTTTTTCAGTTTATTTGCAGTTCATTTGTTTTTTTGAACTTTGTACATTTAAAAGTGCTATTTTGGCAGCGGTGTCAAGTAAATCGGACTTTTTTCCCCCCGCAGACGGTACATTACTCTCAAATCACATACCTTACCTCGTTTACCCCTCTGTATAAAAACAAAGTGTCAATGCCTCTTCAAGGTCTACTAATCCACCCATAGCTTCAGTTGCAGGTACAGCTGAAGGGATTTGGCGCTCGGAACAATGACCGCATTAGAAGATCATCTGAGCATCTTGAAATCAATCTCATGAGCATGAGTGAAAGGTAGCCAAGCGATGTAGTATCAATCAGCCCACATCACACAGACTGGAAAAGAATGAAATGGAAATTGCAAAGGAATGGGTGACCTTTCGGGTCGAGGCCCTTCAGACTTAGTCTTCAGGTCTGAAGAAGGGTCTCGACCCGAAACGTCACCCATTCCTTCTCTCCAGAGATGCTGCCTGTCCCGCTGAGTTACTTCAGTTTTTTGTGTCCACCTTTGGTTAAAACGAGCATCAGTAGTTCCATCCTACACAACTGTCACACCAAACTAATTGCCCAGGTTGGCTTGCTGAATATTGCATAAGACCTGGTCAGAAGAAAGGGGAGGTTATATATATATTTGCCACATTTAACATATTTGCCACATTTTTTATCTTTTTCCTGAATATGCATAACATATATATATATCTATATATATATATATGGTCTATATATTATATATATATATATATATATATATATATATATATACATATACATATACATATATATATACTGCCTCTTTTATGCATATTCGGGAAAAAGATAAAAAATGTGGCAAATATGTTATTGCTGCCTTTGTGTCGGGGAAGGGGGAAAGTTGCATTTGAATAATTTGCAATTTCCATTTCATTCTTTTCCACTCTGTCCAATGTGGGCTGATCGATACTTGGCCTCATGCTCTACAACTTCTCTTTGACTACTCTCACTTTCTACAAGTTAAAGCTATAGCCTTAGGCATGATATGGGGCCCAACTATGCCTGCCTTTTCTTTGGTTACAGTCCTTGTTCCAAACATACACTGGCACCATCCCCAAAGGCACCATCCCCACAGCTCACACACTCTGCTCACCCCGCACCTTCAGCTTTCAACCTCACGCAGTAGCTCCCGGTCCCACTCCGACTTCAGTCAGAGGCTGTCAGTTCAACTTAACAGCTCCTGGCTCGTGCTGGTCGCCGCAGAAGCAGCCCGCACGCTGCTCTCTGCCCGCATGCAGCTCGCGGACTCAGCCCCACCTCCGGGGCTGTATTCTCCACGGGTGCCAGAAGGGGTGTTACCTTCATGGTGATTTACAGGTGAGAAGACCAATCTGCTGATCTCTTGATTTTTTAAACCTTCATAACTTTTGTAATATTTCATCGATCAGAACAAAACTTGCACTTGGAGCAGAGGAGAATGGTGAGTAAGGTGGCGAAAAAATCCTAGCAATATAGGGTACCATTTTTGCGCAAATTAAAAAACAACTCAAACAGGAAGAGGACAAGATGAGAGTTTTAGTAATAGTATAGATAGAAGATGGAAGATAGAAGATAGATAGATAGAAGATAGATAGATATAGATAGAAGATAGACAACAGCCCCCAGCCCCCCCCCCATTTCCTTCTCCTCCCCTGCCCCCACTCACCCCAGTGCCTCACCAGAACACATACCTATCTCTCCCCTCTCTCTTCCTTTCTCCCACATCCCTCTCCTGTAGCGATACAATACGTTACGATACAATAGAACTTTATTTGTCCCAGGAGGGAAATTGATCTGCCAACAGTGATAAAATTACGTTTCCAGATTTTAAAATTAACGCTTTTAACGCTGTTAAAAAGCCAGCACGGTGGCGCAGCGGTAGAGTTGCTGCCTTACAGCACCAGAGTCCCGGGTTCAATCCCGACTACGGGTGTTTGTCTGTACGGAGTTTGCACGTTCTTCCCGTGACCTGCGTGGGTTTTCTCCAAGATCCTCGGTTTCCTCCCACACTCCAAAGACGTACAGGCTTGTCGGTTAATTAGCTTGGTTATAAAAAATGTGAAATTGTCGCTTGCGTGTGTAGGAACGTGTTATTGTGCGGAGATCGCTGGTCGGTGCAGACTCGGTGGGCCGAAGGGCCTGTTTCCGCGCTGTAACTCTAAACTAAACTAAACTAAATATTAAAAAACATGTTTACTGATAACTTGAGTCTAATTTGTTTCCAGCCAAAGAAACAGATATGCCTTTTAAATTACATGAATCACACATGATTGTTTTTCCTGACTTCAGCTGGTTTTTTTACATAGAATCTGCCTTTGATCTTACCAAATCTAAATCACATCAATTTAGCTGTGCGCAATAGCTTGTAAGGAAAGATATGTATCAATTCTACTGAAACAAGCCAGCAAAATGGGTCCTTAAAAGTAGACACGTATCAGCTTGAGCCAAAACAATTGAACTGCTCTTAAAGGCCCTGTCCCACTTTCCCGAGTTACTCACAAAATCTCCCGAGTTTTCCCCTTGATTCGAACTCGGAGAATTACAGTAATAGCCATTCGTAGGTAATCGGGACTATTATTTTTACTCGCGGACATTTCTCAACATGTTGAAAAAACGTCCCGACTTACCTGATGCCCCGAGTTCCTACGGCTGTCATTACAAGCCACTACCAAACATCTATGGACTCCTATCGCTACCGACATTCCCAGAGTTCGAACAAAGTGGGACAAGGCCTTGAAGATCAAGGAGTGCTGATAACACCCGAAAGGAAATTATAACTGTTTGCAAATACTGTTGAAATGAGGAAAAAAAGACTTCAAATTACACTATTCAGTTGATTCCAAAGTTCTTCATTGCCAGCGTAGGTTCAGTTACGATGAAGTCCAGCAACTATGATGATGTGAGCAAGCTATCCCAAACACCACGTACATGACCAAGTAATCTTTTAATGACACTGCTTAAAGCGTAAACAATCATGGAGAATACCAGAATTAAATCCTCTGCTCTTCTTTAAAAGTTGCATGACAAAGTTTAATGTGCATCTAAAAACAGCACTTTCCACAATGCAGATCTACCACAATATTGCTGCTTTGCTGTGTCAGACATTATGTTAATTTGTGTTGTTTTGAAACTCCTTTTGTGCAGACCCTGGGTTTGGGATGATTGACCACTCAGAACCATAGTTTGATGTACAAGGTCTGACGTGCCATTGGAGTGGTTTCCCCCTTGATGCCCTTTGACCTTAGTGTATCAGGGGTCCTGGATGCCAGACTGGGTCAAATGCCGTCTTTAGTAGTAGATAGTGGTTCAGGACTGCTCTCTGGTTGTGGTAGGATGATTCAATTGTCTGACAACAGCTGGGAAGAAACTGTCCCTGAATCCGGAGGTGTGCGTTTTTCACACTTCTATACCTTTTTCCTGATGGGAGAGGGGAGAAGAGGGAGTGGCCAGGGTGCGACTTGTCCTTGATTATGCTGCTGGCCTTGCCGAGGCAGGGTGAGGTATAAATTGAGTTAATGGAAGGGAGGTTGGTTTGTGTGATGGTCTTGGCTGCGTCCACAATCCTCATTTTGGGATCTGGTATTACACAGTTTATCACCCACTACTGCAGGTGAAGGGCACAGATGAAGAAAATACACAAGATTCTCCCTGGCCTTGTCCTCCTGGTGGCAACAAATATTAGATCATAGAATGCAAATCAGTAGATGACAGGAACAGGCCCTTCGACCCACTATGTCTGCACCCTTCATGAAAGCCAATGTGCCTAATTCCATCTCCCATTCTGTCCAAATAGATGTGCACGATACACTCACCATGCCTTTCTGCTTCGACAGAGGTCAGACAAAGTCCTCATGGCTCAGTGGACTCCTAGTCAACCCCAATTAGAGCTCTGCTTAATGCTACCTGAGAGGAGACCATTGCCATCAGAAGCAGATTGTTCCCATCTGGGAGTTGATCATGTGCAGTGGTACATATCGAAATCCAGTAGCAAATGAGTCGCACTTTCAAAGATCCCGCTGGAAGACCAGTGATTTTGTGGAGCAAGAAACTACAACCCTTCTTTGAGATGTTTGAACAACTAGTCATCTTAGATGTTGCAGACACTGGCTGACCTTTATAGGACTTGTAGTAGTAAAACTTATAGTTGTAAAACAAACATGCCTCCTGAAAAGCAGCACATCCATAAAAATCTCTCACTTGACACCATCTGTTGAGATCCTACTTCGCTTTCCTCCTCCACAACCGTCACGCTGTGAGATTATTTTTTCAAACAATTTTCAAGACATACATATCTTTGGCAAGGCCACCATTTATTGTTCATTCTAAATTGCCTTTCAGAATTGGTTCATGGAAAGATTTAGCATGGAAACAGGCTCTGTAAATTTGACAGTTCCTTTCCAAGTATATGTTTTGAGTCAGTGCCGTTACATTTGTTTCCAAAATTGTTTCCCGCACTGCAGAGCATATCTGCAAACAGTCATTTTACTGCAGAGGGTCTTTTGCCAACTTGCTCATGTCGAGAGACATGGATCACCAAGCAAACACACTGCTGGTGACTGGTCGAAAAGTAACGTAAACCTTTTGCTTTCTCCCTCTACAGTAATTGCAGGCATCAAAGAGACTGAAGACAGATTCTACCTGATTGTGAAGGAGGGGAAGAATTACAATGCTGCTCTTGTGCACTGCAGAGACAGAGGTGGGTCACTCGCAATGCCAAAGGACGAAGAAACAAACTCATTGATTGCTGCCTACGTGAATAAGACTGGCTTATCGCGAGTGTTTATTGGTGTGAATGACTTGGAAAAGGAAAGGCAGTTCATGTACACAGACTCCACCCCCCTGCAGAATTACAGCCATTGGAGACCTGGAGAACCCAACAATGCCTTTGGTGGTGAAGATTGTGTAGAGCTGGTGAGTGATGGAGGATGGAATGACGTGGAGTGCCACCTCACCATATATTTTGTCTGTGAATTTTTAAAGAAAAATTCATGATCTAATCTACCTTTCACCGACTATAATCATCTTTGCTGACATAAGAATCTATCTGCGTCTGTTCATATCTTATATTGGGATCATAGTTCAGAACAATTAATTAGCTCCACTGATTGTATATCAACTCATAAAACTGTGTACGATAACATCTTCAATTTAAGTCAAATATTGGTAGAAAACATTGATGAGATAAGTATACTGCGATCTATAATTTAGTTGTTTTGGGCATTTTGTAAAAGTATGCTTTGTAACATAATAAAGAATAATCCAGTATTCAATTCTTGCAGCGATCCCTGTGGTCTGATCTATTCCACCACTACTTCTTGTAAGCTTATAATTTTAGTACTATCAGTTAGTCTCTATAACAACATGTAATGGGTACATTAGTGATGCTGTGGTTAAGTTTTGGAACTAGGAATTTCAGAATCCCAAATCCAAGTTCCACCATGGGAACTGCGCAATATAAATTCAGAAATAATCTAGATTTAAAAGAAGTAAGAATTTGTAAAAAAATGACCACAAAATAAGCCGGATTGCCATAATCAAAAATGTCCGGTTCATCAGTGTCCTTTCAGTGGTCAATCTGTCCTTACCCAACTGTTCTACATGTGAATCCCCCAGTGTAAGTCTGAAGAAGGGTCTCAACTAGAAACGTCACCCATTCCTTCCATCCATAGATGCTGCCTGACCCGCTGGGTTTAAGCCCCTGTCCCACTGTACGAGGTAATTCAAGAGTTCTTCCGAGTTTGCCCCTGATTCGAACTCGGAGAATGTCCATAGCGGCTTTGTACGAGTAAAAAGTAACCATTTTTTTCATCACAAGTATTTTTTTACTCGTGGACATTTTTTGCAGGGATGAAAAAAACTCCCGAGTTTACCGGATTTCCCGAGTACCTACTGTTACTCGTGCGAGCCGCTACGAGTCATCCACGAACTCCTACGGACCCACTTCGGACATTCTCCGAGTTCGGATCAGGGGAAAACTCAGGAGAACTCTTGAATTACCTCGTACAGTGGGACAGGGGCTTCACTCCAGCATTTTGTTTCAATCTTCGGTGTAAACCAGCATCTGCAGTTCCTTCCCGCACATTGTGCTTTCCCCAGCAAGTTACTCAGTTTTGTCGGCAAGTAGAAATGAGCAACAAAACCAGAGTTGCATTGTTACTGGAGTTTAAGTAAATTAGGAAAATGAAAAAGATCACGTTAGCTAATATTTTTTGCAGTGGAGAACTGATGCAGCTTTACAGTTTACACTTTAGTTTACAGCTCACAGTCTGGTTTATTTACCGAGGTACAGCGAAAAGCTTTTGTTGCGTGCTATCCAGTCAGCAGAAAGACAATACATGATTACAATCAAGTCATTTACAGTGTATAGATACATGATAAGGGAATAACCTTTAGTGCAAGGTCAAGCCAGCAAAGTCCGATCAAGGATAGTCCGAGGGTCACCCATGAGGTAGTTAGTAGTTCAACACTGCTTTCTGCTTGTGGTAGGGTGATTCAGTTGCCAGATGGTAAGAAACTGTCCCTGAATGTGCATTTCCACACTTCCATACCTGACGGGTAGTCTGAAGATGGGTTTTGGCCCGAAACGTTGCCTATTTCCTTCGCTCCATAGATTCTGCCGCACCCGCTGAGTTTCTCCAACACTTTTGTCTACCCTGATGGGTTTGAATCAGGATCTATTATCCCGTTCTTTGAAATAAAATTTAAGATGACAAGAAAACAGGATAACGATTTACATTGTTTATTGCAGGTCCTCCCCAGGTTATGACAGGGTTCTGTTCCCAAGAACTGTTCATAACGTGAACAGTTCACATGTCAGGAAAGCAGCAACAAACGGTTTCTACACAATAGAAGATGCCTGCAGAGCTGGGTTGTCCCATTGGAATAGTGAGTCTGGAGAAGCATTTTAAATCTAGTTAGTAATAAAGCTGATATTGACTAATTTAGCCCAAGCCTAATAATCATATTCTCTTCTTAGGTTTTACTGCAGATTAAGTTAAAATGCTACTCGACCAAGTGCAGACCCATTGGGTCTGCTCCCCAACTCAAGATTCCACCACTCACGCATTCCCCCAACGCAATATTGCACCACTCACGCATAGCCCCCAACTGCGCAAACGCGGCTCATTTCTCCTCAAACCCCAGCACTCCCTCCTCCTCCTCTTCACCCTAGAGAGGGATGGGGGGCAGAGAGGGAGAGGGAGGGGGAGCGGGGTTGAGAGGGAGAGGGGGGTAGAGAGGGACGGGAGGGGACTGGAGAGAGAGGATAGAGGACGGGGGAGAGGGGTAGAGAGGGAGGGGGTATACAGAAGGAGGGAGGGGGGAGAGGGAGAGGGTGGGGTGTAGAGTGGGGGGGAGGGAGGGTAGAGAAGGTGGGATTGAGGCTAGAATAGGAAGGGGCATCTCCCCCCTCCACCCCTCCACATTTCCCTCCTCCACACCCCCCCCCCCCCCAACTCCCTCTACCACCTCTCACACCCCACTCCCCACCCCATCCATCTCCTCCTCATTTCCCTCATCCTCCTCCCATTCCCTGCCCCAGGACCTACCCAGGTCGTAGAGCCGCGCCGGGGCCTAGAGCTCGGCCTGGTTATCGTAGTCAGGTCTGGCCCTGGCTGCAGCCTGCAGCCGTCAGCTCGGCCACCGCCTGGGCTCCAGTGTTGGCCCCGACTTCATGTCTGAGCTCGTCCCTAAGTGCGACATCACTTAGGTTTATTTTCCGAAACTGGGCGGGTTTTCGGGCTGTTTTTAAAACTTAAACGATTAATAACTAGGTGGGAATGCAATGGGAAGACGTTTATTGTCTCGACAGGAAAAATGTCAGTAGGATGTGTGAAAATGGGAAGGCTGTGTCCTAGCTTTTGGAAGAAAATAGGAATCAACCAGAATGAACCAGATTGACACACACACACACACACACACACACACACACACACACACACACACACACACACACACACACACACACACCCACAAACAAGACAAAGACTTCTGGTGTTATAGAGGTTATTGTCTAAAAAGCGCACTGAAGCTGGCCTGGAAGGAGTTCAAGAAGGGTCTCGACCCAAAATGTCACCTATTCCTTTTCTCCGGAGATGCTGTCTGAACCCGCTGAGTTACTCCAGCTTTTTGTGTCTATCTTTGGAGTATCACTAGATAGGTCTCACAAAATGGACATCAACATGCTAACTAGAGTGTATTCTTGGACTACTCCTGGTAAGTCCATCCCCTATGTGCCGCAAATGAGGTGTTCCACATATCACAAATCCAGAGAACGGGGATTCCCCTCCCCCACTATTGATGAGGCTCACCAGATACAACACTGGGCAAACAGGGCAAGTCCTGGTCCTCACCTTTCAACCCCACCAGCCGGCAGTCCTCTTTCGCCACCCTCCAACGTGACCCCTCCATCTTCCCATCCCCCCCCTAAGACCGCTCCCTAACTCCCTGTCAATTCTTCCCTCCCCTCCCACTCTACCCCTTCCCCGGGCACTTTCCCTTGCAGCAAGCCCTTCCAGGGACCCACTAGATGCAGGCTGTCTTGAATATTGAATTTTTCTCAAAAATCTCTAACATCTCTGACCCGAAACGTCGCCTATCTCCTTCGCTCCTTAGATGCTGCAACACAAGTGTCCTGTGTAGAGCGCATGAGTAGACCACTACCCCACGAGGATTGAGTTATCAGCACCAATTTATGAGGAAATAACATCAATTTGTCTTTCGGGTACAGAGAACGTCAGTTGTGAGGTAAATTGGTTTCTTGGAATCTGATTCAATAAACAACCACCGCTTTATTGAACGTATCTAATATCAGAGCCAATTTAGCAGTGCATTCTCCTGAAATATTACTCAGCAAGAATTTAAAAAACTAATTCACATAATGTGCTGTTAATTGTGCTTCTTAAATCAAAAAAAAAATCCCCAGCATTTGATTAAAGAGTGCATTCTGTTTTCTAATGAGGCATCTCTCATTTTAATTTTGGGGAACCTTTTAGTGTTCAGTTTCACACTGGCAGTCTGGATTTTAAGGCAGAACATGCTCTCTTTAATCTGAAGAGTGGCAATTAGCTCCCTCTGTTGACTGAGGAAGCTAACATTTTTAATTGCAAGTTGTCAAGTTAGGAAAAGGGAAGTACAGCGAGCAGGTACAGCAGGCAGTGAAGAAAGCGAATGGCATGAGGTCCTTCTGCAGTTGTACAGGGCCCTAGTGAGACCACACCTGGAGTATTTTGTGCAGTTTTGGTCTCTAAAGTTGAGGAAGGACATTCTTGCTATTGAGGGAGTGCAGAGTAGGTTTACAAGGTTAATTCCCGGGATGGCGGGACTGTCATATGCTGATAGAATGGAGCGGCTGGGCTTGTATACTCGGGAATTTAAAAGGATGAGCAGGGATCTTATTGAAACATATAAGATTATTAAGGGTTTGGACATGACAGAGGCAGGAAACATGTTCCCGATGTTGGGGGAGTACAGAACCAAGGGGCCATAGTTTAAGAATAATCCGTTTAGAACGGAGACGAGGAAAAACTCTTTCACCCAGAGAGTTGTGAATCTGTGGAATTCTCTGGATTGGTGGAAGCAAATTCTCTGGAGGCTTTCAAGAGAGAGTGAGATAGGACTCTGAAAAATAGAGGAGTCAGGGGATATGGGGGAAAAGGCAGGAACAGGGTACTGATTGGGGATGATCAGCCATGATCACAGTGAATGGCAGTGCTGGCTCAAAGGACCGAATGGCCTTCTCCTGCAACTATTGTCTATTGAAGATATTTTATTCACTTTATATACTGAAACAGCATAAAAGATCAAAATCGACACAATGAAGAGAATATCTGTCATAGATCATTAGATCATAAGGTCTGTCATAAGTGATAGGAGCAGAATTAGGCCATTTGGCCCATCAAGTCTACTCCACCATGGCTAATCTATCTCTCCCCCTAACCCCATTCTCCTGCCTTCTCCCCATAATTCCTGACACCCGTACTAATCAAGAATCTATCTCTACTTTTAAAATATCCATTGACTTGGACCCAGAGCCTTCTGTAGCAAAGTAATCCACAGATTCACCACTCTCTCACCAAAGAAATTCCACCTCATCTCCTTCCTAAAGGAACGTCCTTTAATTCTGAGGCTGTGACCTCTAGTCCTAGATTCGTCCACTAGTGGAAACATCCTCCTCACATCCACTCTATCCAAGCCTTTCACTATTCTGTATGTTTCATGAGGTTCCCCCTCATTCTTCTAAACACCAGTGAGTACAGGCCCAATGCCATCAAACACTCATCATCAGTTAACCTACTCATTCCTGGGATCATTCTTGTAAACCTCCTCTGGACCCTCTCCAGAGGCAGCACATCCTTCCTCAGATATGATGCCCAATTTTTTTCACACAACAACTTTACCAACCTAATCCAATCCCTAATCACAAAAGGTGAAAGCTAAGGGACATGAAGGCATAAGTCTTTCAATTAAATGTTCCAAGCTTTTTTTTCAACCAACAAAACCTCTTAACGGTGTACAGTGACAACCTGAGAACATCATGAAATTATAATTTTCTCACACTAAACACACAATTGTTGAGTTTCTTTAACATTGAATGGAAGTAATGAAACATTTAAAACAAACAACAGTAATTTAATGTGCAGGATGGAGCTGCAGATGCTGCTTTCCACCATAGACACACAATGCTGGAGTAACTCAGCGGGACAGGCAGCATCACTGGACAGAAGGAATGGGTGACATTTCGGATCAAGACCCTTCTTCACACTGAGAGGCAGGGGAGAGGGAGACACAGAGATATGGAAGGGTAAGGATATATATTTATTCAACTAGGATATTTATAAGTCCTAGCTATTCTATGCTATTGAAAATAGGCCAGGCATCCTCATTCCTAGACGCTATTTTAGTTATATCTTTAATTTATAAAATAAATAACTGCAAATAATATTAGCAGTAAAATAACAATGTCCTCAACCATGATCCTACCACTTCACCCAAGTGGAATTACGTTCATCTTCTTCTTGCGTTTGAGGCAGCAGAGGTCCGCAGCAGGGTGATGCCATCCGGTTCAACATCCGTAGGTGCCCGCCCTAAAAAGGGCGCATGCTCCGGGTTGGCACCAAGCTGCGACGCTGCTGCCGTCTCTGTTTGTTGTCGTTCGCCTGATTGAGGTCAGTTGACAGGGCTCACCATGGGGAGGTCGACAACATGAGCCCATTACTTTCACCCAGATCCAATGATAGATGCTATTTCCTAGCTGATCAATTTGTTACTGTACATTCGTTTGTCGATTCATTTTCTATCCAGCCAGTTAGCAAACTCCAGCTTCTCATCACACACATCCAATAGTTTGAAGAAGTGTCCACTAATGCTTCACCCATTCCTCGTCTCCAGAGATGCTGCCTGTCCCGCTGAGTTACTGCAGCATTGTGTGTCTATCTTCATTGCTGAGTATTAAAGAAGGAACTGCAGATGCTGGAGAATCGAGGGTTACACAAAAAGCTGGAGAAACTCAGCGGGTGCAGCAGCATCTAAGGAGCGAAGGAGATAGGCAACGTTTTGGGTCGAGACCCTTCTTCAGACAGGTCAGGGATCAGGGAAACGAGAGATATAGACGGTGATGTGGAGAGATAACGAACAATGAATGGAAGATATGCAAAAAAATATCGATGATAAAAGGAACAAGCCATTGTAAGCTGTTTGTGGTGTGAAAATGAGAAGCTAGTGCGACTAGGGTGGGGAGAGAGATAGAGAGAGAGGGAATGCCAGGGCCCGAGGGCTGAGGGAGAGGTGGGAAGGGGAGGAGACAGCAAGGGTTAACAGAATTGAGAAAATTCAATGTTCAAGCCCAGAGGATGCAGACTCCCCAAGCGGAATATGAGGTGCTGTTCCTCCAACTTGCGGTGTTGCTCACTCTGGCCGTGGAGGAGGCCCAGGACCGAGAGGTCGGATACGGAATGGGAGGGGGAGTTGAAGTGCTGAGCCACCGGGAGGTTGGTTGGTTATTGCGGACCGAGCGTTGGTCATTGCTGAGTATATTGTTCTGTCAAAGGACAGTCTGCCCTCTAGTGGCTGTCCTCACACACTCATCCTAATGTCAGTCGACAGTCAAGAGTGGTTCATTGTCATACGGACCAACAACAGAACAATGACATTCCTACTTGCAGCAGCATAATAGACCTGTAATAAAAAACACATAGGTAATATAATTATCAAAATTCAATAAATTAATAATGCCAATCCGAGTGCAAAAAGAGTCTGATGTTCTCAGTACAACGCAAGACAGTCCACTAATGCTGGAGTAACTCAGCGGGTCAGACAGCATCTCTGGAGAAAAGGAATAGGGAAAGTTTTGGGTCGAGACCCTTCTTCGTTAGTTAGTGTCGTGTAGTGTTCAGGAGCCAGATGATTGTTGAGAAGAAACCATTTTTAATCCTGGAATTTTGCTGCTTTGTTCTAAGAGAGACTGTAGTTCACCATGGATTTTATTCGTGCAACAGTTTGTGGGTTTATGAGTTCCCTCTAATCCACGAAGCATCCACTTCTCCACTGTAGCACTGCATCTCAAGCGGGGAGGTGCAAGAACGTTTCACTTGAGAATGGCTCAGTAATCCGGTGTACCTTCCTCCACCAGTCTCTGGAAGTAGCTGAGGCTTTGCAGAACACAAGCTTGCCCTCCCCCCTCAGGATGACGGCACTAGTAATCACACCCCAGCTACTTGTCCAGTGTTGAGGTCGCTCATCACCCAGCGGACTCAGTTTGCTGCTGCCCAAGCAGCTGACTGACGTTAGGATCTCTGGGCCCAGAAATTATCTTCCCCTCCTCCCACCATCAGAAGCATACAGTGTAACAGTCCTGTGCAAAGAGGCACACCATTGGCCCCAGTCCTGTTTCAATACTCTTCCTGTAACATTTTAGTTTCCACATAGTCTTAATCATACTGCACCATTCAGCTTGACCTTGGCCTATGCAGAAAAATTCCTTTAGAAAAACACCTCAGGATGGTCTCCTGAGCTCTCTGTATGGGGTTTGTACGTTCTCCCTGTGACCGCGTGGGTTTCCTCTAGATCTTTGGTTTCCTCCCATGCTCCAAAGACGTACAGGTTTGCAGGTTAATTGGCTTGGTATAAATGTAAAATTGTCCCTAGCGTGTGTAGGATAATGTTCATGTGCAGGGATCACCGGTCGATGTGGAGTCAATGGGCCGAAGGGCCTGTTTCCGCGCTGCATTTTTAAACTAAACTAAACTAAAATTACTGTTGGAAGTTAATCATCTCATTTGTAGCTGTCCATTCGCTTGTCGATTCATGTTCTATCCAGCTAGTTAGCAAACTCCAGCTTCTCATCACACACATCCAATGGTTTGAAGAAGTGTCCACTAATGCTTCACCCAGTCCTCGTCTCCAGAGATGCTGCCTGTCCCGCTGAGTTACTGCAGCAGTGTGTGTCTATCTTCATTGCTGAGTATATTGTTCTGTCAAAGGACAGTCTGCCCTCTAGTGGCTGTCCTCACACACTCATCCTAATGTCAGTCGACAGTCAAGAGTGGTTCATTGTCATACGGACCAACAACAGAGCAATGACATTCCTACTTGCAGCAGCATAATAGACCTGTAATAAAAAACACATAGGTAATATAATTATCAAAATTCAATAAACTAATAATGCCAATGCGAGTGCAAAAAGAGTCCGATGTTCTCAGTACAACGCAAGACAGTCCACAAATGCTGGAGTAACTCAGCGGGTCAGACAGCATCTCTGGAGAAAAGGAATAGGGAAAGTTTCGGGTCGAGACCCTTCTTCGTTAGGTAGTGTCGTGTAGTGTTCAGGAGCCAGATGATTGTTGAGGAGAAACCATTTTTAATCCTGGAATTTTGATGCTTTCTTCTAAGGGAGACTGTAGTTCACCATGGTTTTTATTCGTGCAACAGTTTCAAGTTTAAGTTCAAGTGAGTTTATTGTCGTGTGTCCCTGATAGGACAAGGACATTCTTGCTTTGCTTCAGCACACAGAGCATAGTAGGCATTGACTACAGAACAGATCACTGTGTCCATATACCATTATATAAATATATACACACATGAATAAATAAACTGATAAAGTGCAAATAACAGATAATGCGTTATTAATGTTCAGAGTTTTGTCCGAGCAAGGTTTAATAGCCTGGTGGCTGTGGGGAAGTAACTATTCCTGAACCTGGTCGTTGCAGTCTTCAGGTTCCTGTACCTTCTACCTGAAGGTAGCAGGGAGATGAGTGTGTGGCCAGGATGGTGTGGGTCCTTGATGATGCTGCCAGCCTTTTTGAGGCAGCGACTGCGATAGATCCCCTCGATGGAAGGAAGGTCAGAGCCGATGATGGACTGGGCAATGTTTACTACTCTTTGTAATCTTTTCCTCTCCAGGGCGCTCAAGTTGCCGAACCAAGCCATGATGCAACCGGTCAGCAAGCTCTCTACTGTGCACCTGTAGAAGTTAGAGAGAGTCCTCCTTGACAAAACGACTCTCCGTAATCTTCTCAGGAAGTAGAGGCGCTGATGTGCTTTCTTGATAATCGCATCAGTGTTCTCGGACCAGGAGAGATCTTCAGAGATGTGCACACCCAGGAATTTGAAGCTCTTGACCCTTTCAACCATCGACCCGTTGATATAAATAGGATTGTGGGTCCCCATCCTACTCCTTCAAAGTCCACAATCAGTTCCTTGGTTTTGCTGGTGTTGAGGGCCAGGTTATTGTGCTGGCACCATATGGACAGTCGCTCGATCTCTCTTCTGTACTCCGACTCATCCCCATCAGTGATACATCCCACAACAGTGGTGTCGTCAGCAAACTTGATGATGGAGTTCGCACTGTGACCGGCTACAGAGAGACTGTAGTTCACCATGGATTTTGTTCGTGCTACAGTTTGTGGGTTTATGAGTTCCCTCTAATCCACGAAGCATCCACTTCTCCACTGTAGCACTGCATCTCAAGCGGGGAGGTGCAAGAACGTTTCACTTGAGAATGGCTCAGTAATCCGGTGTACCTTCCTCCACCAGTCTCTGGAAGTAGCTGAGGCTTTGCAGAACGCAAGCTTGCTCTTCCCCCTCAGGATGACGGCACTAGTAATCACACCCCAGCTACTTGTCCAGTGTTGAGGTCGCTCATCACCCAGCGGACTCAGTTTGCTGCTGCCCAAGCAGCTGACTGACGTTAGGATCTCTGGGCCCAGAAATTATCTTCCACTCCTCCCACCATCAGAAGCATACAGTGTAACAGTGCTGTGCAAAGAGGCACACCATTGGCCCCAGTCCTGTTTCAATACTCTTCCATTTTAACTTCCACATAGTCTTAATCATACTGCACCATTCAGCTTGACCTTGCCACATCTTGGCCTTTGCAGAAAAATTCCTTTAGAAAAACACCTCAGAATGGTCTCCTGAACAGACTATCAAAACCAATTGGAATATTGCCCAAGCTGGAGCCCGTGAACAAGCACCAAGACCTCACTTGGTTGGCAGTAGGAGAGGTCCTACCAGTCAAATGCTTCCTGTCACATCCCAATACATGCTGCTGTCATGACCCCTGCAATAAGGCTGCTCTTTGTTACTCTTTGAAGAAGGGTTTCGACCTGAAACATTGCCTATTTCCTTCGCTCCATAGATGCTGCTTCACCCGCTGAGTTTCTCCAACATTTTTGTCTACCTTCGCTTTTCCAGCATTTGCAGTTCCTTCTTAAACATGCTTTTGTTAACTGTGTGTTTGTAAAAATGTCTGGTAAAGGATGTAGGAGGCCTTGCTGGTTTATCCTGAGCTGTGTAATAGAGCAGTGTGTTGTCCAAGGACTGTTCCCAAGGATACACACCACAACCTAGGGCGGCACAGTGGCACAGCAGTAGGGTTGCTGCCTTACATCGCTTACAGTGCCAGAGACCTGGGTTTGACCCCGACCACAGGCGCTGTCTGTCAGTGATGGATATGGTGGAGTACACAGGGGGACAGTGTTCCCCTAGTTTTCAATTTACAGCTCGGGTTTAATGAGTACTGCAGAAAGATTGGAGTCGTTTATCACTTTACTCAACTCAGACGAAAACAATTTGTTAACTGCCACTGTTAGCACTTGTTAACAGTCAGTAGTTAACAGCAAAGATCCTATAGGATCTTTGGTTAACAGTAGTTATACAATGTGTAATCAATACATCGATCCACATTCCTCAGTAAATGTAATTGTGTTTTGACCATGTACAGTGGCTTGCAAAAGTTTTCATACCCCTTGAACTTTTCTACATTTTGTCATGTTACAACCACAAATGTAAATGTATTTTATTGGGATTTTATGTAATAGACCAACCACAAAGTGGTGCATAATTGTGAAGTGGAAGGAAAATAATACATGGTTTCCAAATTTTATTACAAATAAAAAACTGAAAAGTGTGGCGTGCAAAAGTATTCAGCCCCCCTGAGGCAATACTTTGTAGAACCACCCTTCGCTGCAGTTACAGCTGCAAGTCTTTTGAGGCATGTCTCTACCAGCTTTGCACATCTAGAGACGGACATTTTTGCCCATTCTTCTTTATAAAATAGCAGTCAGATTGGATGGAGAGCGTCTGTGAACAGCAATTTTCAAGTCTTGCCAGAGATTCTCAATTGGATTTAGGTCTGGACTTTGACTGGGCCATTCACATGAATATGCTTTGATCTAAACCATTCCATTGTAGCTCTGGCTGTATGTTTAGGGTCGTTGTCCTGCTGGAAGGTGAACCTCCGCCCCAGTCTCAAGTCTTTTGCAGACTCTAACAGGTTTTCTTCCAAGATTGCCCTGTATTTGGCTCCATCCATCTTCCCATCAACTCTGACCAGCTTCCCTGTCCCTGCTGAAGAAAAGCATCCCCACAGCATGATGCTGCCACCACCATGTTTCACAGTGGGGATGGTGTGTTCAGGGTGATGTGTAGTGTTAGTTTTCCGCCACACATAGCGTTTTGCATTTAGGGCAAAAACTTCAATTTTGGTCTCATCAGACCAGAGCACCTTCCTCCACATGTTTGCTGTGTCCCCCACATGGCTTGTGGCAAACTGCAAACTGGACTTCTTATGGCTTTGTTTCAACAATGGCTTTCTTCTTGCCACTCTTCCATAAAGGCCCGATTTGTGGAGTGCACGACTAATAGTTGTCCTGTGGACAGATTCTCCTACCTGAGCTGTGGATCTCTGCAGCTCCAAGAGTTACCATGGGCCTCTTGGCTGTTGTCTGATCAATGCTCTCCTTGCCTGGCCTGTCAGTTTAGGTGGATGGCCATGTCTTGGTAGGTTTGCAGTTGTGCCATACTCTTCCCATTTTCGGATGATGGATTGAACAGTGCTCTGTGAGATGTTCAAAGCTTGGGATATTTTTTTATAACCTAACCCTTCTTTAAACTTCTCCACAACTTTATCCCTGACCTGTCTGGTGTGTTCCTTGGGCTTCATGATGCTGTTTGCTCACTAATGTTCTCTAACAAACCTCTTGAGACCTTCACAGAACAGCTGTATTTATACTGAGATTAGATTACACACAAGTGGGTTCTATTTACTAATTAGGTGACTTCTGAAGGCAATTGGTTGCACTGGATTTTAGTTAGGGGTATCAGAGTAAAGGGGGCTGAATACTTTTGCACGCCACACTTGTCTCTAAGGTGGTTGCGGTCAATCACCGACCAGCTTCCCTTAAAATTCCTGTCCAATCAACAATTCGGTTTCCTCCCGTCCAATCAGCCGCTGTCTCCAAGGGCATTGTGTCCAAACACATAATGTGCTGGTCACTGGGCGGCCAATCAGACGTGTCTCTGAGGGGGCTTTTGATCAATCACCGACCTGCTTCCCTCACCGAAGCAGACAATGGCTGCAACCAACACAGAGAGAGAGAGAGAGAGAGAGAGAGAGAGAGAGAGAGAGAGAGAGAGAGAGAGAGAGAGAGAGAGAGAGAGAGCAGCAAGAAAGCAGCTTTGACATATAATATGCAATAAACTATATTATAAATACACGATAAACAAGTTATGCATTCTTGAACTCTTACATGGGTAAGACTGCACATAAATAAATTCCCCCCCTTCCATCCCAAACTCAGCCTCACTGACCTTCGAGTATCCCTAGTTCCTAAAACCCATTTTCATCACTGAACCTGTTACAATCTTCATTGTTTCTTCGGAAGATTCCTACTAAAGAATTGAAGGTCCACTTGTCATGTTGAAACTGTTAAATAACCAGCAAGAATTTCAATTACAAGTAATTGCAGCTTTATAAAATCTAGAGCATTTTAAAATTTAGCTCAGGTACTTTCTGCGACCATCATGAAGCAAATCACTCAGAGATGGATGAGAGATACGGTACATGATACATAACCACAAATTTACGCTTTATAATAAAGGGATCGGCAGGAAATTATTAACCTAGTGTGGGCATTGGGTCGGATACACATTGGGCTGGGATATTTCATCATACTGTCTGCCTCCCCTCTGTGCCGAGTAACAGCACTGTGGTGTCCTCCCAGGAAGAGATCAGCTTCTTCCACAAAGCAACCAGGGCCACATATGGATCTCCGCATGATGTTCTCCATCTGCTGCTTCAGGGTTCAGCACTAGAGTAGCCAGGGACATCCCGAATTAGCCGGGACATCCCGTATATTGGGATAAATTAGTTTATCCCATAGGGGACCGCCCTTGTCCCGTATTTGACTGCTACTACAACTGCTCCTCAACTTACGATGGGGTTACATTCTGATAAACCCAGCGTAAGTCGAAAACGCATTTAATACCCGCAACCTACCATCACCACAGTGTTCAGGGTTGGGCCGCCAGGCGCCTGTGGCTTTTCATTCTCCGGGTTAGTTTCCACCCACCCCATAAGTATATATCATAAGTCGAAGCATCGTAATAGCCCTGTCCCACGGTACAAGTTCATTCCAAGAGCTCTCCCGATTAAAAAAAAAAATCAAACTCGTGGTAAGCACGGAGAATGAACGTAGCGGGTACGTCGGAGCTCGGGATGTCTCATGGCGGCTCTTAATGCTAACTGCAGATACTCGGGAAGACTCACTAATGGCAGGTAAGCACGGGAAGACTTGTGAAGATTTTTCGACATGTTGAAAAATGTCCAAGAGAGCCCAGAGTACAGACGAGTGGCCGTTGCCGTAAATCTCCGAGTTCGAATCTGGGCAAACTCGGGAGAGCTCTTGGAATGAACTCTTACCGTGGGACAGGGCTTTAAGTCGAGGAGCATCTGTACTCAGTAATCATCAGAGGGTACGCTTACAGACAGATCCTAGATCTGATACAACAGCGTGCGTGCGTGCGTGTTGCATGTGCTGTTGACGCCACGCACGAGTGATTCACCTGACATCCAATCACAGGCCCCCTTATGCGCACCAGTTGTGCGTACGGTTGCCAACTGTCCCGTACTAGCCGGGCACGCCGCCTATTGTCCCTTATAGAGAGTGATAACATTGGCAACCCCATTCAGTACCATTTCCCCTAGCTGTTCTACAGACAACATTGAATTTCTTGGTCATGTATTATTATCCGAGAAAGTAGGACTAGAGGTTTGGTAACGGGATCTCTCTGCGTAGTGTGCAATGATGATATTGTGTAGGAAGGAACTACAGATGCTGCTTTACACCAAAGATAAACACCAAATGCTGGAGCAACTCAGCGGGACAGGCAGCATCTCTGGAGAGAAGGAATGGGTGACGTATCGGGTTGTGACCCTTCTTCAGACTGAGCGGCAGGGGAGAGGGAATGACAGAGATAAGGAAGGGTAAGAGTTTGAAAGAAATGAAGGTCAGGGAAGATGATGAACAGACCATTGTTCGCTAGGAGAAGGTGACAACAAAGCAAACAGGTACAAATTAGGGGGACAGTCAGACTGGTCAGAGAACTGGGGTGGGGGAGGGATGGAGAGAGAGGGAAAGCAAGGGTTACTTGAAGTTAGAGAAGTCATTGTTCATACCGCTGGGGTGTAAGCTGTCCAAGCGAAATATGAGGTGCTGTTCCTCTAATTTGTGCTGGGCCTCACTCTGACAATGGAGGAGGCCCAGGACAGAAAGGTCAGTGTGGGAATGGGAGGGGGAGTTAAAGTGTTTGGCAGCCGGGAAACTCGTCCCTTCCCAACCAAACCACCTCCACCCCAGGTATTTTCCCCTGCAACAACAGGAGATGCAACAGCTGTCCCCATACCTCCTTCCTCGACTCTGTCCAAGGACCGCCGCAATCTTTTCAGGTGAGGCAGAGGTTCACTTGCACCTCCCCCAACCACATCTACTGTATCCGTTGTTCCAGGTGTGGACTCCTATATCGCAGCGAAACCAAGCGCAGGCTCGGCGATCGTTTCGCTGAACACCTCTGCTCAGTCCACCAAAAAGCTGCAGTAACTCAGCGGGACAGGCAGCATCTCTGGATAGAAGGAATGGGTGTCATTTTGGGTCGAGACCCTTCTTCAAAGGTCATCGTTCATCCGTTGATGATGATACTTCATTGTCACTTGTACCTAGCTGGGTGCAGTTGTTGTCTACAGTTATAAAAAGTACTCATACCTTCTTCTTCCCACTGCCAGGTGGCCCTATGTACTCGCCATCCCCCCCCCCCCCGCCCCCCCCCCCCCCCCCCCCCCCCCCGGTTCCTCCTTTGTGCTCAGCGGCCTGGCCCATCGCCAGCCTGACTCAAACTCGCGGCTTAGGTTTCGAAGAACATCAAATTCAATGCTACTGAGTCACTTTTCCAGTCTTGGTTGGCTTAATCCCATTACAAGCTTTTCCTTCCTGGCTGACATTTATATTCACAAACTCTAAAGGGCCGTCTAAGTAAAATGTAACGGAAGTTGTAATGTTTTTTGTTCATTTGGCTGCCAATCCTCTTCTTACTTTTCCTATTCGATTTCAAATCCGCTGAAACGCATAGGAAGGGTCTCGACCCAAAACATCACCTATTCCTTTTCTCCAGGGATGCTGTCTGACCCGCTGAGTTCCTCCAGCTTTTTGTGTCTATCTTCAAGTCTGCTGAAGACCTGCTCATCAGAATAGTAAAGCTACAATCACAAATTTGTGGTTGGGACATTTCATTTAGAGGTTGCTCGATAATGTCATCTTTAACACCTTTTCTGTTTTTCCTCAGATATTGTGCTGTGCGATGAAGCCATCTTCAAATTTATCGCCCGTCAGAAACTGACTTCTAAAGAGCTGCAAATGCTGCTGGAGAGCTTGCCTGGGAAGGGAGCTACTACTCCACACTCCCACCGGGTGCAGAGGACAAAGGCAGGCCAAATACGCACCTTCCTTCAGCTGAAGCAATGGAGAATTAAAAATCCTCATGTGGACATGGATAAAGGAGTAATGCGTGGGTTGAAAAAAGCAAACATTCGCAATATTTACAAAAAACTATCACGTAAGCTTCGGGTACACAAAGGTAGTAGAACTGCATTGGTCTAGAAGGGAAAGAAATAGGCTCTGCAAGCTTCATATGGATGTCTATGTGACACCCACGGCATTCTACAGCATATAAACTGTAATGTACTATATGTAAAAGCAGGCACGTGCCGTCAGGGTAGGCAAGGTAGGCACTGCCTACCCTGACTAAATTTATAACATGGTAATAACTAAATATAAATAGTAAAGGCATGGGAGAATTATGCCTATGTAAGAGACCGATCTCTTAGGTAGGCATAATTCTCTGTGCCTTTCATCCGCAGCGCTTGTAACACGGGAAGCTCTGTGCAGCCCACGTGCCGTCAGCGCTGCCTGAAGCCGTCAATGATAATCGGGGCTGAAGGCAGCAGAAAGTCTGCCTTTGCAGCACTGCGCAGGTGCATCGGTCTACTGCGCATGCGCAGAGCAAGTTTCTTGGCGGGGTTTTCAAATATGGTTTGTCAATATTTTAAGTGTATGTTAGGTAACAAAGAGAAGAATGGAGCTTGTGTACCAATAATGTGGTAAGTACATTTTGTGTTTATGTTTTTAAATACTGTATTTCCGGGGGGGCGGGGGGGGGGGGGGGGGGGGGGGGGGGGGGGGGGGAGAGCTCCTTTCACAGTGTTTGGGGAGTCTGGCCCGGGGTAAGGTTGCGGGGAGGGCACGAACGTTATGAATGAGGGGATTGGGATAATGCCACTTGCGACGCTCCTTGCACGGAGGCGTGGAATGCCACCGCATTGAGGCCAGGAGGGGGGGGAGAGAGAGAAGTAGCTCGGGTGGCTGAGCGGCTGCCGGGCCGGACAGCGGAACCAGCCGCCACCTTAGCTCCTTCTGCCGGTCCCCGCTCACCTCTGCCAGCTCTCCGTCTACAAACCACTCTCCTGCCGCTCGCTGGCCTCACTCATGTCCTTAAATTCCGACAGCGCGATTGAGGTTACTCGGCTGTGGGAATTTAAGGATTTGCAGGAAGCCGCTGACATGAGCGAAGTCGGCGAACGGCAGGTGACAGGTGTTCCGATGGGGAGCACTGCTAGTGGTGAGCGGGCCAGCAGAAGGCGCTGAAAGTGGCGGCCAGTTCTGCTGTCAGGTACCGGCGGCCGCTCGTAGCTACCCGAGCTGCTTCTATCCCCAGCTACAGTGCGGGGGCTTCGTGCCCGGAGAGCTGCGGCAGCGGTGAGTGAGTAGGTTTCTGGCATTATCCCCGACACCATCCTTCTCAACACTCGTGCCCTCCCCACAACTTTACCCCTGACACAGACTCACCACACGCTGTGAAAGGAACTGTTCCCCCAATTGGTCTAGGACTAGGAAGCCTTGGGCAAATTGAAATTTCACTGTTTTTATTTATTTATTTATTTAACGGGAGCGAACAATCTGCGCATGTGCGGTTTAATATTTTTTTTAGCGCACTGAGTGCCTACCCTGAGTAAATACTCACGGTACGTGCCTGGTAGAAAGTGTGTCAATATAGAAGTAGGTCGCTAACTAACTGAAGACAAGCAGCAACAACCGCAAAAATAATTTTTAAAAAAATGTTTCTTGTGTCAATTACACAAAATTGAGCATTTGCTGTTTGTTGTGGACCTGTAACTTGGTAGATTGGAAAAAATGTATTTTGAAACATTTCAGATTTTTAAATCAACATTGCCTCTCATCAAAGCAAAATACTCAAATGCCTCGGTGAATCTTTGCTGAAAGACTTGGCAATTGCAAGCAGATCCTTTGTTTTCTTGTGACTCAAGTTTCAATGAATCATTAGTGATCTTATCTGTCAGGTTATGTATTCTTCATTGTATGAAAAATAAATGGAATTAAATCATTTTCTAATGGAAGACATATCATACAAAGTATACATTGACTCAGCCAAAATATTCATCGTAAGACAGACACTGAAGAAAGGTCTCAACCCGAAATAGTCATGGAGACATGGCTCCAGGGTGACCAAGGCTGGGAGCTGAACATCCAGGGATATTCAATATTTAGGAGGGATAGACAGAAAGGAAAAGGAGGTGGGGTAGCATTGCTGGTTAGAGAGGAGATTAAAGCAAAAGAAAGGAAGGACATTATTTTGGAGGATGTGGAATCGATATGGGTAGAGCTGCGAAACACTAACGGGCAGAAAACGCTAGTGGGAGTTGTGTACAGGCCACCTAACAGTAGTAGTGGGGTTGGGGATGGCATCAAACAGGAAACTAGAAATGCGTGCAAAAAAGGTAAAACAGTTCTAATGGGTGACTTCATTCTACATATAGATTGGGTGAATCAAATTGGCAGGGGTGCTGAGGAGGAGGATTTCTTGTAATGTATGCGGGATAGTTTTCTAAACCAACATGTAGAGGAACCAACGAGAGAGCAGGCTATTCTTGACTGGGTATTGAGTAATGAGGAAGGGTTAGCTAACAGTCTAGTTGTGCGTGGCCCCTTGGGCAAGAGTGACCATAATATGGTTGAGTTCTTCATTAGGATGGAGAGTGACATAGTTAATTCAGAAACAAGGGTTCTGAACTTAAAGAAAGATAACTTTGAGGGTATGAGACGTGAATTGGCCAAATAGACGGGCAATTGATTCTTAAAGGATTGACGGTGGATATGCAATGGAAGGCAGTTAAAGACTGCATGGATGAACTACAACAATTATTCATCCCAGCTTGGCAAAATAATAAATCAGGAAGATAGTGCATCCATGGATAACAAGGAAAATCAGGGATTGTATCAAAACAAAAGATGAAGCATACAAATTAGCCAGAAAAAGCAGCCTACCGGAGGACTGGGAGAGAGTCCAGCAGAGGAGGACAAAGTGCTTAATTAGGGAAGGGAAAACAGATTATGAAAGAAAACTGGCAGGGAACATAAAAACTGACTGCAAAAGCTTTTATAGATATGTGAAGAGAAAAAGATTAGTTAAAACAAATGTAGGTCCCTTGCAGTCAGAAACAGGTGAATTGATCATGGGGAACAAGGACATGGCAGACCAATTGAATAACTACTTTGGTTCTGTCTTCACTAAGGAAGACATAAATAATCTGCCGGAAATAGCAGGGGACCGGGGGTCAAATAAGATGGAGGAACTGAGTGAAATCTAGGTTAGTCGGGAAGTGGTGTTAGGTAAATTGAATGGATTAAAGGCCGATAAATCCCCAGGGCCAGATAGGCTGCATCCCAGAGTGCTCAAGGAAGTAGCCACAGAAATAGTGGATGCATTAGTGATAATTTTTCAAAACTCTTTAGATTCTGGAGTAATTCCTGAGGATTGGAGGGTAGCTAATGTAAACCCACTTTTTTTAAAAGGGAGGGAGCGAGAAAACGGGGAATTAGAGACCAGTTAGTCTAACATCGGTAGTGGGGAAAATGATAGTCAGTTATTAAAGATGGGATAACAGCACTTTTGGAAAGTGGTGAAATCACTGGACAAAGTCAGCATGGATTTATGAAAGGTAAATCATGTCTGAAGAATCTTATAGAATTTTTCGAGAATGTAACTAGTAGAGTGGATAAGGGAGAACCAGTGGATGTGTTATATCTGGACTTCAGAAGGCTTTCGACAAGGACTACATAAGAGAGTAGTATGCAAACTTAAAGCATACGGTATTCGGGATTCAATATTGATGTGGAGGGGGAACTGGCTGGCAGACAGGAAGCAAAGGGTAGGAGTAAACGGGTCCTTTTCAGAATGGCAGGCAGTGACTAGTGGGGTACCGCAAGACTCAGTGCTGGGACCCCAGCTATTTACAATATATATTAATGATTTGGATGAGGGAATTGAATGCAACATCTCCAAGTTTGCGGGTGACCACGAAGCAGGGGGGCAGTGTTAGCTGTGAGGAGGATGCTAGGAGGCTTCAAGGTGACTTGGATAGGTTGGGTGAGTGGGCAAATGCATGGCAGATGCAGTATAATGTGGATAAATGTGAGGTTATCCACTTTGGTGGCAAAAACAGGAAAGTAGACTATTATCTGAATGGTGGCCGATTAAGAAAAGGGGAGATGCAACGAGACCTGGGTGTCATGGTACACCAGTCATTGAAAGTAGGCATGCAGGTGCAGCAGGCTGTGAAGAAAGCGAATGGTATGTTAGCATTCATAGCAAAAGGATTTGAATATAGGAGCAGGGAGGTTCTACTGCAATTGTACAGGGCCTTGGTGAGACCACACCTGGAGTATTGCGTACAGTTTTGGTCTTTCCTCCCAATCTGAGGAAAGACATTCTTGCCATAGAGGGAGTACAGAAAAGGTTCACCAGACTGTTCCTGGGATGTCAGGACTTTCATATGAAGAAAGACTGGATAGACTCGGCTTGTACTCGCTAGAATTTAGAAGATTGAGGGGGGAGTTTGCCGTGACCGGGTGAGTTGCAGGTCTACACCTCTTTGCGGGAGGGGTAGTGCCCGGTGGAAACACACGCAGTCACGATGTCTTTGTGTTTACAACGTAGGAAGAAAGATAGAACCTCTGCCACAGTTCTGTCCTACACACTGTGAATAGTCCCTGACATGTCAGTGTGTAGTGTGTTAGTGTACTGTCTCTCCGGAGATGCTGCCTGAGGTAGTCACAAGTGCAGGAGGCAGCATCAATGAAGCTGTCGATGGACATGAGAAAGAAGTGGAGAATGTTACCAGGATGGTTTCAAACAAGGACCTACGTGGCCAATGAACACACCAGAGTTACCAGGGCACATGCAAGTGCCGAAGGCCACACATTTGTTTTCAAGGAAGTGAAATTGATTCCTCTATAACCCCTTCCTGTGTCCTGGAGGGACCACTCTCTCAGTGGCTCCCTGGTTCATTTATCCCCATACTCAAGATTCAAGAGAGTCGAGAGTGTTTTATTCTCATATGTCCCGAAACGGAACAATGAAATTCTTACTTGCAGCAGCAGCAGCACAACAGGCTTGTAAACACAGCACTCAATCGGTAACATAACAAAAATAATTCAATGCATTTTTATAAACAACATTGTGCAAAAACAAACCAAAGCACAAAGTCCCTCGTGCAAACCAGGCAGTTCCCAGTTGGGTTGGAATTTGTACGTTCCATAGCCTGGTGGTCGTAGGGAAGAAGCTGTTTCTGAACCTGGGTGTTACAGTTTTGAATGAATGAATGAATGAATGAATGAATGAATGAATAAGTTTATTGGCCAAGTATTCACATACAAGGAATTTGCCTTGGTGCTCCGCCCGTAAGTGACAACATGACATACAGTGACAGTTAGGAATGACACATTAAACATTAAACATTAATAACAAAACATTATCGATTAAACGTGAATTAAATAAAATACCAGAGCAAAAGGAGGCTACAGATTTTTGGTTCCTCTGGATTCCTATTCCTTCTTCCTGATGACAGGGGTGAAATGAGAGCGTGGGCAGGGTGGTCCTTGATAATGTTGGCTGCCTTTTAGAGACAGCGCCTCTTTTAGATCCCTTCGATGGTGGGGACGTCGGCACCCGTGATGGACTGGGCAGTGTTCACCACTTTTTGTAATCTCCTATGTTGCTGGGCATTAACGTTTCTGAACCAGGTTGTGATGCAACCAGTCAATGTGCTCGCTGCCATACACCTGTAGATTTTCAAGAGAGTATTCGTCCACATACCAAATCTCCTCAATCTTCTAAGGAAGTAGCGGTGTTGATGGGCTTTCTTTATACTTGCTTGGTCCAGGACAGATCTTCTGAGATATCCGTCCGTCCCTATCTGCCCTCCTGGCACTTTCCCCTGCAACCATAGGATTTGCAACACTCATCCTTACTATCTCACTCACCATCATCCAGAGACACAAACAGCGCTTCCCCCACCCTTTATATCCTTCCTCATCTGAATCAACCTATAGCCGGCCACCCAGCCTCCACCCTGCTCCTCACCTCTTTACACTGGCCATCTTACCACTATACTATCAGTCCTGATACTGATACAACAACTACTGTATCTATTTAGTTTAGTTTAGAAATACAGCCCACCCCACCAAGTCCGCTCCGACCAACGATCCCCGCACATTAACACTATTCTACACAAACTAGGGGCAATTTTATATTCATACCAAGCCGATTAGCCTACAAACCTGTACGTCTTTGGAGTGCGGGAGAAAACCGGAGATCGCTGAGAAAACTCACACAGACACGGGGCGAATGTACAAACTCCATACAGACAGCACCCGTAGTCGGGATCGAACCCGGGTCTCTGGGCAAATCGGATTACCAAAATTGATTTGTAAGAAGCATTCAAACATGCACTGAGAATAGCTTTCAGATACATTATATATAAGGATTCAGCTAATGTTCTTTTATGCCTAGCATGTGTAATGATACAGGTTTAATCTCATAGCAGATTTAATCTCAGCAATCTCATTGTAAGGGAAAAGTGGCCCCTAAGTAATTGACATTTTTATTAAATTTGAGAGGAATACGATTCAATCAGAAAATTGAACTTAAATTAAATTAGTGACATTGTTATGAGGGACAATTTGTTTAAGGTGTATTTGCTGTTATATACTGTAAGTATTTTGATAAAAAGGACATAGAAAAGGACATTACTAAGAAAGAAAACACATTGAGAAAAGAGATCCATTCAGAGGCAACTGAAACAGTTAAGGATAGAAGTTAAAAATGACCTCTATAATGAGCTGAAAGCTTGAAGCATGAGAGAGCTTTAAAACCTTCAATAGATGATAGAAAAATAGAAAATTAGAAGATAAAATATGGAAGAAAAGAGCAAAAAGCTTCCAATGTCGGGAGTTTTACAATTTTGTGGGGAAAGGCGGGAACAAATGAAGGGTGCACATATTATAAAAATGAATTAATAGCAGAGGCATTAAACATAGACTTTATACCTGTTTAGTTTAGTTTAGAAATATGGCGCGGAAACAGGCCATTTGGCCCATCGAGTCCACACAGACCAATGATCCCCGCATATTAACACTATCCTACACACACTAGGGACAATTTTTTTTCAATTACCAAGCCAATTAACCTACATATCTGTACGTCTTTGGAGTGTGGGAGGAAACCGAAGATCTCAGAGAAAACCCACACAGTCATGGGGAGAACGTACAAACTCCGTACACAGATCAGAATAAGAATCATAATGCCATTTATTGTCATTTAAACATAGGTTCAAACGAAATTACGTTCCTGCAGACATAACAAAAAAAAGGAAAACACACAATTAACACAATTCCACACAAACATCCATCACAGTGAATCCCCAAACACCTCCTCACTGTGATGGAAGGCAAAAGTCTTATCTCTTCCCTGTTCTCTGTTCTTTATTCTCCTCCCGCAGTCAAGCAGTCAAACTGCTGCATCGAGCTGATCGAGGCTCTTGATGTTAGAGCCTCTGGCAGGCGTTGGTAAGTCACGTGTCCATTTAAGCTGCGCGGGGTGATGTAAGCTCCCACTCCGGGTCAATTTAAACCCCTCGATTCGGGCGGGCGAAGTTTGCCGTTGCAGGAGCTCTGAAAAGCGGTCTCCCACCAGGGACCCGCGAGCTCCCGATGTTACCGTCCACAGGGCCTGCAACCAAAGCCTCTGAAGCTCCGAAGTCGGGTCGCAGCCGCACGCCTCCACAACGGTCCGCACTCCGAAGTCGGCCAGCTCCGCGATGGTGAGTTCGCAGGCTCCGCGACTGGAGCTCCAGGTCAATTCTGGTTGGAGGCCGCCGGCTCCACGATGTTATGGCCCTGTCTCACGGTGCGAGTTGACCCACGAGGTACCCCCGAGTGACAGACTCGTGGTTGTGCACGAGACTTCAAGTTTATGATCAAGTGTGTAACCGAGTTCCCACGGGTATGTCATTGCCGAGATGTTCCAACTTCCTCTCCCGAGTTACCAAGTTCCTCTCCCGTTACTCTTGAGCCAACCGTTAATGAAGGTATGTTTTAATAAAGCAACAATGTTAAAATACATCTCCATCCTGTGGCTTAGAGTTATTTCAGCGCGGCGGCATCTATTGATATGACCTACAAAGGGAAAATGCGCATCCTCCAGTAACCAATAACGTGGTAAGTGCATTTCTTGTTGTTTTATGTTTTTAAAATACTTTTTTTTGCAATGGATCTCTATTTTAAATAATTTTAAAAAAGGAAGCAGCGTCGGGTGACTGACATTGAGCGGCCGCCGGGACCCGACCGCAGACACACACACACACACACACACACACACACACACACACACACAGAGAGAGAGATACACACAGACAGCAGGACTGGCCGCCACTTCAGAGGAAGGAAGCAGCTCGGGTGACTGACTTTGAGCGGCCGCCAGGACCCGACAGCAGACACACACACAGATACACACAGATAGACAGAGAGGGAGAGAGGGAGACACAACACACACATACACACACACACACACCACACACACACACACACACAGAGAGAGATACACACAGACAGCAGCTGGCCACCACTTCAGAGGAAGGAAGCAGCTCGGGTGACTGATTTTGAGCGGCCGCCGGGACCCGACAGCAGACACACACACACACACACACACACACACACAGATACACAGATACACACACAGACAGACAGAGACACACACACACACACACAGATAGACACAGACAGACAGAGACACACACACACACACACACACACACACACACACACACACACACACACACACAACACACACACACACACACACACAAGGACTGGCCACCACTTCAGAGGAAGGAAGCAGCTCGGGTGACTAAATTTGAGCGGGCCGCCGGGACCCGACAGCAGACACACACACAGATACACACAGAATACACACAGATACACACACACAAACACACACACACACACAGACACACACACAGACACACACACAGACACACACACAGACACACACACAGGACACACACACACATATGTGGCATTTCTGCTCGGGACCTTCTTCAGACAATCCAATGTCCCATAATATATTCTTTAAATATTAAGTTTTCTGTTGAAAGTGTGGTGCCGTGGTTACGGGTTGTCGGAAGGAAGATGAGGTCTGGTACAAGTTGACTTGTTTTCAGTAATCAGCCTCCGTGTTGGCCGATGTCTGGTTGATCGAGCGCTCATACAGTTGCGAGCGAGCGAGGTCCATATATAGGATCAAGGAACGCGAAGCCTCTGAGGGTTCATTGTTCCCCTGGTTTGGATTGCTCCCAGGAGAGCGGGCACAAAGAAAAATTAGGCATTTTTCTGTGGAAGGGGGAGGCAGTATAAAATCGAAAGCATTGTAACAGCAGCACTCTCCCCAACACGAAACACAGCGCAGCGTAAACAATTAAACAGCTTCACTTTTAAAAGCAAAAGACACACGTTAAATTACATGGCCCAAGAAATCGCCTCTCAATTGCTTCGGGGTTGGAATTGAAATATATATAATATATATAATATGTATATACATATTATACTACTTTGGTTCAGTCCCTTTCAGATTATAAAAAAGTTCCCACGATAGGCTCACGAGACACTAAGGTAAACGCACGGGCCATTACGTTACTGCAACGAGTTTAAATGTTTCCATTTTTTAACTTGAACAGTTAATTTGACTCGTGGAAAAAAATCAAACATGTTTGATTTTTTTCACGAGTTAACAAGTTTCCCGAGTACCTGCCGTTAGCGCCACGAGTGGACAAGTTGAACGCGCGAGATCCGACGTTGCCGCTACGTTCATCGTACGTGACCACCACGAGTGAAAACTCGGGGTCACTCGTGGGCCAACTCGCACTGTGAGACAGGGGTTTTAGGCCCCAACGACAACGGAGACTCGACAAGGAAAAAGTAGGGGTCCCCGTACAGGGAAGAGATTAAAAAGTTTCCCTCCCCCCCCCCACCCACCCCGCAAATATACACAGCTAAAAATAATATAAAACTAAAACCAAGACATACACCTAACAGGACAAAAAGAAAAAAAAGACAGATGGACTGCAGAGGCCGCTTCCGCGAGACGCCGCCATCTTCTTTGTAGTAGTCGGGATCGAACCCGGGTCTTCGTCGCTGCATTCGCTGTAAAGGGTCTGACCCACTTGCAAGTGGTTGCATGCGTGAGACGTACGGGCACCATATTGCCACGCGGGGCCGGTCCCACTTAGAAGCGCGGAGGTGTATGGAGTTGTGCGGGGCTGGTTCCGACATTGTGTGGGGCTCCGTAAACCCTGCTCCGAAAACTCCGAACACTGTCTGAAAATTTCGCACTTTGCGGACGTACGCAGCGTCTTGACGAAGTACGCAGCGTCTTGACATCATACGCAGCATCTTGACAGTGTACGCCTAGCGCATGGCGTTGCGCGATGACGTCACCGCCCAACGTGGCATTGTGTGATGACGTCACAGCCCGACGCCGTGCGACGCCAAAAACCAGGCTTCCCACCTCCTGCCCAGCTGATTGGTAGGTATGATGCAAATGACGTCTCGCGCGAACTTAGCGCGTACTTAGCGCGAACTTCGCGTGAACTCCGCTTCCGTTTTGTCGACAGGCACTTAAGGCAGCGACTCTATCGATGCATCACCGTGCCACCCTGTTGTCATGGGAGAAGATACGACAAAGCAAAACAATGGAGTTGGAACACGCCAGGTCTGAGAACAATGCAGAACTGAAAGTAGTCAATAAAAATGTTAGTGTTGAAACTGTGGTGACAAAAAAAAGCCACAACAAATCATAGACAATAGACAATAGACAATAGGTGCAGGAGTGGGCCATTTGTCCCTTCGAGCCAGCACCGCCATTCAATGTGATTGTGGCTGATCATCCACAATCAGTTCCCCGTTCCTGTCTTCTCCCCATATCCCCCGACTCCGCTATCTTTAAGAGCCCTATCTAGCTCTCTCTTGAAAGCATCCAGAGAACCTGCCTCCGCTGCCCTCTGAGGCAGAGAATTCCACAGACTCACCACTCTCTGTGAGAAAAAGCGTTTCCTCATCTCCGTTCTAAATGGCTTACTCCTTATTCTTAAACTGTGGCCCCTGGTTCTGGACTCCCCCAACATCGGGAACATGTTTCCTGCCTCTAGCATGTCCAAGCCCTTAACAATCTTATATGTTTCAATGAGAATCCCTCTCATCCTTCTAAACTCCAGTGTACAAGCCCAGCCGCTCCATTCTCTCAGCACATGACAGTCCCGCCATCCCGGGAATTAACCTTGTAAACCTATGCTGCACACCCTCAATAGCAAGAATGTCCTTCCACAAATTAGGGGACCAAAACTGCACACAATACTCCAGGTGTGGTCTCACTAGGGCTCCATACAACTGCAGAAGGACCTCTTTGCTCCAATATTCGATTCCTCTTGTTATAAAGGCCAATATGCCACTCGCTTTCTTCACTGCCTGCTGTACCTGCATGCTTACTTTCATAGACTGATGTACAAGGACCCCCAGATCCCGTTGTACTTCCCCTTTTCCCTTGACGCCATTTAGATAGTAATCTGCCTTCCTGTTTTTGCTACCAAAGTGGATAACCTCACATTTATCCACATTAAACTTCATCTGCCATGCATCTGCCCACTCACCCAACCTGTCCAAGTCACCCTGCATTCTCATAGCATCCTCCGCACAGTTCACACTGCCACCCAGCTTTGTGTCATCTGCAAATTTGCTAATGTTACTTTGAATCCCTTCATCCAAATCATTGATGTATATTGTAAATAGCTGTGGTCCCAGCACCGAGCCTTACGGTACCCCTCTAGTCACTGCCTGCCATTCTGAAAGGGACCTGTTAATCCCCACTCTTTGTTTCCTGTCTGCCAACTACTTCTCTATCCATGTCAGCACTCTACCCCCAATACCCTAATTGTGCCCTAATTTTGCCCAATAATCTCCTATGTGGGACCTTATCAAATGCTTTCTGAAAGTCCAGGTACACTACATCCACTGGCTCTCCCTTGGGAGAGTCTGAAGAAGGGTCTCGACCCGAAATGTCGCCTATCTCCTTCGCTCCTTAGATGCTGCTGCACCCGCTGAGTTTCTCCAGCCTTTTGTGTACCCTCGATTTTCCAGCATCTGCAGTTCCGTCTTTAACACTGGCTCTCCCTTGTCCATTTTCCTAGTTAAATCTTCAAAAAATTCCAGAAGATTAGTCAAACATGATTTCCGCTTTGTAAATCCATGCTGACTCGGACCGATCCTGTTACTGCTATCCAAATGTGCGGCTATCTCATCTTTTATAATTGACTCCAGTATCTTCCCCACCACCGATGTCAGGCTAACTGGTCTATAATTCCTCGTTTTCTCTCTCCCGCCTTTCTTAAAAAGTGGGATAACATTAGCCTACGTTTCTAGAACCTAATTACTAACATTTTGGACCACCAAAATAAAAGGCTGCTGAGATATTGAATACATTAATGGTAATCCAAGAATGTCTCGATGTTCCAGAAATACCCCTGCAGAATTCCACTCCTCAAGACAGGAAGGAGGGGGAATAGCAAGGGAAACATAGAGCAGTTAGCTTGGTGTCAGTTGTAAGAAAAATACCAACATCAATGAATAAAAATGAAATACAAAGAGAAAATACTGGAAACACACAACAGACCGGGCAGCACCTACACAAAGAATTAAAGTTTCAGGTTAAATAGAACAGTGCAGCACAGGAACAGACCCCGTCCTAAAGTCCACAATGTCCGTGCCAAACATAATCTTATCTGCCTGCACGTGTCCATATTCTTTTATTCATGCATATCCATGTGCCTATCTAAATGCCCCTTAAATGCAACTATCGTATCTGACTCCACCAACACCCCTGGCAACACGTTCCAGGCACCCACCACTCACCATGTTAAAAACTTGCCCCGCACATCTCCTTTAAACTTTGCTCTTAACACTTTAAATCTATGCCCTCCTTGACATTTCCACCCTGGG
This sequence comes from Okamejei kenojei, assembly GCA_035221665.1. Lineage (NCBI taxonomy): Eukaryota > Metazoa > Chordata > Chondrichthyes > Rajiformes > Rajidae > Okamejei > Okamejei kenojei. The sequence goes on from CM069134.1 coordinate 12,315,284, forward strand.
TGAAAGGTTCTATCCACGACTCTCATCATTTTCTAAATTCTGTCAGGTTCTGGCAGTCCAGAGGAAACAATCCAAGTTAGTTCAGCCATTCCTTATAACTAACACTCTTTAATCTAGGCAGAATTCTGGTAAACGTCTTCTGCACCCTCTCCGAAGCTTGCATATCCTTCCTGTAATGGGGTGATCAGAACTGCATGCAATACTTTGAATGCGGCCCGACCAAAGACAGATGCCTGTTATACTCAATTCCCCAAGCCTGTTAAGGCAGGCATACCATCTACCTTCTTTACCGCTTTCTCTACTTATGTTGCCAGTGTCTGTATGGGGTTTGTACGTGCTCCCGTGACCGCATAGGTTTTATCCAAGATCTTTGGTTTCCTCCCACACTCCAAAGACGTACAGGTTTGTAGGTTAATTGGCTTGGTATCAATGTAAAATTGTCCCTAGTGCGTGTAGGATAATGTTCATGTGCAGGGATCGCTGGTCGATGTGGTCTCGATGGGTCGAAGGGCCTGTTCCTGTGCTGTATTTTAAAACTAAACTAAACTATAAGTACAGTTGGAAGTTAATCATCTCAGTGAAAGACTCATTTTGATTTACCCACAACTTGTTGGTCTTCCAGTACAAGGAGACGTCCATAAGTGAATGCTGCCAATTGACACATTGCAGACTGCAGGGACACATGCTAAGGAATGCCATGACCCTCACTGCAGCCAACAACAGCTTTAAGTATGTACTGTCCAAAGATAGGATCTGAATGGCATTGGCAGCATTGCAAGTCACACACATAGTGTGAACATACTTTTGATGACAAAGTGTACGCCACAAAATACATTATTGCTATGCAATGAAAGCCTGTCTGTGTTCAATAAAGGATATTCTGCTCTTAGATAGACACAAAATGAAGAAGGGTCTAGAACCAAAGCATCACCCATTTCTTCTCTCCAGAGATGCTGCCTGTCCCACTGAGTTACTCCAGCATTTGTGTCTATCTTTGGTTTAAACCAGCATCTGCAGTTCCTTCCTACACATATTCTGCTCTTAGTTATATCTCGTCGGACCAATAATAATGATAAAGAATGGTGGCACGGTCATGTAGCAGTAGAGCTACTGCCTTACAATGCCAGAGACCCAGGTTCGATCCTGACTACAGGTGCTGTCTGTACGGAGTTTGTACGTTTTCCCCATGGCCTCCGTCGGTTTTCTCCGAGACCTACTGTTTCCTCCCACACTCCAAAGGCATACAGGTTTGTAGGTTAATTGTCTTGGTATAAATGTAAATTATGCCTAGTGTGTGTAGGGTAGTGTTAGTGTGCGGGGATCGCTGGTCGGTGCAGACTCGGTGGGCCGAAGGGCCTGTTTCCATGCTGAATATCTAAACTAAACTCAACTAAACCCACAGCCGTTACATTCACAACATTTGGGATGCTGCTGCTTATGGATCTCCTTATTTTAAAAATATACAGAACAAAAAAGCAAGTAAAAAGGAGATTCACCAGGTTAATAGTAAGATTAAATGAGAACTTACCAGTTTGAAGTTTGATCTTTATTTTGTGATGAGTTACGATGAGGGATTACGTGAAGAAGGCCCGCCAGAGCGCCTGTGCGTCATACTTCAAAGCAGCGGTGTGAAATCACAGTAACTACAGTCGAAGTGATATAGTAAGACTCAGAAGACTAGAACTACCAGATGATCTTTGCGATTATGAGGGTCGGGAGCGGAGGGCACATAATCCCTCATCGTAGCGCCTCATAAAATAAAGATCAAACTTCAAACTGGTAAGTTCTCGTTTAATCTTACTATTTTACTTCGGAGTCACGTGAGTGACTATGTGAAGATTTCAAAGCTCTGTGATTTCATGCCGTAGATACAGTTCCATACGACACACTGCCTCGGTTGACACAGGATAAATAAATAATGTATTGAACATTGTTTAAATTATACAATGAACGTTTTAAACAATAAAAGAACAGTAATAACCCCTCTTTCGCAGGGGAAATTACAAAGGAGAACTCAAACAGAACCCAAAACAGCATGCCCAAATCTTTGCATTGCGAGGACAGGTTTATCATAAACCGTGAAAAAGGTTCCTTAACTAGACTATCCTGCGGTGAGGATTTGGTCTATTGGCATGTCCTGTGCCTTTGCTGCGTACGTTGACGCTGCCCTGGTGGAGTGATTTAAACACATCAGTGTCTACTCCAGCATAATGCAAACCTGTTTCGGCCATCTAGAAATAGCTTGTACTGACACCTTTGTATGAGGTTTTATGTGACTGATGACCATCGCTGTCTCATAGCCTCTGAGACTCTTGATGACCTTGATATATTGGCTCAGGTGCATAACTACACATAGTCTTAGATCATTGGGTATATTTTATGCTTATTTTGGTTCCAGCCATCCCTGGCCGTGCTCTGTTTGATTAGGTCATATGCATAAAATTTAATATTATCTACAAAAGAATGCATGCTGTCCAGTCGTAACTTTTGCAATATCTGGGCCCATAGTGCTGCCACTAGCACCATGAACATGACCACTTTGAGCGTTAACTTCTGGAAAGGCAGAGATGTAATTGGAGCCCATTGCCAAAGCAGTGTGAGAACTATGCTCACATCCCAAATTTCTGAATATCTACGTCTGGGAGGGTTTTGTTAAAATACCTCTTATGAATCGGGCCACCAATAGATGAGATCCGACAGAGTGTTGTCCGGATCCTTGCCCTAAGTAGGAGGACAAAGCACTTCGAGCACTATAAATGGCACTATAGCTTAACTGTTCGTCAAACTGCAATGTAGCAAGGAACTCCAATACATCCGGTATGTCTGCAACATGATAAGATATATTTGACTGTAAACAGGACATCTCCCATTTCTTAATATGAGATACATATCATTTTTTAGTACTATCTCTCCAGGCCATCGTAATCACATCGAAGGTCCTACTCGATAGTCCGAGTCCCTGGAACAGTCTGGTCAGAAGATACAAATCAATAGATTCATACGCTCATGTAAAGGGGAACTTTCCTCCTGTCCCAGTGTGAACCAACAAGTTGCTGTAATTGGGATAATCATGAATGCTGTGTCGTCAGTCTCAGAACCAATGGGACCATGGCTGTGTGGACCTGTTAGGAACTACCAAACGCCTAAGCATATTCGTGCTCTATTTTGGTGAGACATTGATTAAATGAGGCAGAAATGGGGAAAGCGTAAGAACGTACGACCCCAACGTAGCGAGAATGTATCCTCCGCTACTGCCCCTAGATCTGGTTCCCATGCCGTATTTAGGTAACTGATGATTTAACCCAGATGCAACAGATCCATGTCTGATTCAGATTCAGATTCAGATTCAGATTCAATTTATTGTCATTGCAATTTTCAGTACAACAAAATGGTTTAGCCTGCAGTCATACATAGAATAAATAACAAAACACACACTCAACACAGTTTCACATCCACTACAGTGAGTCCACCAGGCACCTCCTCACTGTGATGGAAGGCAAAAGTCCCAAAGTCCATGTCTCTTCACTCCTTGCTCTCCCTCTGCGCTGAGGCGATCCAGGCCTCCGATGTTGTGACCCAGCCGGGTGATGGTAAGTCCAGCGGCCGCATCCGAGCTCCGCGAACGGGCCGGTGCAAACACCGTGGCCCGGTGCGGTCGAAGCTGCCGAAGCTGCCGCCCTCCAGTCCAGCGGACGCAGCTGTTGTTGTGGGAGCTCCGTAAAAACAGGTCACCGACCTGTGACCTGCGAGCTCCCGACGATGCCGTCCACTGGCCCACGACCAAGACCACTGGGCCCGCGGCCGAGCCTCCGAGTCTCCGGTCCGGTCGGAAGTCGGGTGGCAACGCCACCACAGCCCCGAAGACGGCCAGCCTCGCGTTGGTAAGTCCTGGCTCTGCCTCTGGAGCCTCAAGGTCGGTCCCTGTTGGAGGCCGTCAGCTCCGCGATAGGCCTCGGCGCAGACGGAGATGGGCGATACGGCAAGAAATGTCACACCGCCCGAAGGAAGAGTCAAAAAACAAGTTGCACACCGCCCGAAGGAAGAGTCAAAAAACAAGTTTCACCCACCCCCCCAAACATGGCAATCCATACCGGCTGACAATCATTTTGGAACTTTTGGATTCATCATCCATTCTGTGTTTGTCATTGAATTTACGTGACCTAGTGTCTGCCACTTTCACATTATCTCTACCTGATAGGTAGATGTCTGAGACCCAGATGTTTCTCGTAATGCACCAGTGCCAGATGAGGTTAGGCAGATTGTCACAGAATAATGACCTAATTCCACCCGTGTGATTGATATGCAACAGCTGTGGTATTATCAATCTGAAGCTGCACATGCAAATCATGCATTGTTGAGCAGAATGCTTTAGGCCATAGAATGCAGCCAGCAATTCTACGCAGTTTACCCCAGCCTCTGCAGGGCTAATGCTTCTTTCACATTCCGTCTGCCGCCAAAGCCAGACCTGATATCAGTGGCTCCTCATCCTGAAATAGCTAAAGGTTATTGAGTCAGAATGTCTCTAGTACATCGAGAGACATTAGTTACAGTTTTAGCCGTAGGCAAAGTACTGCCATGTTAATTAAATCAATGATGAACCTCAAATAGTCAATCATTCTAAATGGTACTAATCTGAATTTAATTAGATGGGTGAGGAACCCAACCTCTCAACAGGTGTTTGGTAGCTGAATATTATGCATCTTTCAGATCTATGGCTGCCATGTAACACCATTTTGATCCCAATTACAATACTGAATTTTTTTATTTTAAACCGTTTATACTGGATCTTAAGAGTTAAGTATGTTTAGGCCCAGAATGACTCGATACCCACCATCGTTCTTTTGGCTGGGGAATATTGGACACAAATTGATAAGGCTGATATGCATCATTCACCTGCAGAATTAGTGGTATTGAAAACCTCAATACCCGATTAGGTGCATTTTGTACGGGTGGATGTACTTCCGAGATACCTTATTCGAGATCCCCGGATACAGTCCAATATTCACTTACCCCTTCCTAATCTGAAAGGGTATGGTTTTTGAGGTGGCATCCTGGTCTCAGTTTTTGTCTCATCATCCAGGTCTTTCCCTGGATATTAGAGGATCTGCGCAAGGCTGTGAACCGTGGGTTGGGCGTAGGCTGGATAGTTATTCATGAATATTAAATTCTAAAAAATGGGCATTACACAGCATGGTCCATATCCTACTGTGTTTAGATAGTGGCCTTGTACCATCTGCCCAAACGCCATTGTTCCTACTCCAACCAGTTTTTTAGGACTTCTGCAGCCTTAACTCATGCGCCCTCATGATGCGTTCCTTTAGAGTTAACTCCTTTAGAGTTAACAGGTATTTGATATGTCTTGCGAAGTTTCCTCCATTATGGAGTCCTGGAACTGGTGAGAGGCCATTAAATTGCTGGCCAGATTGTCATCCCTGGCTTCACCAGTTCCCGCCGGTATGGCAAATTGCTGACCACATCCGGCACACACCCGGAGCATAGCTCATGTGCTTTGGTGTATGTACATAAGCAGTGACACCAAACTTCAAGGTCAGATTCATATTGCCCTGGCTCTCCCGGCTCATGCTCACGGGAGGTCACACACACAGCCCAAAACAAGGTGCTGCTGCTGTGCTGGGTCCCAAAATTCAGGCACAGACAGATTCATACTGCCCTGGCTCCTCCCGGGTCATGCTCATGGGAGGTCACACACACAGCCCTAACGAGGTGCTGCAGTGCTGGGTCCCATGTCCTTTTTTTTTTTTTTTTGTTATTTTTTTATTTATTTTATTTTATTTTTTTTTATTATAGAAACAAAGTAATGACAAAGTACAATATTTTAGTAATAAAAAAAATTACATGATAATAATGATAAATTCATTACTGTTGATATTATTTGTATTATTATTAATTATACATTTTTAAAGTTGTTTATTTTATATAATTGGGAATACATGGTATTAATGATACATTCATAGTATTAGCAATATACTCATACTACCCATGATATCCATATTGTCTCTGATTTCCAAATACAGGTCGCAGTTTTTTTTGTAATTTAATAATACGCAATATTAATAAAACTTCTATGATATTCATTATATTTTCATAATGTTAAGAATTTTGTATTATTATTGACTTTAAATTCAAAAATTATTATATAATTGAAAATAACACAATTTTATATAATTGAAAGTACACGACACTAATAATATTTTCATATAACCAGTGATATCTATATTCGTACTAATATTACAGAATTTAAGATAATGTGTTTCTATACTTTTTTCCAATTTTTTATATAAGCATAGGAAATATAGAAAAAGAGAGTATGGAAATTTAATGGAGAATGGAAATATTACTCATTAATCTGTCCTTGGAGATATTATTCATGATTTATTATATATATTTCATTCATCCATTCAGATATTTCAGGCCTCAGTCAAGTCCTCGCGCCCGAACCATTATGACCCTGTAAATATTTAATATAATGGAGACCAAATCCCTCTGAAGAGAACCTAACCTATCTCATGAGGACAAGCCTCAATCTCTCCCAATGAAGTGTCTCCGACATTTCTGTATTCCACATTTTGATTGTTGGGGATGCAAGGCCTTTCCCAAAATTTTAGTATTAATTTTTTCCCAATTATTAAACAATAGTCGATAAAAAATTCTTTGGTTCATTGTTATTTAGTTGGTCAGTTTCAAGTATTCCAAGTATTATTAATTTTGGATCAGAAGTCATAGTTATATTGACAACATTCGAAATTATCTTAAATATTTTCGTTCCAGTATTCTACAATTTTTATACAATTAGTAAAAGAATGTGACAAATTTGCTTCTGAGATTTGACATTTATCACATATAGGAGATAATTTTGGAAATATATTATGTAATTTAGATTTGGAATAATGTAATCTATGTAGAATTTTAAACTGTATAAGGGAAATGTTTAGCATTTAAAACGAGCAATGGTGTATGTGTTGTAAGCTTTCATCCCATATTTCTGGTCTTATTATTTGGCCTAATTCATTTTCCCAAAACTGTCTATGTGTTTCTGTTGATGGGATATCACTTTCCAATAAAATATTGTATATATATGATATCATTTTTTCTGTATTTGGATGTTTATTCAAGCATTCATCTAAAATTTCCGTCTTTCTATTTCTAAGATCTTGTGTATTTGCAGAAACATAGTTTCTGATTTGTAGATATCTAAAATATTCATTGCTGTGTAGTCCATAAGTTTGTTTGTAACTCTTGAAATGAGAGAAAAGAGTTTTTCCTTATAAAGATCGCCCATCTTAAAGATTCCTTTATTTTTCCATTGTAAAAAAGCCTTATCCATCATTGAAGGTTTAAACGTAAAATTATTGGCAATGGTAAGACCTAATGGTATAAATTTTAGTTTTAATGTTTTCTTTATTTGTTTCCAAATGCGGATTCCGTTTTCTATTATCGGATTTTCACTATAATTTTCTTAGCTACGTTAGTGTTAGCAAAATATTATAGAACTAATTTCATATGGAGAACAATCTTCTTTTTCCATTTTTAACCAGTTTGGTTTTGTTATCTATTTCTTCTAGCCAAAAATTCATATTTTTAATATTAAACTGCCCAGTAATAAAACATAAGATTTGGTAATGCTAATCCCCCATTTATTTTAGATTTACATAAATGTTTTTTATTTATTCTGTGGCTCTTATAATCCCAGATAAAGTTAGTATTTAGAGAATCTACTTTTTTTAAAAAAATTTTTAGGGAGATATATCGGAATTAATTGAAAAAAATATAATAATTGTGGGAGAAAAATCATTTTTATTGCATTGATTTTTACCTAACATTGAAATAGGTAAGCTTTTCCAGTATAAAATATTCTTATTTAATTTATTCAGTAATGAAGGGAAATTAAATTTAAATAATGAATCAAATCTTTTTGTAACGAAAATCCCAAGATATTTAATTATTTTCATTTGTTATCTTGAAAGGAAATTGTTGTAATATATGTAAATTATTCATCGTTATTGGCATAAGTTCACTTTTATTCCAATTGATACTGTATCCTGAAATTGATCCAAATTCCGTTATTAGTTTTAACAAATTTCGGATACTTGTTTCCGGTTCAGTGATGTAAAGTTACATCATCCGCATATAAGGAGATTTATTCTTAGTATCTTTAGTATCATATCCATGTATTTCCGGGTGTAATCTCACCCTCTGGGCGAGAGGTTCTATTGCTAGCGCAAACAATAAAGGTGATAGAGGACAACCTTGTCTACAAACCTCGAGATAAACTAAATTTAGTTGATAACATACGGTTTGTTGTTATTCTAGCTGTTGGGTTTGCATATAACAATTTAATCCAAGTAGTAACTTCTCTCCGAGTTTAAAAGCTTCCATCACCGAAAATAAAATAAGGCCATACCACTTGGTCAAAAGCTTTTTCTGCATCCAGCGAAATAACTACTAAATCTTTTTTTATCACTTCTTTCGAATATATAATATTAAATAACCGTCTTAGATTGTATGAGGAATATCTTTTTGGTATAAATCCTGTTTGATCGGGATGGATTAATTTGTTAACAACTGAACTTAGTCTTTGTGATAATATTTTTGTTAGTATCTTTTGATCCGTATTTAATAGAGCTATTGCTCTATATGATCCTGGTTCATCCAAGTCTTTATTTATTTTGGGTATAAGTGTTACAATAGATTCATTCAACGGTCTGGTAATTTCTGTTGTGTATATATCAGTTCATATAATGATTTCAAACATGGAACCATATGATCCTGAAATATTTTATAAAATTCCGAACCTTATACCATCAGGTCAAGGTGTTTTACCATTTTTTAATGATCTAATAGATTCTTGGATTTCTTTTATTGAAAATATCAGCATTTAATAATTCTCTATTTTGTAAATCCAATCCTTTCAGGTTACATTTTTTTTAAAAAAGCATCTATTTCTATTTTATTTACTGTCGCTTTTGCAGTGTATAGATTTTTATAATATTGCATAAATCTTTCATTAATATTTTTAGGTTGTATTAATAATTCACCATTTTGTGATTTAATCCTATGTATAATTTTTTCAGCTTCAATTTTCCTTAATTGTCGAGCCAATAATTTTTGGGGTTTGTCTCCAAATTCAAACTGTAATTGTTTAGTATTGTTGATAAAATTTTAAAACTTGATCTGTATATATCTTATTTAATTTATATTTCAATGCTACAATTTTATTATGTATTATTATATCTGGCTTTGTTGCATTCTGTATATCTAATTGTTTAATCTCCCTTTCCAAATCCTGTTGTTCCTTCCGAATCTTTTTATTATGGAATGCTTGTGGAAGAAATCATAATTCCTCGAAGATATGCTTTAAATGTTTCCCATAATTAAAGAGCGAGATAGATTTCTGGTTGATCATTTATTTCAAAGAAAATCTTAATTTGAGTTATAATATATTCCTGAGTGGTTTTATTTTTAAAAATTTGTGGATTAAGTTTCCATTGTCCTGAATTTTCTGTTTTGCCATTTATTTTAATTTTAAATGTTAATGGCGCATGATCTGAGATTATAATATTATGATAGTTTGGGTTCATAAGTAAGTGAGATAAGTTTTGCATCCACCAAAAAATAATCTATTCTTGAGTAAGTTTTATGTAACTGGCGAGTAAAAGAGTATTCTCGTCCCGTAGGGTTTTCTGTTCTCCAAACATCTTTAATGTTGGGGAGTCGTTTGGATATATGCATTTGGTAAATCACTGGAATGTGATTTAGTTTTTCTTTGTTTTGTAGATCGGTCTAGATAAGGATCTAATGTACAATTAAAATCTCCTCCAATTATCAAATTTATATTGTGTTAATTCCGAATATTGTTAAGTACTTTCTTAAAAAAACAATGGGCTATCAAAGTTTGGTCCATATATATTAACAAAAATCATTTTTTCCGTGTTTAATTCTCCTATCACAATAATGTATCTGCCATCTTTATCAGTTATGGTTGATGTATGCTCTAAATAAAGTACCTTTACGAAATAATATTGCTACAAACCTCTTGATTTATGCGTAAAAAGAAGAATGATATATTTTATTCTATCCATTTAGCTTTCAACCTGTTTTCAGCGTCTTTTTTTAAGTGGTTTCATGAATGTAAATTACATCAGCTTTACTTGCCTTAAATGTGCTAATACTTTTCCTCTCTTTATTGGTTCATTAATACCTTTAAACATTCCAACTACAAAACGTTAATCCCTCATTCCCCCGTATTTCTTTTTAGTCTTGCATTTTAAGTTTGTAGAAATCTACAATAGAGTCTAAGGATCAGCGCGGTAGACCCAACCTTACCGAACACACTGAAATAGATGAATTTTAAATCTCTTTTATGTACCTCACGAATATATCTCCATTGGTCCCAATGTGTAACTCCATTCAAACGAAAATACAATAAAATATAAAAGAAGAATAAAGAATAGTTAAAGAGACTAGTAATATGTGTGTATAAGGTAGAAAGAACTACAACTAAAGTAGTTGTAGTTTGTGCTAGCCCATACTAACATGGCTATCCATCTAACGACTTCCGTCATTGATGTTATTAAACTTGGCCAGCTCCTAGATTTAGGGAATATTATTATTCCATAATAATATTTTAGCGGGGGTATAATATTAAGGGAGAGGAAAAAAAAAAAAAAGGGGGAGGCAATCGAAGAAAGAAAGAAGGGAAAAGGGGTAGGATTCTCATATAAAGGTATCTATATCTAAAATTAACTTAAAAATCTAAGGCATAATCTAAACATAAAAAATATAAAGGCTATATAAGAAAGAAAAAAGGGATAAAAAAATACTATAGAACAAACAAGTAAAAACTAAAGTACAAAATGAAAAATGTTATTATAGAGAAAGATCTCCAAAAGATCTCCATCGCTATATTTAACTCTATTCATTAAAGGAACATTAAGTTGTTTAATTACTAGAATAGTGATTAGCAATTAGTAATATTAGTAATAGTGAGTAGCAATAGTGAGCAATCTTAATTGATAAAAATAATACTAATAATAAAACCGCGTTGTCGATTTTAATATATGTGTTATTTATTTATGTTAGATTATATGTTAAGACTAATTGTCAATATCCAGATAACGCTTTCCGATCCAGTTTTTTCCTCTCCATTCCATACGACATTGTCCATTCCATCTAGTCCAATATTATCATATGAAATCTCACAGGGTATTGAGAGTCTGTGTTGGATCTCTAAAAAGTAGTAAAAGTCAGTATGTTTGCTTGTAGATACTTTTCAGGTCTTGAACTGCTTTGCGAAATCCAAGGCTGCTGCTGGGGTATTAAAAGAAATGTTCCACGCTGTTAAAAAGTAACTCTTAAAGTGGCTGGTAATTCAAACCATATTCAGGTTTCTACTCCCCTCATAAGACTTTTGGCTTCATTAATGCTTTCCCGTTTTCTAGCGACCTCTGGGTGGGTAATCTCGGACCAGATACTGATCCTTGTGTCCTTCAAATGTCAGGTTTTTGATTCTCGAAGCTTTCCGCATAATCTCATCCAGAACAAAGTCAATATTGTAGCTTTATGATCATTTGTCTTGGAGGGGCGTCTATTCTGGTCTGACGTCTGCTGACTCTATGAGCACGAGCTAATAAAGGCATTTCTTCCAGAGATAAAACTTCTTGGAGTAATTTTAGCAGTGAATTCTCGAAGATCTTCGTTTTTCTCTCGACCTTCAGGAATCCCAGCAATCCTCAGATTCTGTCTTCTCGATGTCCTTCTAGCTCAGTGCATTTCTCTGATTTTTAGTCAGCAAATTCATTAGACGTTCATGTTCTGTAATCAGCTTTGCTGTAGACATATACTTGCCTCCGCTATTTGTTCAAGGTTCTTTATGCCAGCCGCCTGTTGTTCCAGTACTTTCTCGATAGGAGTAATCCTATTGAAAGTCTTTTTTTGACCTTTTCAAGTTTTTTGTCCATCTTATTTTCCATTTCATTGAACATTTCAATGAATTCCTTCTTCAAATCTTCCGATACTTTCTTGACCTTTTTTCAATTTTTAACTTGTTTCTTGTTGAAATTCTTTCAGTTGATTTTTCATCTGATCCATCTGACTGTTCATTTGGGTTATTTCTTCCTTTATTTCTTCCTTTAATATTTCATTCTTCCTTTATTCTTCCTTTAAGCCAGCCATCTGTTGAGAAATGAAAGTTTTCAAATCCTTACCCTTCCCCCCCCTTTGCTTTTGTCCCTGTTTTTTTTTTGGATACATCTTCCAGGGAGCTGGTCCTACTCGAGTCCGAGGCTTCATCCGGCCTCTGCCAGTCCTCTGCCGGGTTTGGTCGACCTTTTCACCTTGTTGGGTAGGGCTTACCGTGCCGTCGACATAGTTAGTCGCGCGCCTGATGACGTCACTCGGCACAGTCGGTACAGAAACGGCAGGCAGTATGCAGCAGACAGCCGTAAGTCCTTTTTAAACCCCCGTTTTTGCGATTTTTTTGCGGAGCTGGCTGGCGCATCCTCCCGAGGGCTCCATAGCGGAAGTCCGGGTCCCCATGTCCTGGCGCTCCCGGCTCATGCTCACGGGAGGTCACCACTTCAGGGTCAGATTCATACTGCCCTGGCTCTCCCGGCCCCTGCTCACGGGAGGTCACACACACAGCCCAAAACAAGGTGCTGCTGTGCTGGGTCACCCATGCAGACTCGTAGCCTATTATGCTTCATATGTGTACAGCTCTTCTGCTAGAGGTTGCTGCTGAAAGCTGCTGGGGACCCTGGGGTATAAACCCCGGCTGGAACTCCTCCTGGTTGTATTATTTCGGCTATGAGGTGTTCCACGTTGTCCAGACATCCCCAATGTTCATTTTAGGAAAAAGTTTTCTGGCCTCACTCATCAGAGTTGACAGACCTGGAGAATTTACTCTTGGCCTGCCTCCCGACAGTAGTGGCCACAGTGCTTTAAAGCACCGGAGTTGCTGCTGCTGGCTGAACTGCCGGTGGCTCTAAAGTCGGCGTCTCCAAAACCGTCATGATCCGCTGACCACAGCTACGAGTTCATCATGAGTTTTTTCTCCCTACATTTGGGAACAAGCAAGGCTGGCAGACCTTCATCCGCCACAACCTCAGACTTAATCAGCTGTTGTTTCGTTAAATGCCTCGACATTACGATGACCCTGGCAAGGGTAATTACTGGATGCTGGACCTGACCAGCGAAGTCGTGAATTTTTTCAAGAGGGGACTTCGCCTTTCGATGTCTGGACTGGGCTCCTTGCACCATCCGCACACCCTCTTAATTACACCAGCGCCGCCTCCAGTTTTTTGAACCAGGCTCCCAGTTATAGCTCGGGAGTTTGGAATAATTCTGCATAGAATGTCATTTTCTTACATTTGTACAGCAGTTTTTAAAAATGAAATAAATCCCTTGGTGAGCATAGAATAATGCTCAGTGTTTGTGGATCCGGGGTGGAGCAGATGGCTAAAGCAGAACGGACCCGGCAGCAGAACGGACCCGGGATGCGTTCTCTCCGACCCCTATCGACCTCCCCATGCGGACTAACTGCAGGTAGGTTTATAGGCGATATACTCACCTTATTTTCATTATTTTAATTTTTTCCCCTTAGGAAAATGTCCCTGCTGGCTCCTGTAACCAGCCTTATGGCACCTAAGCAAAACCACAGCAAGTTTAAAACACTTACCTGCGGGTCTTTTACTTACCGCTGGTGGAGCTGCGCTCTCCAGCCTGTCGGTGCGGCAAACGCATCGGATGTAATGACATGCAGGCGCTCTGGCGGGCCTTCTTCATGTAGTCACTCACGTGACTCTGAAGTAAAATTATAGGTTTGAAAGACACTAATCAGTTTGTGTCTTTATTCCTTGAGAGTTTTGACAAATAAAGCGTGACCTTCTTCAAACATAAGATACTGAGGTGGTCTAATAGGATAGATAATGAAATGTCCTCACTAGTGTGAGAATCACAAACGGGGGACATAGCCATTGAATACAAGGCCAATCACTTAAAACTTCGGTGCATAGAAATTTCTTGTGTCAGGAGGTGGGAATTTTCTGTCCCAGTGTTTAGTGGAATCCAGATCATTATTATTTATATACTTAAAAGTCTGATCTTGTATGTGGATTTGTGTGTGTGTTTAAACACATCTTCTCATAAAAATGATGTGCTAACGGTAATATTTTTACATATTCCGGTAGAGATTTTTCCCGTGGAGTCTCAAATCACCTTATCTGAAAATGTCATGGTTTATTTCTCGAGTTATTACTGAAAATGTTCAAAAATCCGACCAAAGTTTGAAATAAAAACCATTGTCTTTCGCTGATGACGTCACAATGGATCTGCGTGCAGTCTTCCTTGCGCTGCGAGTGAAGTCAACCCCCCCCCCCCCCCCACCATCCTCCCCCCTGTTATTCAAAAGACGATGAAAGAACGAGCAAGTCGGGCTGGATTGAAGCCACCAAACTCACAGTCCTTGGTCGACCCGCTCCCCTACTGCCCCCCCCCCACCACTCCCCTCCCCCTTCCTCCTTCCCCCTCCTCTACCCCTCCTCCTCCCTTCCCCCTCCTCCTCTCCCCCAATCCTCCTCTTCCCCCTCTCCTCTTCCCCCCACCCTCCTCTTCCCCGCCTCCTCTTCCCCCTCCTCCTCTCCCCCCTTCCTCCTCTCCCCCTCCTCTCCCCTCAGCTCCTCTTCCCCCTCCTCTCCCCCTCGTCTCCCCCCTCCTCCTCTTCCCCCCTCCTCCTCTTCCCCCCTCCTCCTCTCCCCCCTCCTCCTCTCTCCCCCTCCTCCTCTCCCCTCCTCTCCTCTCCCCTGGCCTCTCTCCTCGCCTCAATGAAATTTAACATATAGTGAGAGGCTTGGATAAAGTGGATGTGGGAGAGTCTAGGATCAGCGGTCATAGCCTCAGAATGAAATTATGTTTCTTTAGGGAGGAGATGAGGAGTAATTTCTGTGGAATCTGTGGAATTCATTGTCATAGAAGGATGTGGAGGCCAAGTCAATGGATATTTTTAAGACAGAGGTTAACTAGATTCTTGATTAGTATGGGTGTCAGGGGTTATGGGGAGAAGGCAGGAGAATGGGGTTAGGGAGAGAGATCAACCATGATTGAATGGCGGAGTAGATTTGATGGGCTGAAGGGCCTAATTATGCTCCTATCACTTATGAACTTATGAACTTATGGGGAATTGCTGAAGTTCAAGTTCAAGTTATGAACTTATGGGGAATTGCTGAAGTTTAAGACAAGATGATTATGTTACAAGATGAATCTCGTGAACAGAAGGAACAAATTGATAACTTGCGAACCCTGGGCCAGGAGAGAGATTTGAAGATTGAAAAACTGGAACGGAGAATGAATGAAAATACTCGAGCACTCCAGCAATATAAGAGTAAAAATATGGATCTGGAAAACAGAAGCCGTCGACTGAAGTTGCGAATTGCTGGTTTGCCGGAAGGTCAAGAAGGAGATAATGTTATAAAATATGCTTCTAAAATGATAAAGGAGACTTTCAACATCAAGCACAATGAAAGTCTTCCATTTTTGGATAATGCACACAGGATTGGGAAGAAATCTGGTCCCCAAGATAAACCGAGACATTTGATTGTTCGGTTTCACTTCTTGCAGATGAAGGAAAATATTCTCCAGGCAGCAAAAAAGTTGGGCGTGGTTGAATATGAAGGATGCAGATTTCAGTTTGCTCCTGATTATAGTTACAAGCTTTTGGAAATAAGAAAGTCTTTCCATAATGTAATGTCTGAGTTGTTTAAGAAAAAGTTGCGCCCTGCCTTACTTTATCCAGCTAGACTGCGTATACGTCTCTTTAATGGTTACATTCGATTTTTAACAATCCTCAAGACGCTTCCAGCTTTCTGGAGGCTTATGAGGGCGAAGCCGCCACTGGGAGCTACTGATAGCTGATTAAGTTATAATTGGAGATATACTGTTCCTACTTTGACAATATATCGTTTTGTAATGATTAAGAATTTAACTGGATGAGTTGGTTTTCTTTTTTTAATTTACTTCTTAGAATGTTAGTATGATGGTATCAAACAACAGCTTTTACCTTCTCTAAAATACTGTTAATTTAATGTAAAGGCATTATATATATTAATTTTTAAGATTTTCTTTGTTAGTTTTTCTATTTTTAAAATTGACGGAATTTTTCTCCCCCTGTCTTGACAAATTACGTGAACGCAGTTCTTGTTTTTCATATTTTGACCTTGGATAAATAATATGATGTAGCTTTTGTTTTCCACTGCCAAAATGTACTTTTTTTTTAAACCATAATATAAATTTTATTTTGACTATTGAGTGGCAAATATGCTTTCATTTTACATTGGGTGCTGTTGTTAGGAGAGATGGGGGTAGGGAAGGGATTAGGTAGCGTACGGACTGTCTACTGGCCAGTTTCGGGCTTTGCATGGGGGGGGGGGGGGGGTGGAGGGGTATTTTGCTTTAAGCTTAGCTTTTTTCATCTGTGCAGAATCTGAACTACAAAAATGTCTTAAATGTCGTCACTTCTGGTTCCGCCCTAGATTTTTCTTCATCCAGCATCATGAACTATTATGCTTTCAGAAATTAACCCTTTACATTCCACATGATATTTTACAAACAATATGGATAACTTCCTTTCATGGAATGTGAATGGTTTGAACCATCCTATTAAGAGGAAAATTCTTTAAAGGTCTTCGTAGACTAAATGCTCAGATTATTTTTGTTCAGGAAACTCATGTAACGCAAGATGACAATCAACGATTTTTCAAGTTTTGGAGAGGACAGCAGTTTCATTCAAATTCACAGGCTAAGGTGAAAGGAGTCTCTATTTTTATTGACTCCTCAATTCCGTTTGTTCATTATGAAACAATTTCTGATCCATATGGTAGATTTTTGGTGCTTACAGGTGTTCTTCATAACAAAAGGTTGCTATGGTGAATGTTTATGCACCACATTGTATTGTATTGTATTCAATTTATTGCCATTATCTCATTTTAGAGACAGCAAAATGGATTTTCCTTACAGTCAGTAACATAAAAGTAAATAATAATAAATAAACATATTTTTTTTTAAAGCACAAACACAGAAGTCCACACACAACATAACCCCACAGCAGCACCAGAGTTAAGGAAGGTACCATATTCCAGCCAGCCTCCTTGCCGATCTTCCCAGATGTTCACTCGTGGTCGGGGCCTCCCTCTCACCCGCAGGCCCTCTCGCCGGGAACGATGCTCAGGCCCCTCTCGCTGGGAACGATGGAACCCCGACGGAGAACATCCTCAGCGGCCCGGACCTCAAGATCAGCCACCTGCCACCGGAGTCCGCGGCTCCCAAAGTCCACAGGCCGAGCCGGGCGGAGTCGCAGGACTCCGCGATGTTGGTCAGCGCCGCCCGCGTTGGGAGCTCCGCGAACCACAGCTCCGCGATGTCGGTGCAGCAGGCCCAGCACTCCGGAGCTCCAAACGGCTCACATATTGATCACACTGAATTTTTAAACAGTTAATTGCATCCTTTCCTAATTTAAATGAACATTTTTTTAATAATGGGTGGAGATTTTAACTGTTGTTTGAACCCTTCGATGGACAGATCTGCATCTGATCATGTGCTTCCAAATAAATCAGCTAGTTTTATCAATTCTTTTTTACTTGACTCTGGACTGTTAGAAGTTTGGAGATTCTTACACCCAAATGACAAAGAGTTTTCTTTTTTCTCTCATAGTTACTCTAGGATTGGCTACTTTATAATAGATTCTTGGCTAATTTCACTGGTCACTGCATGTGAGCATGATGCAATTGCTATTTCTGATTATGCACCATTGAAACTATCAATCAAACTATCTGATTCCAAGTTTAGTGCTAAACAATGGCGATTTAATGCTACTTTGCTTCAAGATCAAAATTTTGTTAATTTTATTAAAGATCAGATTGCTTTTTTCTTCTTAACAAATTCTTCGGAAGAAATATCCAATGGTGTAGTCTGGGATGCTTTTGAGGCATATATTCGTGGACAAATTATTTCATACTCCGCGGGATTTAAAAAACAAACTCAAAATGAAATACGTATATTGGCTGAAGAGATTAAAGAAATTGATAAAAAATATTCAAAAGCTCCTAGTTTAGAGTTATATAAGAATAGAGTTGAACTTCAATTGAGATATGATTTGTTATTAGTATCACCGATTGACTTAAAACCAAAAGTCAATTTTATATACATGGCGAAAAATCTGGTAAATTACTTGCTAATCAGTTGAAAGCGTTGTTGGCCAAATGTCAGATTACTAAAGTTAATAAACGGGATGGTACACTAACTGTAGACCATGATGAAATTAATAAATCCTTTCAGGAATTTTATACCTTCCTATACCAATCAGAATCTCTTACTGATTCCAATATATTTTTTAAAGAAACTGAACTTGCCAAATTTACCACATAATGAGTCTCTGTTGTTAGACAAACCCATCACGGAGGAAGAAATACAGAAGGCAATTCTCTCAATGAATTCTGGTAAAGCTCTCGGTTTAGATGGGTTTACAGTAGAATTTTATAAGCATTTCTGAAGTTTATTGTCTCCCAGGCTCTGCAAGGTTTTTAAAGGCCTTTTTAATGAATAGATTACCACAATCCTTTTATGAAGCATCTATTTCTTTAATTCTTAAAAAAGATAATGACCCTACTGAAGTGACATCATATAGAGCTATATCACTGTTAAATGTAGATTCCAAAATTCTCTCCAAAATATTAGCTACGAGATTGGAAAATATTTTACCACAAATTATTTCTGAAGATCAGACAGGTTTTATTAAAAAACGTTACTCATACTGTAACGTTAGGAGATTAATGAATATTGTACATAGAGCTTCAAATAAAATGTGAATGTGTCATTTCAATTGATGCCTTGAAGGCACTTGATAGAGTAGAATGGAAATACTTATTCAATACACTTGAAACATTTAAGATTGGTCCAAAATTTATCTCTTGGATCAAACTAATATATCAGGCTTCTGTACTTACCAATAATCAGAGATCCCATTCTTTCAGGCTCTTTCGAGGTACTAGACAGGCCTGTCCTTTAAGTCCTTTACTATTTGATATTGCTTTGGAACCTTTGGCCACCGCTATTAGGGAATCCCCTAATATTTTTGGTATTGTCCGCGGGAATAAGACACATAAGCTATCTCTTTATGCAGATGATTTGTTATTATTCATTTCTAATCCTGAGAAATCTATTCCGGCAATAGTAGCACTGCTTAATCAATTCAGTAGTGTTTCTGGTTATAAACTAAATCTTAGTAAGAGTGAGCTTTTTCCATTAAACCATCTAGTTTTGAATTATGGCAGTTTCCATTTAGATTAACTACCGAATGTTTTACTTATTTAGGTATTAAGATTACCAAGAAACACAAGGATTTATTTAAAGCTAATTTTACGCCTTTAATTGACCATATCAAACAACAGTTTACTAAATGATCATCAATGTCCTTATCATTAATAGGCCGAATCAATGCTATTAAAATGTTTATCTTACCTAAATTTTTGTATTTATTTCAGACGATACCAATTTTTATTGCTCAACCTTTCTTTGATATTATTGACTCCAAAATTTATTCATGTATATGGCAGAATAAAAATTCCAGACTAAGTAAAAAATACTTACAGAAATCAAAAAAGACGGTGGTTTGGCACTGCCGAACCTTAAATTCTACTATTGGACAGTTAATGTTCGTTATTTAACATTTTGGACAAAAGATTTAGAAGATACCCAATGCCCAGGATGGATAAATCTTGAACGTGATTCTATGCAAGGGCTATCATTGGCTTCTATTCTAGGGGCATCGTTTCCTTTTACAATTTAGAGATTGAATAAGTATACGACTAATCCAATAATAAGACATACATTTCTAATATGGTTCCAATTTCGTAAGTTTTTTGGATTTAATGATTTTATCTTATCGAGTCCTATCATATCTAATTTTCTCTTCCAACCTTCTAGTACTGATCAAGCCTTTCTGTTATGGAAGAGGAAGGGTTTAGTAGCTTTTCGTGATTTGTTTTTGGATGGTTGTTTTATGTCTTTTGAACAACTCTCCAATAAATATAATTTACTTAACTCACGCTTTTTTAGATATTTACAAATTAGACATTTTTTGAAGGCTACTCTACCCTTTTTTCCATTACCATATCAAACCAAAATGTTGGAAACATTTTTACATTTGAACCCACATCAGAAAGGCTTAATAACGACTATTTATGAGTTGATTTTGAAATTACAAATAGATACATTTGATAAAATTAAGAATGATTGGGAAAGAGAACTCCAAATTTCTCTATCTATAGAGAAATGGGAGAGGATTCTTCAATTAGTCAATACTTCCTCAATGTGTGAGGTGCAAGATAAGTTAGCTCGTTTTGCTGGTCATATAAATCCTACCTGTGACAGATGTAACTCTGAAGTGGCCTCACTGACCCTTCTTTTTTTTATTTTTATCTTTTTGTTTTTTTCATATATAAGTTTTCTTTTAAACATATTTACATATTTACATAGAGATCGGGAGGTCTATATTCAATGTGTATTTTGACACTGGACTCATATTTAGGTTATACCTGTTATTAATGTAATCCTGATCCCTATGTATCAATATCATTGTTATGTTTATCATTATTCTTTATTTTTGTTGTTTTGTTTTTGTTTTTGAAAAAAAGCTAATAAAAAGATTTTAAAAGAAAGGGGT
Source organism: Okamejei kenojei (assembly GCA_035221665.1). Lineage (NCBI taxonomy): Eukaryota > Metazoa > Chordata > Chondrichthyes > Rajiformes > Rajidae > Okamejei > Okamejei kenojei. The sequence goes on from CM069134.1 coordinate 12,336,012, forward strand.
CCAGAAATCCTTGATGAATGTCTGAACCGACATCCCAATACAAATAAACTAATATCTTATATTTATAATACCCTTTTAGATACTGACATTCCATCATCAGAGTCATATAGGAGGATGAACTGGCTCAACCCATAATGAAAGACACATGGGATGAAAGTTTACAATATATACATCATTGCTCATTAAACATTAGACACTCCTTAATACAATTTAAAATATTACATAGATTACACTATTCAAAGACAAAATTAAACAGGATCTTCCCAAGTATTTCCCCTCTCCGTGATAAATGTCAATTTCAAGAAGCCAACACTTTTGTAAAATTAATAATATTAGGATTATCAGAATTTAGCACAAACTTTACGATAAACCAGAGACACTTTCTTGATTACAGTTTAATAACTGCAAAAAAATTAATACTTAAATTTTGGGGAAAAAACAGCAACCCCCACAATTAAAATGTGGATTACGGAAATGACAACAACCTTGCATTTGGAAAAAATAAGGTTTGTCTTAATTGACAAACCAGAACTATTTTTTTAAATATGGTCTCCATTTATTGATTTTTTTAGAAAGTAAACTGGTTTAACTCAAAATTAAAGTCAAAACTTGAGTTTAGGGTTGGATGAACAACTATACTCAAACATCTCCCGGATCTATCTCCACAATCTTTATCTTTATATTTGTAATCTCCTTTCTTTCTTGCTTTCTTTCTTTCTATTAGTTTATTGTTTCTCTTATCTCTTTCTTTCTTCATTTCATTTCTTTAAAAAAAAACTTTAAAAATTGAAGCTATATAAGAACTCTGTAACCAATTTGTCATTCATTACTATTTGTACATATGCTTTTAATTAAAATATATATTTTTTAAAAAGGACTAAAGCCTGGGGCAGCAAGGAAATCCAAAGGCCACTCAATCCGGAGTGCACTGGCCCTGCCTGAGAAAGTTACTGAACAAATGGGCATTGGAAGTCCAGCTACTGCCTTACAGCGCCAGAGACCAGGGTTCAATCCTGACTACTAGTGTTTGTCTGCACAGAGTTTGTACATTCTCCCTGTGACCTGCATGGGTTTTCTCCGAGATCTTTGGTTTCCTCTAAAACTCCAAATACGTACAGGTTTGTAGGTTCATTGGCTTGGTAGAAAGGTAAAATGTCCACAGTGTGTGTACGATAGTGTTAGTGTGTGGGGATCGCTGGTCGGTGCAGACTCAGTGGGCCGAAGGGCCTGTTTCCATGTTGTATCTCTAAATTAAACTAATAACACTTTCAGAGTAAGATTACTGACTGCAGCTCCCAACCTGTCTATTGCTAGGATCCCATACCTTAAGCCCCTGTCCCACGGGCTATTTTTTCAGCGCCTACAGGCAACGAGGCTGTCGCCACATGGTCGCGGGGTGACACCTGTATGGTCGTGAGTAGTCTCCTCAAGTCACCTAGAGTCGTAATGTTTTTCTGGTCGCTGCTGGATTTTGAAATGTTCAAAACTTTTCGACAACTGTGGGCTTGACGTATTTGCCTTCTCCTGTCGTAGGTGCTGTCGTAGATTGTCGCCAGGATGACGCAGGTTGTCGCCAGGTGACGTTGGTTGTCGCCGGGTGCTGACTTTGGTGAATTCCATTGGCGACTACCTACGTCAACCTATGGCAACCGGCGACAGGCACTAGTGACTGAATTGTCTGCCGTTGTCTTCAGTTGCTGCCGACAGGGTCGTGGCCGTCATAGCTTCTCACGGGTGGACTGAGGTTGACTTTGCTTGTTGCCTGTGTGGTTCTTAGCTGTCGTAAGTGTGGTCGTAGGTGGACGTCCTCATGGGTCGCCGGTTGTCGGTAGCTTGACTTCGACTAGGTGGTAGGTTGTCGTAGACATTGTCGTGGGGGGCGGGGGTCCAGTCGCTGCTTTTTCAGCGACCTGCTACAACTGTGACAGTCGCCGGCAGTCACCGAAAAAAATCGCCTAAGTGGGACAGGCCCTTTACTCTCAGTTTGCCTGTCTTCACTGCATCTGCTCCCAAGATGAGACCTTCCAATGAAGCAATGAAACGAAAAGCCAGTGACCGCAAGATACTCTGTGAGAAGAAATAGTCTAAGAATTTGCAACCCAGCTCTTAATAAGTGCAAAGTTCATTTCAGATTATAACTGATGATTTCAGTTCGGAAAGGCTGTCACTTGGTATTGAGATTGAGCTAACCAAATGAAACCTTCCCATGAAGCTGGAAGGTTGGCAATAGGAGATGTTGGAGGAGCTATCAGCTGAGCAGAAGCTTTCAGATCAAACTTTCCAACGAGATGGTTTGGTAGAGGAACCAGGCAGTGCTTCATAGTCGGACGTTGAAATGAAGACTCCACACTTAGGAGAGTCAGTAAAGAAGAAAGAAAAACATTGAATAAGTTAAGATTCATTACTCACTGGAGACAGTGGGCACTGCATAGTGACCCATGCAGCACTTGTTGCTTTCATCAATTTTACCACTAGCCTCCACCCTGCTCTCAAATTCAACTGGATTATCTCTGACATCTCTCTCCTCTTTCTTGACCTCTCTGTCTCCACCTCAGAGGACAGTTTTTTAACTGACGTCTACTTTAAACCAATAAACTCCAACAGTTATCTGGACTGCACCTCCTCCCATCCGGTCTTTTGCAAGGATGCCACCCCTGACTCACAGTTTCTCTGTCTTCATCCACTCTCAAGATGAGCCCCGCCAACAGTCTAAGTGTTCCTTCATATTTTTTTTATTTTTAGTGTGTGTTAAAAGTCTGTGTAAATGTGCCTGGTTTGTTTTTACAGTGGGGGAGCGGTCGGGGTCGGGTAACTTTTATTCCAGTTTCTTCCTTACCTTGCCAGATGCGATTAATTTTCGGATCGCATCTCGGCGTGGTTGCTCTGCAGCCTACCATCAATGGAGCTGTAGAGGCCCCCTCGAACTGATTTGAGCCCCACCACGGGGCGTGGACAACATCGGAGCTGATCCCTTGCCTGGGATCAAGATGCATGGTCCCAACTGCAGGCTGCGGACCTTTAACCGTCGAGCTCGCAGTCTCGCGCGAGGCCGAGTCGGGAAGCTCCAACCACGTACGGGCAGAGGCTCGAACAGCCCCAACACACGGGTTCAATCACAAGCATGGGGTGCTGAGATCCTCCTGATGCAGGAGCTGAAGATCCGCCCCATGTGAGGCCCCAAACGCCACCGGCTAATACGGGAGTTAAGATCGCCCCGACCACGAGAGAGCAACAAAGGGAAAGAGATTTGAACTTTTTTTTGGCCTTCCATCACAGTGAGGTGGAATGCGAAGGAGGTGGATGTTTATGTTAAAATGTATTTTGTGCATTCCGTTTTTATTTGTATGAACTGACATGGCAAATTAAATTCCTCGTATAGTTGTCAAAATATACTTGGCTAATATATTTGTGGATTGTGATTCCTACTCTAGGGTGTCCCAATAATTCCACGTATCGTTTTAGGAAACTTGGTTTCCACCCTGGTTGATGCAGGGCATTCCTTCAACCCCCCCCCCCCCCCTGTCCTACACTGTGACCTGCATTCTGTTTCTTCACCTCCCCATCTCCTGTCCCCCACAAGAACAAACAAGGATAGAGTTCCCCTGTCCTCACCTTTCACCCCCAGCAGGCCTCCATCCAACACGTAATACTCCAACATTACCACCACCTGCAACGTGATCCCTCCCAGCCAGTCACACTTCCGTGTCCCCACCCCTTTCTTCCTCTCCACAGAGACCACGCCTCCCTCCCACAACTCCTTGGTTCACTTCATTTCTTCCCCGCCCAACCTGCTCCCCCCCTGCAAGTTACTTTCCCCTGCAAGCAAACTAAATGTAAACCTCCATCCAGGGACCCCAAGCAGGGCACTTCCTGGTGGGACAGGGTTCACAATGTCAACCTCTCAAAACTTTGTCCATTTGTCATCAGGGTGCTCCGCAATGGCCTTCTTTACATTGACGTGACACAAACAGCCGTGGGTAGTGACGCCTCATTAAACACTTAGCTTGAGATCTGACAAAGCCTACTGGATCTCTCCCATTTTAACTCTCTTTTTCCATTCCCTTACAGACTTTTCTGTCCTCGACCTCCGATAATTGCCTGAGTGGATGCCAGTTCTTTGCAACTGGAGGAACAGCACCACCTTAGCACCACCTCATGGTCCCCCTTGTTAGCTTACAACCAAGAGAATTCTCCCAATTTTTAAATAACCTCCCCCCTTCCATTTTTTTCCTGTGGCCCCTCCCCACCCTCACCCATTCCTCCCACTATCCCACCCGGAGTCAACACTGCACCCATCATCTCCTTCGTACTCACATCTCCCTCCCTGAGTCCAATATCTTCCCTTTATCACCCCTCTTATATATTTCCCTCCTTCTGGCGTTACACTTCAATCGTCCTCTCCTTTCTTCTGGCATTACACTTCCTTTCCTCCTCTCCTTTACCTATCTCACCACCCTTTTTGTCCTCCTTTTCACATCTAGCCCTTTTCACTTAACTCCACCACTCACCCGTGGTCCCACTCTACCGCCTGCCAGGCTTTGTCCCACCCACAACCACCCTTTCCTCACGTATGTGCAGCAATCTGTAGTACTCCTGTGTCTGCACAAAAGTGTTTTTGTGGCTGAGTAAGCGGACTGTTCAGCTTCTCAATGTGTTTGTGTTTGCACAGTTGAAAGAGTCAAGAGTCCAGTCAAGAGATGTTTAAATTGACATGTGTCCCCAATAGAACAATGGCATTTGTTTCATGCGCGATAACAACAGAACAGTAAACTTTGCACACTGTAAACAATATGATAACAAGAGAGAGAAAAAAAAGTTCCGTGTGGTATATGCACATACTCACATGTATGCAAGTAATTATCGAAAGGTGACACAGTGAGTGGTGGAAGTAAGTGAAAAAGGCATAGATTGAAAAGAAGACAAAAAGGGTGTAGATAGGAAAAGGAGAGGAGATGAAGTGTAACGGCTAGAAGGAGAGGAACGCAAGAAGTGTATATATATAGATATAAATATATATCAATATATATATATATCATATATATAACAAAAGGTCCTGACTTGACCAACTTTTGCCCACTGTGCTTCAAATTCCGAAAAGAATGTGCCGCCACCTAACGCCGTCCACACTTGGCCCCCACGCTCAGTCCCCACCTCCGCCTTACTGGACCAGAGGATTTTTCCCCATCGATGAAAAAGGAGATAAAAATTGTGTTTTTTAATTCCCCATTCTCTCTGTTCTCTCTGCTTGCCTCCGCTGGTGGCAGGGGGGAGAGGGATTGCCTATATAACCCCGGAGTGTCATGCCTCCACATTCTCCTCTGCCAACCCAGGAAGTGAGAGGGTCAACGGCTCTCTGGGAGCTGTGAATAACACTGAACGGGTACGTCTACTCCATGGAGAGGTCCCCTTTGATTTGGCTTGCCTGCCAAATTGTTTACTTTTTTTTTATTAAGTTTGTGTTCACAGCATGAAATTTTGGTTGTCAGGGTGGCTGCTTGCTGCCCAATTTCTTCTTGCCTCGCCTTTGTTTCAAAAGTTTGTGTTCACAAAATGAATTTTGTTGTGCAGGTGGCTATTTTGCTTGCCCAATTGTTTGCCTCGCCTTTTTTTTTAAAAGAGTTTGTGTGTTCACAAAATGAGTTTTGGTTGTCATTTGACTGCTTGCTGCCCATTGTTGCCTCGCCATTTTTTTAAAGTTTATGTCCACAAAATAATGTTGGTTGTCAGTGCTGCTTGCTGCCAATTGTTTGCCTTGCCCTTTTTTTTTAATGGTTGTGTTCCACAAATTGAATTTTGGTTTTGTCAGTTTGGCTGCTTGCTAGCTAATTGTATGCTTGCCTTTAAAAAAAAAGTTTGTGTTCACAAAAGAATTTTGGATTGTACAGGTGGTTGCTTGCTGGCCAATTGTTTGCCAATCGCCTTATTAAAAAATGTTTGTGTTAACAAAATGAATTT